>OX422140.1:233664891-234130712 GCA_949129095.1 Volucella bombylans
TCCGTCGCTTTAAGACCGAGTCTGTACATGACATCGTGCTGACCCCACCAATCGAGTAGTAGGTTCCCCCTAGTATTTGGCAAATTATTTCCCCAATCTCTGTGTCTAGCGTTGAAATCCCCGCCGATTATAAAATAATTCTCCCCCGATTCCAGCCTCAGAAGTCGAAAAAGCGTGTCGAGCTCTGTAATGAATAGGGTGGATTGTGAAGTATCAGGTGCATAAACAGAGGCCAAGTACAGCCGCTTTCCACTGCTGAGCGGGATGTAAACGACCACTGCCTCCAACACCCGAAACCTGCGCAACACGCCCTTGTACACTCTGTGAAATTTTATACCTTCTTTAATGAAGATCGCGACACCGCCTCCACGTTTGGATCTGGGCCGGTTTCTTCTTCTAACAATATAATTATTGTACTCCAGTTTGTGCTTATCGGTTAGCTTGGTTTCGCTAGCGAAAAGCACATCAGGAGTTTGGTCTTGTTGCAATCTAAACATCGCTGCTCTTCGTTCGATCCTAATCAGTGAATTAACATTCACCGCAAGGACCTTCAAAGTTTGCTCCACCATGTGCGTACCCATTACGACAAGTGTTGCGTTAGCCCCAGCAACAGCGAATAGATCTGGTCCACCCGGTTGGCCTGTTCTTGCACCTGCTTTTGCAGCTGAGCCATCTGCCCTTGGATTGCGAGCAAGATGGCTAGCATGTTGGGTGCCGCTTCCGTTGTTCTCGGCATCGGCGCCGGAGAAGCAACAGTCGCTTGCTGTACCGTAGCCCCCCTACCTGACGCCATTTGGGCGTAGGAAATTTGGGGCGTGACGGCTGGTGTTTGAAACCTCACAGGTGAACGTTTGACCTCCACCTTCTGCTGCCGCGCCAATTTTGCTTTTTTAATGTCGGTGAACTTAGGACAACCCCGATAGTTTGCGGTGTGTCCCACGTTCCCACATAATACGCACGAGAGCTGCGACCTATCGGATGCTCCGTCAACACCCAGAGCACACTCCTCGGAACTGTGGTTCTTACCTCACTTTACGGATCGAGGCTGCATTTGGCAGATCTACGTGGCGTGCCCAAACCTCTGGCAGCGAACGCATTGTATAACGCCTTCGCTCCTTTTTAGTTTTTCCCAGTGAACCACCTGGTAGTCTAGGACATTGATACTCCTTAGACTATCCAGACGGCTTTCGGGACTGAACTCCACCAGGAAGAACGGCAGACTCCGTTTCTCCCGCCTGGCTCTAGCTGTGGTAAACGGCTTTACCCCCCACAAACTTGAGTCCTACGCACTCCTTCTCTTTGAGCAGTGCCAAGATCCCCTCAGGATCAGAAGACGGTTCCAACCCCTTTAGCAGCATCGATTGCCGCTTTTCACATTTTGGTGTAAATGAGTAGTGCTCCGTCGTCGTTTCCTTTAGGAGCTCTTTCACTTTCGCGTAGCCCTCCACTGTATTACAGTGGATGGCATGGCGATCGTTCCCCAATCTCATAATTTTAAAATTATTACCAATGACCAACTTACATAGGTCCTTGGTTTCATTTACCTCTAGTTTATAGGTTTTTATAGGAGGCATCTTCTCCTTCTTCATCTGCTGCTGCTGTTGTTGTTGTTGTTTTTTATGTTGTTGTTGTTGTTCTTGTTGCTTCTGCTGCTGCTGTTTTTGTGGTTGCTGTTGTTTTTGTTGATGCCGTTGTTGTGGCTGCTCTTGTTGTTGTTGCTGGTCTTTTTTCCGCTTTTGTTGGTGTTGTTGTTGGCTCTGCTTTGGAGCAAGTAGCGTCTGCTGTTGTTGCTGGGATAATTCTTCCTCTTCTCTCTTCCTTCTGACCATTTGCCTTTCTTTCATGGCCAGTACCCTTTGTTGCAGCATTTTGATGCTGCTACTTATGGCCATCATTTCTTCCTCTTCATCTTCCGTTTCGCTCTGTGCCAATGTAACGAAACTGTTCCCTTCCCTCACTCCACCAAGCAGTTCTACAGTGGAAGTTGGTTGGGCGGGACGTTGAACTATGTTGGAGGATGGCCTAAGCTTCCTCCTTCTCTTAGCCGTGGGTGTTTGGCTTGACCCGCTTGAAGCCTCGCCTGATAGTAATTCAGCAGGTCCCGCTATTGGAATAGCGGACCGCTCTCCACAATCCATTACGGGACTTTTTTTGTTTTTTTTATTATTATTTTTATTTTTTTGTACACTTCTCTTTAATAAAAATTGAAAATAAAAATTGTTGTCTGACGATGGGAATGGAACCCAGGCCTCGGGATCGTTACACTAGGTATTATATCGTCCACGTCTTTACCACCTCGGCTACCGAACACTTGAAATTTCACTGGCTAAAAGTATGCTACTTATTTTCTGCCTTTTTAAGCCGAAACACAAAACACTTCTGCTCTCCGTGGAGGTGTATGCACGACTGTCTTGACAATTTAATATTTTTTTAAATTGTTTAATTTAAATTAAAGCTTGCATCCAAAAACGAAAAATCACGACCAATTACTTCTGGTATAAATATCTTTATTAAGTTTAATTAGACTTCCGACCGATCACCACTATGTCCAAAAGAGAAGTGAACTAACAAATTGTATGACAATGATCACTTAGCTAATATTCGGTTATTCAGTTACACAAGAATAAGTGAAATATTGAACGTTATCGCCTGATAATGAGGAGAATAGAAAGCCAATACATAGTTCGATAATATTTACATGGTAATGTGAGTTTTTTACAAGATCATGACAGTGGTGATAAAAAGTAGTACTTTAATTGCGCAAACATTTTATGTACATATGCGGTATACATTTAGGAGTTTAGAAAAAAGATTCTAAAATATGATTGAAGCACAGATAATAAATCTATACAGATGTCTCATTCATATGGCAAGTTTTGTCCTATGAAAATGAAATCGAACTAAAAAAAAAGCCTTTTTAAAAATCAGAAAAAAAAGCAGAAAAATCATTTTATTTCTTTTCGCTTTTTGCTCTTGCCACTTATCACTCACCCATGCGAAGTCGTTTATCCAGCAAAAACACTACGTGAACGAAAGAAATAAATAAAAAAAACATACGTTGACGTTGCCCAGCATAACCGGTTTACTTGGGTTTATGTACGTGTGCTTGTTATTTTGTTTGTAACTTGTTATGAAATGTAAATTAAATGGGGGTAGGAATATAATTTTGAAGATCATGAGCTCGACGGTCCGCGATGTGGTCGTGCTGGAGGGGGTGGGTATGACGTTGCACCACACTATAAAAGTGGTTGATATTTGAAGCACGAGGTGTTAAGGGCTAATACACTTAGCAGAAAAAGTCTGCGTTCACCTACTGGAACAATTGTTTGTAAATAAAAACAAAAAAAAATATGAGTGGATTTGATTTTTAATAATATCAGTTTAAAAGTAACAATAAAGGCAACGAATTACTCTAATTTCATCGAATTCCCATTAACGTTTGTTGAGTTAACGGAACTTTTTTTTCTGAAACACCTAAAAGAGAGGCAGAAAAAGTCTGCGTTCACTTCGCACATCTGCCGTTTACTGATTTGTTTATCACAATTAAAGTGGCATTCATCCAATTTCACATCATTATTGAGTAGTTACTGTGATTAAACAGAGTGTTTTGGAAAATTTTGAAACAGTTTCTTTTAATTTTTATATTTTTCGTGCTATGGCGAGTAAAAGAAAGGAAATAAGTGTTGCAGAGCGAAAAATTATAATAAAATTCTGGAAAGAAGGAAAAAGCTTTAGAAATATAGCTAGAGATGTTGATCGACAGTATTCATCGGTGCAAAGGGTAATAAATAATTTTAAATCAACAGGTATTTACACATCCAAGCCCCGTTGCGGTCGACCACCAAAGCTGTCGTGTAGAGAAAGAAGAGATTTAATAAGGCAAGTGAAGGTAAATCCGCGATTAACTGCTTCTCAACTATCGACAAACATCATGGTCAAATTTGACAAAAAACTTTGCCCCGACGCTGTTAGAAAAATCCTTAAACGCGAAGGGTACCATGGTAGAGTTTCCCGAAGAAAACCACTGATTTCCAGAGTGAACCGCTTGAAGCGCATAGCATTCGCTAAAGAACACGTTAATGAGCCGCCTGAATTCTGGAAAAAAATAATTTTTTCCGACGAGAGCAAATTTTGCATATTTGGGATAAAAGGACGCAAGATCGTGTGGCGAAAGCAAGGCACAGCTTTCGATAAGCAAAATTTGTTTCCTACAGTTAAGCACGGTGGTGGAGGTGTGATGGTGTGGGGGTGTATGGCAAGTGGTGGAGTTGGAGAACTGGAGTTTATCGAGTCAACAATGGACAAATATGCATACCTTAACATACTTAAGGCAAATCTCTTTAAAAGTGTTGATAAACTTCATTTGAACTCCGAGTTTTGGTTTCAACAGGATAATGATCCAAAACATACGGCTGAGATCGTTCGCCATTGGTTACTTTATCATGTGCGTAGACAGCTGCGTACACCCCCACAGTCTCCAGATTTAAATCCCATAGAACACCTATGGGATTTACTTGAAAGGAGAATTCGCCAACACCAAATTACAAGCAAAACTATGCTTAAAACTGTCTTTAGGGAAGAATGGGAAAAAATTACCCCCGAAGATACGTCTAAATTAGTGATTTCAATGCAAAAACGCCTCCAAGAAGTCCTAAAAAGACGAGGATATCCTACGAGTTACTAAACTTTAAGGTATATTAAATTACTATTTACTAATTGTATGTACATATGCAGTGAACGCAGACTTTTTCTGCCTCTCTTTTAGGTGTTTCAGAAAAAAAAGTTCCGTTAACTCAACAAACGTTAATGGGAATGCGATGAAATTACAGTAATTCGTTGCCTTTGTTGTTACTTTTAAACTGATATTATTAAAAATCAAATCCACTCATATTTTTTTTTGTTTTTATTTACAAACAATTGTTCCAGTAGGTGAACGCAGACTTTTTCTGCTAAGTGTACATGTTATGGGGTTAAAGATATACGTATGTACTTGAGCGCTAGACCAATTTCCTGATTTTAATTTTGTGCTCAGGACATTAAGTACCTACACAATTGGATAAATTTCCAAGCATGGAGCAACATCGAACTTATTCGGAAAATGTATGTATATATTATTTACGAGTACATATTTGCTCCCTTTTCTTTCAAGTTATGTAAAAGGGAGTTTTTAAAACTGTACGCAAAATATTTGTATGTAAAGATCGAAAATCTTCAATTCCGATCATCTAGTATCCGAAAATCTAGTATCAGACTCGGGGACAACGCAGTAATGTACGGCCGAATATATGGGAGTTCGAACAAGTGGAATGGGATCAGGTCCTGGTCCACCCCGGACTGTAACGTCACCTAAGTAAGTAAGGAAAATATTGGAAATATTTTTCCGACAGCCATGAATGAGCCATATTTTAACTAGCAAAATCAATGTTCCTTGGAGTAGAGACTTTGGATCCAATTTGTTAAACCAGACTGAAGTAGCACCGGTTGCCTAGGCTTATTCTGGTGGTAATCTTCGACAAGTTGTCATTTTTTCAGTTTGCATTAACGCAGAGGAAGAGGAACTCCTCTAAAGCAATGAGTGTTTACAGTGATAAATTGTACCATTTGGTAGACTACAGGGTTATCTTTGCTCGACAAAATGTATTTTACAATGGCGGTAGATTTTGGCCATACTGAAGTGTCTATATCAATGACGTGTCCCAAAAGTCCTGACCTGGCCCCGTGCTACTTTTTTTTATTCTCCAAACTCAAACCGTACCTTAAGAGTAAGGAACACACGGTAGAAAATGTAGGTAGAAAAACGTAAAAAGCTACGGCCAAGGCTTTGAAGGCGATGTTAGAAATTGCTTTCCAGCATTGCTACGAAGAGTGGCAGCACCGTTGGGATCGCTGTGTACGCTCACAAGGGACCTACTTTGAGTTTTAAAAAAAATTATTCTAATTACTTTTGGGACACACCACTTATATATTCCAATATACGTATGTACATAATAATTGATCACAATAATTGATCACTGCTCTTGGCCTATATATAACCACAACTTCTTTTTCTTTTGGTGGTAATTTCGAGGTTATTTCTTTAATTTCCTGCATAACATTTCTATTTAAGCCAGGGGACACACTTTTAATTTTAATCCACCTGTACAATGAAGATGGATGCGGAAAATGTATCTCAAGTTGATCACGCAAAAAGTTGTATCCAGCAGCTGAACGAAAAAATATGCACTGCGAAATCCATTTCTCCTCTTCGGTATATTCATTTTTACCCTGTGATAAGATGAGCTTCGAAAATGTCATAGCATTTTGATGAATACCAATCGATTTTCCCTTGAATGTTTTGCTTTTCACGCGCTTGTAGCCTTTTCTTGTCCTCTTTTAAACGACGAATTTTCTTTAATAAATGTGGTTTCAATTTTCTTTAATAGTTATTCTCAAGACATTGTTCAATTTCTTGAGCTTTTCAATTCTCCTAATGTAAAAAGATTGCCTTTTTACATGAGCCTTACAATTGGCGCAAGCAAATTCAATGTGATCATTGAATTTTGTCCTTAATAAATGTTTAGAAGCCAAATTTAGTTCCCCTATTGTAGGTTCACTCGAACTCAGTTTTAAATCTTTATAATTTTCATAAGTAATCTTAGCTTTGACTGGATCAAAGCAAACAGAACCGTCTTCAGAGTTCGGAACACTCTCGCTTCGTTTTAAAAAGAGAGAGGGATAAGAGTTTGTTTTTAAATATTTTTTTCCCAAAAAGGCATTTTCAAAATGTTTGCTGCAAATGTAAGGTTTTTTAAGGCATATTATATGTTCACGAGACTCCTCCGTCAAAGCTAAGCATTCATCATATTTAACAGTGCCTTTTTTAGGGAAACGAAAAAATTTCATATCCGAAAACTTCATTTCATCACTTCAGTTCAATTCAATTACTTATTATTTACATGCACTGCATATTAATAACACGAATAATATTTTGCTCGTCAAACTTCAATTACAAAATGTAAAGAAATATTCGACTTTTCCCGCCTTTGAATTGTTCTTTCTTACATACACACCCATACGCTCAAACAAAATCCCAATTCATGAAAAATTACATAATTTCCTATTGCAGTCGAATGAAAACAAACACTCAAGTCTTCATACCCCTTCCCGCAAACCCCTTGCAAATGTTTTTCATATTCCTTTTGTCACTACCCTCAACTTGTGGTGAGAGAAAAAAAAATCTCTCAGTAAACAAAGCAAGAAAGAGCGAAAATAAAAAAGCTTTACATCATTCCGAAAGCTCGTGTCGGCTGGACGAGTGTCGGCTAGCCGACAAAAATTGAACCATTTTTTTCTACAGGGATGAGACATCTGTATAGATTTATTATCTGTGATTGAAGGTAAAATAATATGACACAATGTTGAACATACTCCCCACCTTGAAAGCTCATACTTTCAAAACATCTAACTTGATTGTTCGCTTTCTTCAAGCGGAAGAATGCATATTTTGGAAATCCCCCTTTTTATAACGCCATCCAATGTTTTGAGAGAAACAACTCGAACATGTTCATCTGTGCCCTTAAAAATTTCAGTGACTCGACCCAGCTTCCATTTTAAAGGTGGTTGATTGTCGTCTTTTATTAGCACTAGTGCACCAACAGAAATGTTTCGAGATGAGAGCTGCCATTTTTGTCGCTGTTGCAAAGTATTGAGGTATTCGCGGCTCCATCGATTCCAAAAATGGTGTTGCATAGATTGTCTTTGTTGCCAGGTAGCGAGCCGTCCAATTTTTTTGCATTGTGAAATCCGGATCAACAATCGAAGCCAAAGGAGTTCCAACCAGGAAATGTGCGGGAGTAAGAGCATTCAAATCTTCTAGATCATCTGAAAGTGGACTTAAAGGTCTAGAATTAATGATAGCCTCTATTTGACATATAAGGCGGTGAAGATGATCAAATGAAAGAATCTTATAGCCGATAACACGACGTAAATGATGTTTGGCTAATTTAACGGAAGCCTCCCAATGGCCGCCAAAGTGAGACGATGGAGCAGGTATAAATTTCCAATCTATGCCTTCATCAATAAACTTTTTCTGAATGGTATTAAAGTTGTTTGAGTCGAGAAGTCGTTTTAATTCCTGTAGTTGAGAGTTTCCACCGATGAAATTAGTCGCGTTGTCCGAAAAGATAGTTTTTGGTTTTCCCCTTTTCGAGATGAATCTCCTTAGAGTTGACAAAAATGCTTCACTAGATACGAGTAAGTCAATAGCAAGTTCCAAGTGAACGGCCTTGGTAACCATGCAAATAAAAACGCAAAAATATGTTTTTATGGGACCTTTACCACGTATTTCTGATTTGGTGTAAAAAGGACCACAAAAGTCGATCCCACAATTTAGAAAGGGTCGTGATGGTTGCACTCTTTGTGGTGGCAAATCACCCATTATTGTTATTATTGGACGAGCCTTGAAACATCGAATGCACTTGTTAATCACCTTACGGATAGCTTGTCTTCCACCTAAAACCCAAAAATGAAGACGAAGAAATGTTTGCAATGAATCGCTTTATATACGCGAATATTCATCGCATGCGATTAAAGTCGTTAAGATATTTGCATTGACTCGCGATGTCATTAACCATAAGTGTACTCAAGCATATTTTTGGAATTCGTCTCTCAGGAATTTCCTCTGTTAAATGCCCGTTTAAGCTTGACCAGGAGTGGCTTTCGGTTTTAAGAAACTCAGGTCCATAAAACCATAAAGTGGCACTGCTCAATTTAGACGGAGACGTTCCACGGGAAAGAAGATCGGCGGGATTTTCGTTAGTCCGAACGAATTTTGGTTACACTATTTGCCACAAAGGTGGCCCAGGTGCATGCGGGGGACGAAATCCATGACAGCACAGTAGTATAGTCAGACCAACAAAACACCTCATCAAAACTAAGTGGGATTATTTTTTGAACACGCTCTACTAATTCAGACAACAGAAATGCTGCAGATAGTTCCAATCTTGGAATCGATATTGTGCTGATGGGTGCTACCCTCGACCTTAAGCATAATAGTCTTACTTGAACGTTACCTGTGTCTTCGACACTTCGCACGTAAATGCATGCTCCATAGGCATACTTGCTAGCATCGGCAAAACCATGTAATTGCGTTTTGGATTGCGGCAACAAAACATATCGTGGAATTTTAATGAGGTCTAGAGATGAAAGTTGATTGCGAAATTGTGTCCATTTCGTACAATCGAGCGATATCGGATAGTACCGTACGCTTAGTTATTTTAGATGGAGAAGGAAGTTGTTTATATGAAAAGCAGAACTCATCAGATTTGGGATTCCAGATTAGGCCAAGTGCCTTTGTCACAGTGCTGTCATTGATTTGAAGAAACTCCTCTCTTTCTTCGTCCGGTATATGCGACAAGAACTCCATCGAGTTAGAACACCATTTTCTTAGGTGGAATCCGCCTTTCAATAGCAGCGAAAATACCTCATTCTTAATTTTAATTAGATCATTTAACGACCCTGTTCCCGTTAACAGATCGTCGACGTAAAAGTCAGATTTGACTACCTTTGACCCAATGGGAAAGTTGAATTGCTCATCTACAGCAAGCTGATGGAGACTGCGAATCGCCAGAAAAGAAGCGGGTGCAGTTCCGTGTGTTACAGTGTTAAGAGTATAAATATTAAGGTCCATCACGCCAGAGGATACACTGCATGTTATTATTTGGAGACTGAAGGTTTACGCAACGATACATTTTTGCAATGTCGGCGGTTATTGCTAAACGATGTATACGGAATTTTAATAAGGCGCTAAAAAGATCACATTGAATAGTTGGTCCTACCATCAAAATGTAGTATAATGACAAGCCAGATGACGTCTTGGCAGAACCATCGAAAACAACGCGTAGTTTAGTTGTGGTGCTTTGGGCTTTAAACAAGCAATGGTGCAGTAAAAAAGAATGTGGTTGCTGCAATGTATTTGCAGGGGCCTTAGTCATGTGTTTGAGGTGTTTGTATTCTTTCATGAAATCAGAATATTGTTGTGTAATATGTGTATTACGATTTAATTTAGTTTCTAGATTGTAAAACCTTTTCTTAGCAGCTTCGTAAGAGGATCCTAATTGACTGGGCGACATTTTGAAAGGGAGTTCAACGGAATATTGTCCGGAAGGTAAACGTTTATGAGTTCGAATAAAGTTTGCCTCGCAATCTTGTTCTTCTGGAGTTTTGGTTTGACTGGGTTTATCGCTTGATTCAATTTCCCAGAAACGCCTTAAAATTTGACCTAACTGAATGTCGTCATTGTTGTTATGATGGTTATTATTGTTATTAATCACGTTAAGACATACGCCAAGCGAAGAACAAGTCCCGAGAGATCCTGACACAATCCAACTTAATCGAGTTTTCTGCAGAGTTGGTGCATTTTCTCCTAAGCGAATTTGTTCGATGGAAAGCAAATCAAAGAATTAAAATGTCTAAATGACGGGTCGGCTAGCTCGATATTTTTTGGAATGGATAATGAACTACAATTGATATACTGGCTTGGCTGGTTTTCAGTTATTGATGGAAGTATGAAGCAGTCTAATGTAGTGCTGAAGTCATTAATCCGAGAACGAAGGGTGATAGTCACCTTTTAATTTACAGAGGCATGAGTGGAACTAATTCCGCTAATAGACATGTGTGTTGTGGACCTTGGTAATGCCAAAAGCTGAACAAACCTTGATGTTACCAAATGCAATTGTGAAGCAGAATCCAGCAACGCCCTAGCTGGTATAAACTTGCCGTATTTATCTCGTACTAGCACAATGGCGGTTGCCAGAAAGACGAAATTATTTGGTTTAATTGTATGTTTGGATTGAGTTGAAGCCGCTATGAATGTTGAAGCAAAGACTGCATTACTAATATCGGAATGAGAAGAAGAGTTATTGTTTAAATTAGTGGGTTGGAACATAGAGGCATTTGTAGAAGGAGCATTTCGTTCGATACTGGTGCTGGAGACATTGGAGAATATATGTAGTAATGTGTTATGTCGGCCCTTACACCGCTTACAACCCTTAGATCGACAAAATCTAACAGAATGACCACTTCTCAAACAATTAATGCAAACTACTAATCTTTTTATTTCCGATATGCGTTTTTCTACGGGAAGCTTGACAACTATATATGTTATGACGATTTGAGTTACAAAATATGCAATTGTTATTAGGACTTTGTGCATTTAATGTGTTAGATGTAATGAGTACCTTACGTGAATTCGATTTGTGATGAAGGTTTATGATGCTGCTAGAACTTACTCCTCTTTTGCTGTAGTTTTGAAGTGTGCCTCCCATGTTCTCCAGAGTTCGACACCTTTTGTCCAAAAATTTTGACATCTACTCCCAAGACGGTATGACCTTGAGTGGAGGCTCTTCCTTCCATCTTGATTGGGTTTGGGAATCCAGTTTACTATGGATCAGAAATACCAATAAGCCGTCAGATAGCTGCTCTTTAGTGCCAAAAGATTGAAGAGCTCGCAGGAGAGAATTTACGGAATCACTTACGTCTCTTAAGCTATTAGCCGTTGATGAATTATCTGGGCGGAGATCGAATAACTCTCTTATGTGGACCTGAAACGGAATCAAACGGTTATTATTAAATCGAGATTTAAGTAGTTCGAAAGCCTGCGCGTAGTTCTCTGATGTCATCTTCAACGACTCAATTGTCTGAAGTGCCGAATCCATCAGGCATGAACGTAGATGCTGGAACTTCTCGATGCGGGTAAGATCTTCATCCGAATCCACCAGCGTGGTGAACCAGGAGTGAAAATTAGGCCATTCAGTGTATTGTCCAGAAAATTTAGTAAGCTGAATTTTTGGTAAATGAGCATTTTTTGGTTTAGCCACAAAATTACCAAACGATTCTTCGTGAACTGCAGATAACACACGTAGTTTTTTGCAACTAATTAATTTGAGAATCTGAGTTTTGACACAGTAGTTTTCTTAAAATTAGCACACTTATCACTTTCAAGTTCCGTTTCGTGGAGAACCTCAATGTTGGTTTGATGATCATCAAACTTAGCAGCATATGATTCCAACATACTTAGCCTGGTTTCTAGTTCATGCGCAGACTTATTATTGGATTCACTTGTAAAAACACCTTTTAGCTTTGTTAAGCTTCCGAGAACCAAAGCACGTTTTCTTTTCGCAATGGAAATTTCTTTATCCGTGTTTGACATTATTCCAAAATGATTTTAACGCGGAATCTTAATCGGTCCTGTCACGGTCGCCAATGTCTTGACAATTTATTATTTTTTAAATTGTTCAATTTAAATTAAAGCTTGCATGCAAAAATTAAAAATCACTACCAATTACTTCTGGTATAAATATCTTTATTAAGTTTAATTAGATTTCCGACCGATCACCACTATGTCCAAAAGAGAAGTGAAGTAACAAATCGTATGACAATGATCACTTAGCTAATATTCGGTTATTCAGTTACACAAGAATAAGTATGAATTCAGATGCAAAAGTTGTAATTCACGTCACCATAGTTTGGTACATCTTGGTAGTAATACTACAAGAAGTACTAAATCTGCAGAAGCTAGCTCATCAACAAATTCGTTCACCCAAAACTAATCTTCTCCTGCCCCTTATATTCCACAAATATAAGACATATATTGCCTCAAACATTCTGTTGGAAAAGTGTTAGATGCTAGCGGAAACTATCAGCTAGTTCGCGTACTCATCGACTCGGGATCAAAAATCTCCTTTTTTTCAGTCTTAAAATTTAGCTTGAATTACTTACAATTACTTTAAAAATTAGCTTGAATTACTTACAAATAATCTTATCCTAACCTACTGGCCCCATGCGGTCACTCTAAGTTAAACTTAACACTTAAACTATGTCTTTCGACGAATATGGACATTTTTAAATTTTTAATAAAACTTAAAACTAAAAGCCTACAAACTACCTAAAAATAAATCTTAATCTACTTAACCTACTTACATCTAACGCAAACATAAATACATAATATATAAATACATGCATATATATATTTTTTAAAATTTTTTTTTTTTGGTTTTTATATAATTTTTTTTTTCTTAAAATCTAACTTAATCCTACAAAGTAAGCCCGCCATGGATAAAAAAAAAACTTAGGCTGGCCAACTTTGCGACGACGAAGCATCCTCCCCTACAACAAGCCACCAAAAGTTTTGGTGCTGCTGAGCAACATCCCTCATGTCACGACTCCCTACCGACCTACAGAACCGGAGACGCTCCGCACTACCGCGTAGTTAAGTCGCCTGTCCGCAGCTGTTCGAGCGACGTGGAAGATTAGCGGCACCGCCAATCTGTCCTGGATCAGACCTTTACTATCTAGATAGAGGAACGCTTCTGGAGGAATAAAGCCGTCAAAGCGAACTCTCTCGTGATACATATAATTGGGGTAGAAAGCCCCAGAGATCAGGTTGTTCGATGAGGTCATTGCTCTTGCAATGTACCTTCGAGTCAACTTAATGACGAAATTGTCCACCCTTATTAGGTTCGCCCTATTGCACAAGACCTCATTAGGATATAATTTTATGTACTCAGACTCTGGTGTTCTGTATAAGCGAAGACAAGTCCTGAGACAAGCCGTCTCAAACACCCGAATCTTTTCCAATAAACTTGTTCTTACGTTGAACCACACGGGACATCCAAATACAAGCATGGGCCTGATAAGGGCCATGTAGCAGATTACCTTCACCCTCGCATCGAGTTGACTGTTATAGAACTGTCTCTTTGTAACGCCAAAAGCACCTTTGGCTCTGGCCAGAGCAACATCTATATGTTTGTTAAAATACAGAAATTGATCTAACCAGATCCCAAGGTATCTGACTACATTTCGACAAGCAAGTGTTGTCCGACGATAGAAAACTTTCGCCAATTCTTTCTGGTATCCCTAGAGGCGTCCTAAACAGAATGGTTTCCGACTTCTGAAAGTTGATTTTCAACTTCCAGTCATCGCAATATCGCTTAATTTTGTCGAAGTCACGTTGCAGAAGCATATTAGTGACCTCAATCTTTGGACCTGATCTGTACGCGATTAAGTAGTCTGCGTACGCTATGGCATGGTGAAGTGAACTTATCAGATCACTTGTGTAAATGTTGAATAGGATCGACGAATTTACCGCACCTTGTTGCAGACCGTTTTTAATGTTAAATGTTCCAGCAGAAGTCACATCGCCATTTTTCACGATGAACTGTCTACTGGAGAGCATATCAAAAATAATATACAGCAGTGATTTACTAATACCCAACCTGTCCAGCTTGAAAAAGAGTCCCTCTAACCATACAGTATCGAAGGCCTTGTCCAAGTCAATCAGGCAGGCGCCAGTGCATTGTTTCTTGCCTTTGTTCCATTGGATATCAGAAGCCAGTTTAGACGCGGCATGAATGATATCATGCCCCGCCTTGAAACCGAACTGATTATCCGGAACTATATGTTTGTCCTCAACCCACTTAGTTGGGACTCTATTGGTCACCTTCTCGAAAACCTTACTGATGTTTGGAAGAAGACTAATCGAGCGGAGATTCGCCGGATTGGAAGTATCTTTATCTCTTTTAGGGATGGGATGTACCACCGCAGTTTTCCAATGCGCTGGATAATGTGCATTATTCATATACAACAGGGTTGTATAAATGTTCACCGGTTCTAGAGGGAGATGTCGAAGCACAATGTTCGGTATTTCATCTGTTCCCACTGATTTCTTACTTCTTAGTGATTCGAATATCGTTTGGAGCTCTTCCTTCGAAATGAACGGGGGTAGTACCCCGTCGTTGGTGAAGACATTATTTGCCATATTCTCGTCTCACAAATCTCCTTTGTCACTGAATCGTGTGTCCAAAAACTTGGGTTCAAACGAAGAAACGCGCGCATACCTATAACAAGTATCGGTGCAAAGTCTGCTATCGTTTTCGTTTTGGACGATCGAAGAGGTCGATTCAAAATCTATTCTGTAGAAAGAAGATATCGAAATCGAGCAGCACTTTCGTGAAACGCATCAGAGGTATTAAAACGGGAGGTACATCGTCAGAATTCCTTTTAAGGTACGTCCATATTTCGCCGGTACTCTCGATGGTGAATTCTCTCTTTTAAAAAGTATGGAAAAGCGATTTGCGGCAAATAAAAACCTCGTCCAATCCACAATTCACAATTTCTTGATGAATACTTAGCCTTAGGACATATGGAAAAGATTCCATAATCAGAAAGATCTACATCGATTAAATTTTATTTGCCACACCATGCAGTTATTGAGCCGGACAGCGTGTCGACAAAGCTTGGTGTAGTGTTCGACGGTTCGTTCAAAGACAAAAACGGAGTATCGCTCAATGACTCACTCATGATCGGTCCACCTATTCAGCGTAATCTTTTCTCTGTTTATCTCCGTTTTCGACGCCATAAATATGTATTAACCGCTAATAGAGTTAAGTTGTGTCGTCAAATTTGGGTAGACAGAAAAGACACAGATTATCAGCGCATCATATGGCGTAAATCACCCAGTGACATCCTAGAATATTTTCGGTTGTGTACAGTTACATATGGAACATCATGTGCGCCCTATCTATCGGTTCGCATTTTAGAGCAAATGGCGTTTGATTATCGCGACGAGTATCCTGAAGCATGCGATATACTTCTTAATGACTTTTACGTCAATGATGTGGTCTCAGGTGGAGACTCCCTCGCTGATGTCATTTTCAAAAAGCAGTGCTTAATCAAAGTTCTCTCCAAAGCCGGTTTAGAATTAAGTAAGTGGCAAATCAATTGTAAACAACTCCTTCCTAATGCGCAAGTGGGACAAAATCATAGTATTTCGTTAGATAGCAACTCTGATTCGTAGCTGAAAATACTCGGTTTGCTTTGGAATTCAGAAGTAGATTGTTTTTCGTTTCTCTTAAAAATAGCTCCAACTGATACTCAAACCAAACGTCGAATCCTTAAAGAAATTGCTCGAATTTTTTATCCCCACGGTTTCCTCGCGCCGTCTGTAATACAACTAAAAATAACCCTTTAAGAATTGTGGCACCAAAACCTCTGGGATGACCCTCTCTCAAAATCTATCGCTACACAGTGGCTCAAATATAGGAAAGAACTACCAGTCCTTACAAAAATTAGTATTCCTCGGTCTATTGGAGCAGTGGATGCCACATCTGAGTTGCACGGATTTTCGGATGCTTCGATCTTCGCCTACGCTGCAGTCATCTACTCACGGTTTATACTTCCCAATGGAGACATAACAACAACCATAGTTGCAGCTAAAACTCGAGTTGCACCAATTAAACAACTTACCATACCGGACTAGAGCTACTCGTATGTGGTGCGCTGTTGTTGGCACGGTTGCTCGAAGCTGTGCAAAATTCTCTAAATATAAAATGCTCAAATGTCTTCGCTTGGTGTGATTCACAGGTTGTTCTATCTTGGCTATTGTCCCCTCCCCGGCATGGGATACGTTCGTGGGAAATCGAACTGCCGAAATACTCAACACTATTCCCCGAAACAGGTGGTATCACGTAAGGTCAGAAGAAAACCTAGCCGACTGTGCATCTCGAGGCGTTTCGCCGTCACTATTAATAAATCATTCACTATGGTGGAAAGGTCCAAGTTGGCTAAGGAAAATCAACGATACCTGGCCGATCATAACTAATTTTGACTAACACCCTACTTGCAAGCAAGAGGAGAAAAAGAATCACCAAACATGTATAGTCGTTACCAATTTTGATCATCCATTCGAAACTCTAGCATCACGAGTATCGTCGTGGACAAGACTCATTCGTATAGTTGCCTTCATATTAAGATTTATTTCGAAATGCAGAAACCGATGGCCTCGCTCTTCAAGAATTTTACTGCGTAAAGCGTGAAATCATCAAATGGATCCAAGATATTTACTTTGGAAAATACATTGTTTATTACAAAACGAATGGAAACTTCGGTAGGAAATATAAAATACTTAATCTTAATCCTTTCTTAGATGATGACCAGATACCTCGAGTAGGAGGAGGGCTTCACGAGGCAAATATCACGTACAACGTAAAGCACCCAATAATTATCCCAAAAGGTCATGCAGTGACAACCCTTATCGCAATCGATGATCATCAAGGCTTACTACGTCCAGGAGTATCTACGCTATTTGCAGTAATTCCCCAAGAATATTGGATTATCGGATGTCGAAATCTTCTGCGAAAAATTACACATAGCTGTGTCAAATGTTTTCGACAAAGAAAATCCACAATAACGCAAATTATGGGAAATCTTCCAGTGTAGCGTATTCAACCAAGTCGACCATTTTTACATTACGGATGCGACTATGCTGGACCTATTATACTTAAAATTAAAATCGGACGCAAGGTTCACACTTCGAAAGGCTATATATCCTTATTTGTATGTGTCGTGACTAAGGCCATACATTTGGAGTTGGTGAGCGACCTCACCACAGGTACATTCTTAGCTGCCTTTCGTCGATTCACTGCTCGTCATGGCAAGCCGTCACATATTTACTCAGCTAACGGCACCAACTTCCACGGATCTGCCAGAATGCTTTCAGAGATGCACCAACTCACGTTATCACAACATCATAATTCTATCGTTGCCGAATCGCTTGCTCGTGATGGCATCACTTGGCATTTCACTCCTTCCTCGGCACCACATTTCGGAGGGTTGTGGGAAGCGTGAGTTAAATCCAGAAGCAACACCTTCGGCGTGTTATTGGGTCAAATATCTTAACATTCGAAGAATATTATACGCTATTAACTCAAATTGAAGCTTTACTAAACTCCCGTCCTTTGAGTCAACAATCTGTTACTGATTCAGATCCATTAACCCCAGCACATTTCGTTCTAGGTGAATCTTACTCAGCTGTTCCCGAACCACCGGGAAATGGTCTATGGGTCGAGTTACAGCTATCCACCCAGGCAAGGATGGCAAGGTTCGTGTAGTGACCTTAAAAACTGCCAATGGACAATTACTTAGACCAATACATAAGCTAGCAGTACTACCTCTATGCTGAAACTTCGTTCCAGGGCCGGCGGAATGTTTGGAAATATAAATCCATTTATACGTACTTTCAAATTCTATCCATAAAGTTATACTGTACATACTTTTCGATTTCAATTCTTACTTCAAGTTTTATTTGTACTTTCAATAATTTGTAAATTTGACCGGACTCAACAATAATCTCTTATATTAAGGTATCATATTCAAACTAAATTGCGCTCTCATACACATTTAATGATGTATAACACTAGAGTTAATTATTGCTTTGAAATGTAACATTCTTTCACTTGTGATTCAAATATTAAGGAGGTACATACCATCAAAACAGTTGAACATATTTCGTATTCGCAAATTCTAAAACAGTATACATTTCGCCCATCTCCGGAAACCTCTTTTCAAAAACGTGCTGGGCGGTATCAGGAATATCTCTGGTAGGTTTCATTTGAAACAAAAAAAAAACCTGTTAAAGTAGATGGAAAAACTAGTCTCTATCATAGCCGTTTTAAAAAATTTTCATTTTTAACAAAATGGCAGCTTTTTGAACGTACTAGGCTATTTTTGACTAAAAAACGAGTCACATTTTTATTTATAACAAATCTAAAAACAAAGATATCAAAAAAATTCTACGTAGAAGACTAGATAATGGTATTAAGAATATCCGTGCGAAATGGCCTGCAAATCGGTCGAGTGGTTCAAGACATATTTCTAGTACCGACTCGGAAAACACTGTTTCGAGAAAAACGCAAACGAAATGCAAAATCTGCAGTGTGTCTTGCCTGCGTGGCTTCGAAAGCAAAAGTGAAAATGTGCTCGAGTAGTACCTTCTGGAATATTCTGAATTCTAATATTCTTATACAAGGTTTAAATCTATTGCTAAGCAGGTATAAATATTTGCGAGGGCACTGACCCGTCATTAGAGAAGGTAGGAAAGCAGAGCAGGCACGCAGCTGCTCATGTCCCTAATGAGCGCTCCGCCCGGTCCGAAGTCAAACGGTCATAACTTTCTTAATTATTGGAATTTTTGAAAAATTCTTGCGGCATTTGAATTGAAAAAGAATGTAGAATTTCTTCATGCAAAAAAATCGATTTTTTTGAGCGGAGGAACATATGTAACTCTTTAAAATATAGCAATAAATACACTCCGAAGACATAAACCGACATATAGCCAAGGAACTAACAAAAATTAGAAATAAATAAACAATTCATTAAAAAACCAGAAACATTAGGGATTACAAAAATCCAAAAAAAAACAAAACCTGCCACAAATATCAATTTATCAAAGCAAAGATTTTTTTCAGGTAAATCCGTCGAGATACAACTTCATGGTGATGACGATCATTCTATTACTCATTCCGATAGTAATTACTCAAGGGTTAGTAGTTACAGAAATTAATCAAGGAAATGGATACTTAATTCTTCAGACTTCGCCTATCTGTGATAAACAACTACATTAAAATACTTCATGTTTTCAACATAATCAGGTACCAACATTTCTTAGATACAATGAGAAAAGATGTAGATGAAATTCATTACTCATTCTTAATTCAACAATGTTAACACATCTGTTTACAATTAAATAGCTTAAAACCACATATCTATGTTATATAGGAACAAAAGAGGCCTAATTAATATTTTAAGAATAGGAATCAATTACATTTCTGGAACTATGGACAATGATAGACAAGAAATAGAGGAACATTTTTAAGTAGTAGGTCAAGGCAACCGCAGCTTAATATTACAATCTAAGAGGCAAATTTCAATCAACTACCAATCCGATGAACAAATCACAAGAAATTTCATCCCTTCAGAGTAAAAACCAAAAATATTTACAGATTAGCTACATTTTAGAACACATCGGAAAAATAATCGAGAAAACTAGAGAATTAATATTAATGTCAAAGTTACGATTTTCAAACAGAGATATCGTAACGGACTTAGAAATTAAGAAATTTAATATCACCCAAGACAAATTTTAATTTATCGAAATGGATCTGGCTTTTGTACATTAGTCAATAATATTACATTTATTATAAAACCACAAAATTTTACCGAATAAACGTTTTATAAAATAGAAATTGTTCCCATACCAAACAGGAACAACAGACAAATCATTATAAAAGAAAACAAGTTCATAACTACAAACCAAACCCTGCGTACACCTCTAAATAAAATATCAAACTTAAGACAAACAAAAGACAAAATGTATCAAAAACATCCTAAACCATAACCTAATGATATGTAACTATGAAACCAATACCCTACCAGAAATTTTAGAAATAGAAACTAACATGCTAATACTTAATAATATACATATATACAAAGAGGAAATTATATTATAAATATTCAAAATTGTAAAATAAATATAAATAGCAATACATATGATAGAAACTTATAATAAGAAAGAAAATGCATGAGCAAGTGTTACGTTTTTCGGCAGATTGGATAGAAAGAGAGGGAAAGATGTCTGGGCTCAGTGGTTATTTCCCTCCATGGGTGACATCCACCATTTAATGCGGAGACTAAATTATTAGCGTAATTGAACTAGTTTTTGTATTCTAGGCAACTACTCATCTTACGTGAACTTAGTTGTCGGAAAAAGAATGTCTTTCGGGCGCGGCTGGTATTGAACCCCGAACCGTCTTATTTGAAAGCCAATACACTATCACTTGAGCCACGGCCACCCACGAGAAATCCAAGAAAAAAAAAACTGTACAACATCTAGAAATCAGCTACATAAGAAATTTAGACAAGCTCAAAGAATTACATTTCCAATATAAAGTTCACCATGGAACAACATACTCTGTAATAATCATAATTTTAATAATTACTTTAATCTATCTTTAAATAAAATGTAAAAATAAAACAAATCTTGCCAACGTAAAGGTTGATATTCCACTCCATCTTCGTCCAGGGACGTTATATCAGAGATACCTCCTCCCCTTATACCACAAGAATCACCGCGATCCCAAGAACTCCCTTTCGCATAAATAACAGAAAACAACCTCGAGGAAACCGTTACCATTTTACAAGAAACCATCCTAAGCAAACAAGATAAAATAAACTTATCAAACAAATTCCATTTATAGAATTATCAAACAATAAGATCATTCATAGAATAAGATAAAGAACATGTACGAGTATAAATAGGAAGGAACATTTTAATAAATATTAGTTAGAATTATTACTTTCGCCTCCAAGCGTTTTCAAATAAATTCTGGGAAGAAATTTATTTCAATTTTCTCATGTCAAAATTGCGTAGCTGATAGGCTCTCCTCCCACTGTCCAACTGCGGACATTCACAGAATGGATTTATCACGATTTTTTTTCTATGCTGGCGTGGACGTTACAGGGGCTGGTTCGAATCTTCTGTTTCCGAACTAGTATGTTCCCTAAAGAACGCAAGAAGTTAAAGAAGCAGGGTCCGTTACGAGCTCTGCTTCAATAAATTGTTTCCTGCAACAGAAAAGAAATAAAGTATGTTTCTACAAAAAAGGTAGTAGGTACACAAACTTACAGCCTGGGTTTCATGCAGTCTCTTAAAAAAAAACAGCTGGTGAAAGAGTGCCCACTACATCTCCTCGTAGGCTTCGCTCCCAGGTGGCCAACCCTCTTTTTTTAGTTTTCGTACGAACTTCTCCCTTGGTCCGTGTTTCTTTGCACTCAGCAGCTATTACAAATGAGTGTAGTACAATCATCGATAACAAATTTTTTCAACATATGTACTCCTACATATTTGGAAATGTTTAATTGTCTGATTTGTTGCTTTAAATGGAATAGATTCGCTGTTTCATAAGTGAGAAAAAGTGAAAGAAAGTGTAATGAATCGAAACTATGTTAAAACGAATTATGGTCGTGTAATAAAAATTCCCAGCTTTCACACAGTTTCGTAATTAGGCGTACGAAACCATCTAGTACTCGTATTATGGTTCAACCATAAGTGTTATAGTTTTGTGTAATGTTGTGTAATCGTGTTACTCGTAACTTCCATTTTCTGACTTGATTTAACGTAAGTAAAAATTAGTAAATGCGTATGATTATCTGTATCAATTTATTGATAATGGCTTATAAATTCGAGTGAAAGATAAAAGCTGGATATTTAAACTTCGCTTTAAATAACATACAACATTGTATATTAGAAAAATTGAAATGCCCAATTAAATTCAATAGTTATTCTATTAATATTGGAATTTAATGAGGTAAACACACAGTGTTGCGCCTGTTTTACAGCTGAAGAGCAGGACCGAAAGTGAAAAGCAAAAATAATTATTGTCATCAAAGTAATATACTGAACAAGATATATTAATATATAAATAAGACCCTTGATGAAAGCTAAAAAGAGTGTGGTAAATATAAGCACACCAGAATTTATTTTGTGGGTATCATATTGAAACAGTCCATAGCGACTAAAGTTGAGTTGAATATTCCAAAAGATGATGTTTCTAATACGAAAACCATACAGAATTTAATTTGAAATTCTGCGGTTACATAGAAGAAGGTAGCTCGAAACACAGGTATAGTTTGAAACACACACTTATCCAAAACTAAACACGTTTTCTTAAAAATCCACTAACACTCAAAATATTTACATCATGAGACACCCATAACAAAGTTCATAATAGGAACTCAATTATAGGAGGACATAATTATTTAACGAATATGGTAAGACAAAATTTTTTTATCAAGATCAGAGTTCATAACATTAAAATTATAACTTAGTTACGTTTGACTAGGCAACTTATACTTTTCTAATCCATTCAAGCTTCTGACGATGCATAGGAAACTGTTAAAATCTATGTTGTTTAAATCGCTTAAGTTATTGTAGAAGAAAGCTCCCAACTGGAGCTGGAAGAGAGCTGTGCATGTGCATAGTAAGTGGGGGATTGTGGCTGCTCCTGCTCCTCACCCATGCAGCTTCTGCAGAAGTCGTTTGTAAAAAGTCAAGCCTTTTTGCATGCTTACCTATAAGACAGCGTCCGGTGATAATAGCACGCTGAGATGCTTCCTTTTTAGAAAAATCAAACTCTTAGAGTGATTCACATCCAGTTTTGGTCAGATTTGCTCGGTCGCTAAACATATTGACGAAAAAGTCTACCTAAAGTTTCTTATTCTTATAGCATACAGCTTTAGTTATAGTTTGAACATAGCGGTTAGAATATCGATGATACCTTTTCCAGGTACGATATACAGATATGCTCCAATTTTGGCGAGTTCGTTGGCCCTACAATTCCCTGGAATATCTCTGTGACCCGGAATCATACAAAATTGGATGTTGAACTACTCTGGCATCTCTCTGAGCCACATAGCCAGTAGGTAATGCCCCACTTGTTCCCAATGGCTTTTTCGCAAGAGAATAAAGCAACTGTTGCTTTTTTTACTCTTTCTTGACTAAATAAATCTATATGTCAAAAATAAGACACAGACATTTTAAGATCGGAAAGAACTCAACTCATCAACTTGATGCAATTTTATGTTTCCTGAAAAAGACGAAAGATCACAAGACAAGAAATCGGCGTTTACTCCAAATTCACAGCTTACCGCCCAATGGGTTAATCTGCTAAGATTTTGCTGTCAGAATTCTTTAATGGTATGAAATGTTTTGCTGAGAAGGCAAAGGTAACCACACTGCTACCACCCGCGTACAGGTATATCAGCAGTTCATTGACCACAAAGTTCCAGAGAAAGGTGAAAGGACATCGCCTTGTTACGTACCTCTGCTGATAAATCTTTTAGCAGACAACCCACATAGTTTGGAATTGAAAAAATCCTGCTACTTAGCATCTATGCTAGCTACGCTATGCAGCGCTCAAAACAACTTTTCTCTTATAATCCGACAGACGAATTTAGTCGCGACTGCAGTAGTCCTGCTAAGGTTCTTACTGGCCGTGAATAGGTATCTGGAAAGTGGGTGTCCACCTGCAGGTTCAGTAATATATCACTTGAGGTTGCACATAGGTTTTTTTCAAACAATTAGGCGTCGTAGGGTTGGTAGGGAGGATTTTTCTTAGACGCGATGCCATGAGCGTTTCTGTTATTTTGCAACGGAATGACCTTCAGGCTTGTCGCTTTGCCTTACTCACTTCTTTTTTATATATTTCAGGGATTCCTTATATGAGTCTCAGTCTGTAACCTTTCTTGTATTTTTTGCTTGGTTGAACAGTTTGTCGCAAGCGTTTTTTAGCGGTTTCAGTGCTGATGTCCACCTGTGTCGCTTTTTCTTGCCTCTAGTTTGAGTAAGGTGGCAGGAAACAGCCATTGTCTAATTGACAGCCGGGTAAAATCCTTGACTTTCATGTCAAGCTCATTGGTGTTACTTAAGGGTTCAGATAAGAGTAGTTTCAAAAGTGTTGCTCTGTATTTTGTCTAAACAGTTTTCCGATAATTCCGGGATAATTGGATGTACTTGTGATCTAAAAAATAGTTTTTAGAAAACACCATCCAGTTCCTTATTATTTGAGTGATGTTCTTGGAGCACTCTATTCCCCTTCTGGCACTTCTTGTCGGTTATTAGATAAAAGGTGGGCCCAGTATTGCAAACAATGTGGCTATCACTTATAATATAATCAGAAAGTTGCTTACTTCTATGGGTTTAATATGTGCTCTGCCGAAGAAAAAAAAATAAAAATTGGTAATGCATAATATAAATAATAAGCATACAAAAGCGAGAGAAACAAAAGTCGGAAGGACAAAGACTGTGAAGCGAGCAAGTAAACCTCTGCAACGTGCATTAATTGCAAACTAGAACAGCTAATAATCAAGTTTGAGAAGTAAACAGGGAGTTGCAAAAGCGGTGAGATAAATTGCTAAAGCCACAAAATGAGCGATCAAAAGTGTCAAGTAGGGAAAACCCTAATACAGATAACGAAGAATAGCTGAAAAAAACCATCTGGTTCGATTACAAAACACGAGATGGAAGAAAAACCATTAAGATTTAGATGGCGGTTACCGGGAAAACTAACATATGCTCTAGTCGCAAAATTACAAAGCGAAAGGACCGTAAACTCTGCGAATATTGTTTCTCATGCTTTCACTATTATACTTGAGAAACTTGAGGAGCAAAGGAAAATAAATAAACTAGTTTTTGAGAAGTTAGCTAAGATCGAAATTAACCGCCACAATTAGCGAACTACATCGAGAACATGAATGTGGAACGCGTGCTCAAAATTCTTTCCTGGACTTTTACAAAAACTTGACGAATTAAAAATATTCATACGAGAAAAGAATACTGATGTTTGCTTGGTCTCCGAAACCTATATGAAAAGGGGACCGAGTGCAAACGAAAGACACTTTAGGGACCTTATCATGAATCCTCCTCGTATATTAAAGAGTCAATCGAATATTCTGGAGATCTTAAAATAGAGCTCCAATCTGTTCAAATAATACCGGCACAAGTAAGAAATAGACATAATTTCAGCCTTTCAGCCATTCACTGCCCACCCAGATCCGCGCTCGGAAAGAGTTTCTTCAAAAATACATGTATTTAAATCTCGCTTATCTAATTTTATTACTTGTGGTGATTTTAATGCAAAACATACCTCCTGTGGCTCAAGATGCATTTCACAGAAAAGTAGAATTCTCTATGAACCTGGTATGGAACACAATTGTGACTTCCACTCGACGGGTATGGCGACATACTGGGGGACTGATACTACAAAAGTACCCGGTCGAATTCCTTTGTTTGAAAAAAAAGTTGATGAAAGCTTTGACCTTTCCTCTGATCATTCTCCACTCATTCCGACAATCAGTGAAAATCTAATTAAAAAGGGAGAACCAGCAAGACAAACTAGCAGAAATACAAATTGGGAGGATTCAAGGGAAATTAAGTTAAAGGGAAAGTTAAACTGAACGTATCACGTAAGAAACCCTATGAACTAGAAGTCGAGATTGATCACTTCAATGAAATCGCTCAATACGCCGCGTAGAATAACACAACCTATCAAAGGAAGGAACCAACAAACTACGGTATAAATTATCCAAAATACTGAAGGAAAAAGGAAAACACATAAGAAATAACAAAAAAGTCGTGCTCCACATCGTAAAAACCTATGAATGTAACCTGCTGAGAGAGACAACCTTCTAACCGTCCTTGCATTTTATACCTTAATACCAGTTTGAGCTTATAATAAAGCGTAGGAGACTGTTAACGTCTATTTTTTCTAGATCGTTTAGGTCGTTGTAGAAGAAAGCTCCTAGATGAAGCTTCCTTCTCTGAGAGAGAGCTGGGCATGTGCAGAGTAGGTGGGGGATTGTCTCCTCCTCTTCCTCGTCCATGCAGCTTCTACAGAAATCGTTAGTAAAAGCGTCAAGCCTTCTTGCGTGCTTGCCTATGAGGCAGTGTCCGGTAATGACACCTATTATGGCGCTGAGATGTTTCCTATCTAAAAGGATCAGACACTTAGATCGATTCAGATCCAGCCTTGGCCAGATCTGTTTGGTCGCTAGACATGTTTGTCCAGCAGTCCACCTAAGGTCCGTTCTTTTATTGGCATCTAGCTTTAGTGTTAGTTTGCACGTAGCGATTGGTTACCTATACTACCTTTGTCCGGTAGGATAGGTAGAGTGGTTCCAATTTTGGCGAGTTCATCAGCTCTGCAGTTCCCTGGAATGTCTCTGTAGGTCGGCACCCAACAGAGGTGAATGTTGAACTGCTCTGCCATCTCCATGAGAGATGATCGGCATTCAAGGGCAGTTTTAGAACACAATGAGACCGAGTCCAGGGACTTGATGGCGGCCTGACTATCTGAAAATATGCGGATATCCTTTGCAGATATCACGTTTTTCTTCAGCCAGGACAGAGCTTCTTTAATCGCCAAAATTTCCGGCTGGAACACGCTACAGTGATTTGGAAGGCGGAAAGAGAGGCTTAAATTTAGCTTATCTGAGAAAACACCGCCACCAACTCCGCTGTCGGTTTTAGATCCATCTGTGTAGAGATGGATTGACTTGTCCTCCATGAAAGCATCCTCCTCCCAGAATGATCTAGAGGGGAAGCTTACATGGAAGTTTTTGTCAAACCAAAGTTCAGGTATGGTGTAATCGGTGTTCTCTGTGAGGATTCCTAATGTTTTAAGAATGTTGGCGTGGCCAAATGAATTATTTGTCCACTGTTTAGTCGCTTTAAGGCAAATAGCTGCAGTCGCAGCTACTTGCTTGCTAAAAATGTCGAGGGGTGTCAAGTGAAGCAGAATATCTAATGCCGCAGAGGGGGTAGACCGCAAGGCTCCGCTTGTGCATAGACATGCTGTTCTTTGGACTCTGCTTAATTTAATGCGGTTGACTGCATTTTCCAAGGCCGTCCACCAGACAACCACCCCGTAAGTAAGTATCGGTCTTATGACCGAGATGTTTAGCCAGTGGGTTATGCGAGGTTGAAGGCCCCATTTGTTCCCAATGGCTTTCTTGCAAGAGAATAAAGCTATTGTAGCTTTATTGACTCTTTCTTGAATGTTAGGTTTCCAGTTTAGCTTCCTGTCAAAAATGAGACCCAGATATTTTGCTGTATCGGAGAAAGCTAAACTGGTACCGTTTATTGAAGGAGGGTCTATGATTGGAATTTTATATTTCCTAGAAAAGAGGACAAGATCAGTTTTATGGGGGTTTATTCCCAATCCACAGCGATCTGCCCAGCAGGTTAATCTGTTAAGATTTACTTGGAGGAGTTCTTTAATGGTATTTAGATGTTTTCCTGAGACGGCTATGGCAACGTCATCCGCATAGGCAATCACTCTGCTACCACCCGCTTCCAGGTATATCAGTAGTTCGTTAACCACTAAGTTCCAGAGAAGGGGGGAGAGGACACCGCCTTGCGGCGTACCCCTACTGACATATCTTTTAGCAGAAGTCTCACTCAGTTTGGAGTTGATTATCCTGCTTGTTAGCATTAGATTAATCAGCTCCCCAAGTGAGCCGTCTACCTGCAGAGTTGACAGTGCAGTCGTGATTGCGGAGGTGTTGACGTTGTTAAAGGCGCCCTCTATGTCTAGGAAAGCAACCATTGTGTACTCCTTATATTGTAGGGATCGTTCGATGTGGCTAGTCAGAGAGTGCAAAGCCGTTTCCAACGACTTTCCTTTACAGTAGGCATGTTGAGCCGTAGACAGAAGTCTTGGATCAACTTTAGCTCGAATATG
This sequence comes from Volucella bombylans, assembly GCA_949129095.1. NCBI lineage: Eukaryota > Metazoa > Arthropoda > Insecta > Diptera > Syrphidae > Volucella > Volucella bombylans. The sequence goes on from OX422140.1 coordinate 233,693,001, forward strand.
GATATCAATCAGTCGTTCTAAAGTTTTCAGAAGGAATGATGATAGACTTATAGCTCTGAGGTCCTTTGGGACTACATGAGAACATTTTCCAGCTTTGGGAATGAATACTACATTGACTTCTCTCCATAACAGTGGAATGTGGATAAGTTCTACACAGCTCCTCATAATATTTTCCAACATTGGTAGAATAATATCTGAGGATCTCTGTAGCTCGGCAGGTATAATACCGTCCGGACCAGCAGACTTGTATGGTTTGAAGCTATGCAGCGCCCAGAGCAGTTTGTCTCTCGTAATCAGACTATGAATTTTGGCCACGGTTGCAGTAGGCTTGTTTGCGCTGCTACTGGCTGCGAGTTGGGAGCTACCTGGAAAGTGGGTGTCCAGAAGCAGGTTGAGTGATTCATCACTTGAGGTTGTCCAAGAGCCATCGGTTTTTTTCAAACAGCTGGGCATCATAGGATTTGTGGAGAGGATTTTTCTTAGCCGCGAAGCCTCAGAGGTTTCTGTGATTTTGTCGCAGAATGACCTCCAGGATTGGCGCTTTGCCTTCCTCAGTTCTTTTTTGTATAATTTGAGGGATTCATTATATGAGTCCCAGTCGGTCACTTTTCTTGTGCTTTTTGCTGCGTTGAAAAGTTTTCTGCAGGTGTTTCTGAGCAGTCCTAGTGCCGATGTCCACCAATGTGGCTTTTTCTTGTCTCTTGGTTGAATAAGAGGGCAGGAAGCGGCCATAGCATTATTGAGAGTCAGAGTAAATGCCCTGACTTTCATGTCGAACTCATTGGTGTCACGCGGGGGACTTGATAGTTTAGAGGATATCGTTTCCGACAGTATTCCTCTATATTTTGTCCAATCAGTTTTCCGGTAGTTCCGGAAAGCTGGTTGGCTGGGGGGAGCATCACTCAGACTGAATTGGATGTATCTATGGTCTGAAAAGGAGTGTTCAGACGATACCATCCAGTTTGTTAGCCTGTGGGTGATGCTGTCGGAGACAAGAGTAATATCTAATACTTCTTGTCGGTTTTTTGTTATGAAAGTGGGCTCATTGCCAATATTGCAAATTAAGAGGTGAGTACTTAAAATATAGTCTAAAAGTGACTCACCTCTATCATTGATGTCGGTACTGCCCCATACCGTATGATGTGCGTTAGCGTCGCATCCGATTATGAGGCCAGTTTTTTGCCTTCCCGCTTCCAGTACCACCCTTTCTAGGTTATCACCAGGGAGAGGGCCCACTTGGTCGTGGCCAAGGTAAGCCGATGCCAGCCAGTAAGAGCCTTTGGCAGTCTCTAATCTGGCAACGGTTAGGTCGGGGTCACTGAGGTTGGGAAGTAGAAATACATTAAGGCTACGTTTCACTAATATACAAGTTCTAATCTTACCTTTGTCTCTTGTATAGAGCGGAACGTATGAGGGTGTCCTAAGTCCACGAACCACGAATTCTGCAATCCATGGTTCCTGGATTAGAATTATGTCTTCTGCGCTTTTGGAAAGACGCAGAATGAGTGCGGCCGAAGCCTTTTTTGAGTGGTGGAGATTAATCTGGAGAAACCGTATCATTGCTACAGTCTTCCAGAGTCGCCTCCACCACGGTGTGGTTGAGGTTCTCCGATTCTGAAGATGTGCCCAAAAGCTCATCTTCTATCTCTGATCGTGTAGAACCTCTAATTGCTTCGTCATCGGTTTCCATTTCCGACAGTGTGTCAGAAGAGGAGACCGACGGCTTGGTAGTCACCTCGGACAGATTGGAGTCGTCGCTATCCAATTCTGGAAAGGATATCGACGCTCCAAGATAAAAGGTTGTGATATCAGGTGTTAAAGGAGGAGGAGGTTGCTTATCAGCATCCAGCTCATCCTTTTTGTACACCCTTAAGTGAATGGACTCGAATCCGAACCGAATCATGCCTTTCGTCTGCGCCATAGGATTAAGGGATTCCTTATTGATCACAATTAACGCACATCTATAAGAACCCCTTAGTTCCTCCAGTTTCGCGACTTTCCAGTCATGAGTCGGAAGAGTCGGGTTGCTGAGCCGGATGATTTCCAGGATACTTTCTGGAGAGGAGGGTTCGGCTGGAATCCAGGTACGAGTTCGAGGTCTACTAGGAATGTCTTCCTTAGATACGACCTCGAGTTTTGCACCTGGCCAAACCTCTCCTAAACCTTCGATGGCCTTGGTGAAGAGATCGAGAGATCTCTGGTTGGAGCAAGCGATGAGCTTGACATGGCCTTGGTGCCAGCCAGCGTCGCTTGTGATAGGAGGTGGTCCTGGGTTCTCCCGCATGATGGCCAAGAAGTTGCTCGAGAGCTTCAACTTGACCAATTGCCACCGTTCCGGTGTAATGGAACCGTCGGTATCGCTTCTGTCGATCACCAATGCGTTCTTTAGGACTTCATTATAAGAACTCAGAGAACTGCTGTTGGATGGCCCAGGGGTTGTGGAACTGTGTGTTTTGGGCCTCTTGGAAACCGGTACGGTTTCCTCCAATGATCTCTGATGCTTAGAGGAGTCTTTTGACGTTTTGTGAGCAGTGGAAGCAGTGGGAAATCCGTCTTTTAGGATGTTTTTATCCCACTCAACCTTGCTCTTTATTTCCGCACTTCTCTCAACCGGAATGGATCCGAAGGTTTTGATGATGCGTGAAGCATTTCGGCGTCTTATGTAGAGCGCCTTAGATGGAGCTTGCCGATGCGGCTGAGCTCCAGATTCCTCTTTGGAGGGAGGAGTTTTGGTAGCAGCAACAAGTCCGTGGCCTGCCACAAACTTGCTGCTGCTGGGGGCGGGGGAAGTGATAGGACCATGGCTTGCCACAGTCTTAACACTCCCTGAAGGAGTTTTGGTAGCCGCGACAAGTCCGTGGCCTGCCACAAACTTGCTGCTGCTAGGGGTGGAGGAGGTGATAGGACCATGGCCTGCCACAGTCCTAACACTTCCTGAATTCTTATTTTTTGGCTTGTCCCTTTTGCCTTTAGAGGATGGCGCACCATGGCCTGCCACAGTTTTGCCTCCTCTCGGCAATGCAGGAGCCTTGCCGGTAGTCGGTGTAGTCACCGTTTCACCGCCCGGTAATGAAGGAGTACCGGCCTCGGTTTTTGTTTTTTGGTTATTATCCATTAATGGTCCCACGAGTAGCGGAGAAAGGAATGTCCATCTGTACAGAGATCCGCCATATACAGATAAGGCTAGCTAATCCGGAGGTCGCCAGGTATCCGGATACTCCGTTTGCGACTGAGATATTTTTGGAGATACTGGGCCCTCAGCCAGGTTGATCTTCGGCACGGGTCGTATAACACCTTGATCCAGCCCAGGGGAATGATGGAGTGCTTTGGGAGTTGTGGAGGGGGGGGGGGGGGGAGCATCCTTTGGTTTCAGGACTCGTCTGGAGAATTTCTTCTAGAGATTCATTGACCCTACTCAGCCTCTACAACTCGACAAGTTCGATGCTCGCGGTAGAAGAAAATATGTAAAAGTAATATAAAAATCAGAGATCAATGTCCGAAGGACGGCGACGTTTCACCGATAGTCCTCTCGAAGTAGATGGATGGGAGAGATTTTCTGCAAACTCGTTCACTCGCCCTCGTCTTCACTCGCTTCTGTAGAGTCCGGCTCTTTGAATTTCCGCCGATAACAAGCACCACATGAACGCACGTAGTGCTTGGAGCAAGTGGGTTTGAGACATACTCGTATATCACACACCGCTGTTGTTTTGTTGTCTTTCTTACCTTTTTCGCCTTTACATGCTTCGCACCGACGTTTCAAATTGTTCGCCTGAAAACAAGAGCAGAAAATATACATAATTGAAAATTCAAATGGCTAAACATTCAGTTTTTTACCTGTATTACGGGCATTTTTTGTGGTGTACTGATGTTTGCTTTGAAGTCAATCAAATTCATTGCGATTTTAACTGATTTTTATTTGATGGTTTATTAGTGTTGACACGATTTTGCATCTGATTTTTGGACAGCTCGAATGCAAGCTCTTTCAAAAATGTTTTTCGATTTTCGCTTTTGTTTGTGTTCCATGCCGGATGGCATAATTCAAACAAACGGTACGAAGCAAGTGCTGCAACATCAACCATGTTGTGAAAAAGGACCATAGGCCAGTGGATACTCTTTCGTATGCAACTATATCCACGCAATAGCTTATCAAATGTATCTACACCACCTTTATGCGCATTATAATCATGGATTACAAGCGGTTTTCCAGTTTGCTCATCTAGTTCTTCGGTGGCATGGGCGGTTGACAATAACCAAATATTTTTCCTTGCATTGCTGGTATAGCTGACTAGTTCACATACACCCGAGAAGCAGAAAACAGGCGGATAGTGCCGACTAGAGTTGTGTTCTTTTTGGCCAAATCAATTGCAAGTGGATAGCTGGTGAAGAAATTATCCATTGTGATGTTAGCGCCAATATTTATATATTTCTTGCAAAGACGCAACACCAGATCATGTGCAATACCAGTTGATCGGTTTTCATTCGGCTGTGTGCTCACATAAACTTCCACTGCCACTGGGTAGTTAGTTTTTGAATACACAAGCCAAAATATTTTAATTCCATACTTTCCTGGCTTGGAAGGAATATACTGCCGAAAGCTGCATCTATTTCGCATTACCAAGAGTTGTTCGTCTATGCACAGCTCCAACGATGGAACGAAAACCATGGTCAGATTCTTGATAAACAGATTCCAGATATGACGAATTGGTGCCAATTTATCTTCACGTAATCGTGATAATCGTATTCTGGAATCATCGAAACGTAGAAAACGAGTTAATTGTTCAAAGCGTTTCAATGTCATAACTGCCCGATAAAATGGCATATTTGATTTGTAGAAAATATCTTTGACTTGAACATTATTGGATTTTTCTGCACCGGAATGAAGCAAAATGGATAGATTTCATCAGCATCAGTATTCTTCCAAGGCCGCATATTTTTCGGACTGACGCTCCTTCGGTTTGCTTCGTACTCTCTTTTTTCTTTTCTGTTTGTTTCAAGCACGATTTTTTCAACAATAGCAGTGGGAAAAAGGCGTCTGAACGCGTCCTGCTTTTGAACAAAATCTTCCGTGGAATGTGCACAGGAATTGACTCTTTCTCGTTTCAAAGATTTGACTCTCTATTTTTCACTTTTTTTCATTTTTCACCACCAAACAGTTTTGTCCTTGTTGCCTTGACTAACGTATTTTTGACCGCGATTTGCCGGCACTGCCACATGTACTGTTTCTTCGGTTGAGTCATCGTTTTGAAACAAATTGTCATTATTTTCGATGGATTGACGAAGCTCCAACAGCCCAAGATCTTCGAGCGGTTCATTTTGGTCGGGTTCATCAACATCGGATGCGTTACAATTTGGAACATACACATCATCGGAGTCAGTTCCATTCACACTTTCATTAACGTCGCTACTGTTTCTAAAAAAACTAGCGTACTCGTGCAGTTCTTTTTCTGTCAATTCACGTGAATGGATGTTAAGTGAACGAAAATTATACCTCGACATTATTTTAAACAAAAAAAAAATTTACTTATCACAACAAAGTTCTCAAAATCCGTGGAACAAGTTTCGAATGCAATGCAAAACTGTGCGACACACAAAATATACTTAAAACAAAGACGGGCACTGAGTGCCCCGAGGACGTACAGAGATCATGTGTTAGTGTGGACCCACCAATTTGTAATCAGGGGAGTATTATTAATGTTATGGTATACTCCAATTTTGGTTATAACAATTATTTCGAAAATTGATATTTTTAGAATTTCGAAACAGTCTGGGAGAGTGTATTCCACGTTCAAATGGTCTTGGACAAACCAATTTGTAATCAGGGGAGTATTATTAATGTTATAGTATACTCCAATTTTGGTTATAACAATTATTTCGAAAATTGATATTTTTAGAATTTCGAAACAGTCTGGCAGAGTGTATGCCACGTTCAAATGGCCTTGGACCTTCATATCTTTTATGAGGCATTGCTTTCCTACCTTTAGTATCGATTAACATTTGGGTATGTCATATATTAAGAAAACATTTTTTTTTGTAACTTTAAAACCATCTGGCAACAGCGTTGTCACACTCGAAACGTCTTGGACCAACATTTCTGCCATCAAATAAAAATACACTATACAATGAAATTAGCATTCACTGGTTATATCAATTATCTTAATTTTGGAAAAAAATGAGTTTTCAGCACACTATTACTCACTAAAGGCGCGACCATTTCCTGCAAGACTTTTGTTTTTAGCATAATGCTTACACCAGCTTTCAACTCATCTGGTTATTTTTTGGTTACCTCTCACACCTAAAAATTTCTGCGAGCCCTTAGACTGATGTCACTGCTATACTACTATGCTATACTATTAGTATAGTATATATACTACGATTGAAGAAACAACGGTGGAACTGTAAATCTCTTTTGATAATGCGTATGTTACGAATGGACAAAGGTATGGTGGATAGCCCCTACTGAGACTAAATCTGTTCATGTAAATTTTAGAAACAGAAGACCGAGTTGGTTGCCCACCCTCATAAACTCGGTCTGTATTCCATTTTTAAACGAGGCTAAATACTTTGCAATGACACTCGACACAAAGTTAAAATGGAAGTCGCATGTTAAAAAGGATGCAGGAACTAGAAAACAAATACAGAGAAATGTATTGTTTACTTAGTAAACACTCTATGCTTAGTATCGAAAACAAGCTCCTCTTATATAAGCAAGTGCTAAAGCAGGTGTGGAGCTATGGTATACAACGTTGAGGTTGTACCAAAGATATGAATGCCAATATTTTACAAACTTTTGAAAATAAAGTTCTAAGTGAAATTTTCCATGCACCGTGGTACATAAGAAATGACGACTAACATCGAGATATCGGATTTCCTACTGTCGAAGGCTAAACGAAAAACTTCGCGAGAAAACATAAAATTCGACTAAATGGACATATTAATAGTACAGCCCTACAAATTTTGGAACAGGGAAAAATTATTGCGCCGTCTTCTAAGGACCAAACTTGCAATAAAATAAAACCACGTTAAAAATCGGAACATGCCGGTGTGGGCATGACATTCGAACAAACAGAACTGAATTAACGATTGGCAGATAAGAAAGAAAATTTGTTTTAACAGAGGGAGAAAAGGTGAGCGGTTGCGAGAGTAGTGGCAGTAAAGTTTGAGCAATATAAAATCATTAAATTTCAAAGACCCCCTAAATTTAAAATCAGAATTAGAGTTTAAAATGAATTAATAAATATATGTTCGAACGAGAAATTAAGACTATCATTTTGGACAATTTAGACATCTTGGACCCGACGTGATCAATTCGCAAAATATCTAAGTAACCACTTTTTTGTTTTTTTTTGTTTATCTCCCGACTGATACCGCGTTTATGAAATGCAAAAATACTCATCCCATATTCACTGGGAACAATAAAAAAAATCAATGCCTAAACGAAACAACGACAGTGCCTGTAGCAGGTTGCAGTGTATGACAACGGATCCCTCTCCCAAAGGAAAACCATACATCTACCTCACATAAAAGGAAATTGCTATTTTTTCTTTCTCCTTTCCTTTTGTTATCAGATATTTTAAATATTCCTTTTCTGCTAATATGAAGCAATTCTGAAATTTTATTTTTTTACATTGATATACAATACATAAGTATGTTCCTATTTTAAGCAAAAAAGCACTATATTTTGCCTTACATTTTACATATATGTATATGTATTATATTTTATGTAGCATATATTCATTGTAAACCGACCTCCGCTATTAACCCGTGTCACTCAACTCCACCTACAGTTAATTATGTATTGTACCCAAAACAAAACATTACTGACCTTAACGACGCGAAAAATACTACTCCAACAAACACTGCACAAACCTCCGCTTTAAGAGCTACTTCATCAAGTCAACAAGCCACCGCAGACTCTGCGGCCATCGATGCAGTAAAATACAAGCCCATACAATTCTGACCGACTTGTTCCGATCTTCGGTTTAGTGCGTTGGTGGGTCAATTCACTCTGGCAAAGAATATGTGATGTACGTGATGTAATCGCTTCACCACCGCCCCGACAAAAATTTGTGGCACTACAAAACGCAGTACTATCAAGGTGGATGGACTCTGAAGACGCCCGTTTAAAACAATTACTTAGTGGTTTAGACCTGGGAGACAAAAAACCCAGCCATCTGATTCGTAAGTGACTGCATTGGCTGGCACAAAATTTTCTCCTGTAATAATTAAATAGTTTGATTTGCAGAGATTACCAGACATGGCAAAAGCTATTTTAGCAGGAAGTAATGAAGAAAATCGCGCCTTCTTACAGGAGATACGGCAGCAGCTGAAGATAGTGCGAAAGCCAGCTCCATCCCTTGTATAACTAGAGAAACTAATTAACGCACTAACTTCTCAGCTACTTGAATTAAAGACACCAAATAGAAGAAATAGACCATATATCCGCACCAGAAATCATTCCAAATACTGTGAGAAGTTAGGCCAGTGTTGGTACAATAAACGATTTGGTACTAAACCCAGCTTATTCATTGAATATTCGGAAAACTAAAAAAAATGTCGAGGCTGGCAACCGTTGACTCTTGGAACACAAATCAGAGCAGACTTTTTATATATGATGGGTCAAGTCACAACTACCTCGTAGACACAGACACAGGAGCAGACATGTCGGTACTTCCAGCGTCCAAATACGAAAAACAAAATCCAGCTGACCGTATATTTTCCCTTTACGCCGCAAATTCGTCTCGTGTCAAAACATGCGAAAACAAACAGCTGAAACTTGACTTAGGGCTTAGGCGCACTTTTAAATGGTTATTCGTTTTATACTAGGAGCCGACGTCCTCAAAACTTACAGACTCGTAGTTGACCTCTCTATACCCAAGGGCAAATAGTAAAGTGTAAAACCTCAATATCAATTGATATCAATATGGGAACATAACAGATGCCCGAGAGCGTGACCTAATAAGGAAGTACTGCATTATGGACGATCCTAACTTTTTCGGTAAACGGCTTCAACATAATGCATCACATTATAACAAAAGGACAACCCGATCACAAAAAGGCCCGAAGACTTTCACCGGAAAAATTAACAGCTGCTAAAAAAGAAATTCGCTACCTTCTGGAGCAAAGCGCATTTAGACCATCGAAAAGCTGCTGGGCATCGCCCATGGCAAAAAGAAAAATGGATAATGGAGACTCTGCGGGGATTACCGCGTACTAAACGAAGAAACATTGCCCACATCGTCTGCACAACTGTAAGATTTTCACAACACTTGATATACTAAGAGCATACCATCAAATTCCAGTAAAGCCAAGGGACATTGAGAAAACTGCAGTCTACACACAGTTCGGATTGTTTGAATTCACACATATGAGGAGAGGATTTAGAAACGCAGCGCAGTCCTTCCAGCGCTTAATCGATGAAATCTCAGAGGTTTTGACTTCATTTTCCTATTCATCGACGACCTTCTCATTGCGTCGGTGGACGCGAGCACTCATCTAATACCTAGAAGCTATTCTCAAGAGGTTGCCAAAAGTAGGCTTAGTGATCAATCTTTCCAAAAAATGACTTTCTGGGACACCGAATCGACTCAGAAGATAATCGCCCACTTGCAGAAAAAGTTGAAGCAATCCTAAACTATAAGAGACAGTGAACGACCTCCGACGATTACTCGGAATGATGAACTTTCATAGGCGGTTCGTACTCAAAGCCGCACAGCACCAGCTCGCTCTCAACCACCCGCTAAACGGACGCAATAAGAATTACGATATGAGCAAAATCGTCTCGACATGTGAGACTCTTAAAGCTTTTAGCGAGTGCAAGATGATACTCAGTAAAGCGACTACACTAGCTTTCCCGAAACCAAACGCGGAATTATCGCTAGCAGTAGATGCGTCAAACACACTGATCGGAGCAGTCGTCCAATAAAGAATATATGGCAGTTGGCAACCTCTGAGCTTCCACTCATCCAAATTTAACGATGATCAACAAAAGTACAGCGCTTACGACAGATAACTCCTGACAGCCTGTCAATACGCCATTTTCGTCACTTTCTCGATGCGAGAAATTTCGCACTCTACAAACCCATAACATATGTCCTTCAACATACTGCCGCAGATGCTCTCAACGACCAATGATATTACACTAACAGAAACTGTGGACTATGAGGCAATCGCAGAAGAACACGAGCACGATAGCAAGCTCCAATTGTTGCGTAGAAAAGGATCCTTAGAGCTTAAAACCTTTCCGTTGTTTCGTTCTAAAAAGCTTATATACTGCGATATATCGACAGGACAAATTCGACCGAGATTCAGAAAAATAATTTTCGATGAGATTCATAAACTATCACATCCAAGTATGCGACCGAGTGCAAAAGAGATGAGGAAGCGATTTGTTTGGCCGTCAATCAACGGGCGCAGTCTGGCATCCTATGTCAGCGATTGAAAATTACAAGGCATGTTTCACGCCCAATTGAAAAATTTAAAAATTCAAGTGATCAATTCGAAAACATTCACCTAGATATCATTGGATCACTGCCAACTTCCGAAAACTTTCAGTACTGTGTAACCTTGATAGACCAATTTACTCGCCGGCACGAAGGCCTTCCAGTTAGTAATATTACAGCAGAAACAGTGGCTCAAGCCATATGCAGAGAATGGATTCCGCTCTTCGGGGTACCTATCACTAGTATCACTGATCAAGATCGACTATTTGAGTCAACACTGTTTAACGAAATGAGCAAACTCTTAGGCGTTAAAACAATAAGAACGACTTCATATCATCCCCAATCTAACGGCATGATTGAACGTTGGCATTGTACATTGAAAGGTGCAATCGTGTTCCACGAAAATAGACAACGGAATGAGCTGCGAACTACTTCAGCTAATCTAGTATACAGAAAAAACTTAAGGATTCCATGTGAGTTTATGCAACAGGGTAGTAGACGTATAAAACAGATTTCGCAAATCGTCAAAGGAGTGCTTTCAGAACGTTCGCCCCGTAGCAGCTTCAAATCACTCCAGGCAAAAACCATTCGTCTTCAAGGATTTGCATTCGTGTGAATATGTATTTATCAGAAAAGATTCTGTTATGGTAACACTAGAGCAATCTTTCCAAGGGCCTTACAAAGTCTTGCAGAGAGATAAGAAAATCTTTACTGTAAGTGTACGAGGTAAAGCATTAGCTATCAGTATAGACAAAATCAAACCGGCGTTCACAGAAGATTGTAAATATCCAGCCGAAACATCAATGAAACAGCAAAAACAGCAAAAGTTCGATTTTGAGCTTCGGGACAACCATCACCAGTCACACGTTGGACTCGGTCGGGGAGAGTGATCCCCTTTCGCATCTGATGTGCAGTATACTGCACATGGATATTTGCGGGTGTATTATCCGGCTCCTAAAAGTATATTTAATGTCAAAATTACAATTTGTTTTAATTTGGCAATACAGAATACAAAATAATTTTTCGGTTGTGGTCTTGATATGAATCTGAAGTATCAAAATGCTTGATCATCATGGCTGGTAAGTAGGACATGAATAATTCAAATTGCTTAGTTTTTCCATTGTTTTTTTTTTCCGAAATGTTGGTTGCATTTTATTCATAAAGTAATAAAGATCGTTGTTGACTAGATTTAGTCGGCTGGTTCGTTAGCAACAAAAAAAAAACAACACATGCGATACGTTGTAAAAAAACTTTATATTCACTTTGTGGCCTTTATTAACCCGACCGTACTCTGATGAGATTCCAAACGAAAAGAAAAAGATTGAAAACCGGAAAAGCTTACAATTGGCGAGAAAAAAAATGGCGGAAAGTAATGAAGTGGCAAACGTACTAGATCATTGATTGACTTGATCAAGTACGATTTCAGCTAAACATTACCGGCCGCCTTGGCGCGTAGCGCCTAAATTACATATAAATGAAAAAAAAAAAAAAAAACATTAGTTTAAAATGAATTAATAAATATATGTTCGAACGAGAAATTAAGACTATCATTTTGGACAATTTAGACATCTTGGACCCGACGTGATCAATTCGCAAAATATCTAAGTAACCACTTTTTTGTTTTTTTTTGTTTATCTCCCGACTGATACCGCGTTTATGAAATGCAAAAATACTCATCCCATATTCACTGGGAACAATAAAAAAAATCAATGCCTAAACGAAACAACGACAGTGCCTGTAGCAGGTTGCAGTGTATGACAACGGATCCCTCTCCCAAAGGAAAACCATACATCTACCTCACATAAAAGGAAATTGCTATTTTTTCTTTCTCCTTTCCTTTTGTTATCAGATATTTTAAATATTCCTTTTCTGCTAATATGAAGCAATTCTGAAATTTTATTTTTTTACATTGATATACAATACATAAGTATGTTCCTATTTTAAGCAAAAAAGCACTATATTTTGCCTTACATTTTACATATATGTATATGTATTATATTTTATGTAGCATATATTCATTGTAAACCGACCTCCGCTATTAACCCGTGTCACTCAACTCCACCTACAGTTAATTATGTATTGTACCCAAAACAAAACATGACTGACCTTAACGACGCGAAAAATACTACTCCAACAAACACTGCACAAACCTCCGCTTTAAGAGCTACTTCATCAAGTCAACAAGCCACCGCAGACTCTGCGGCCATCGATGCAGTAAAATACAAGCCCATACAATTCTGACCGACTTGTTCCGATCTTCGGTTTACTGCGTTGGTGGGTCAATTCACTCTGGCAAAGAATATGTGATGTACGTGATGTAATCGCTTCACCACCGCCCCGACAAAAATTTGTGGCACTACAAAACACAGTACTATCAAGGTGGATGGACTCTGAAGACGCCCGTTTAAAACAATTACTTAGTGGTTTAGACCTGGGAGACAAAAAACCCAGCCATCTGATTCGTAAGTGACTGCATTGGCTGGCACAAAATTTTCTCCTGTAATAATTAAATAGTTTGATTTGCAGAGATTACCAGACATGGCAAAAGCTATTTTAGCAGGAAGTAATGAAGAAAATCGCGCCTTCTTACAGGAGATACGGCAGCAGCTGAAGATAGTGCGAAAGCCAGCTCCATCCCTTGTATAACTAGAGAAACTAATTAACGCACTAACTTCTCAGCTACTTGAATTAAAGACACCAAATAGAAGAAATAGACCATATATCCGCACCAGAAATCATTCCAAATACTGTGAGAAGTTAGGCCAGTGTTGGTACAATAAACGATTTGGTACTAAACCCAGCTTATTCATTGAATATTCGGAAAACTAAAAAAAATGTCGAGGCTGGCAACCGTTGACTCTTGGAACACAAATCAGAGCAGACTTTTTATATATGATGGGTCAAGTCACAACTACCTCGTAGACACAGACACAGGAGCAGACATGTCGGTACTTCCAGCGTCCAAATACGAAAAACAAAATCCAGCTGACCGTATATTTTCCCTTTACGCCGCAAATTCGTCTCGTGTCAAAACATGCGAAAACAAACAGCTGAAACTTGACTTAGGGCTTAGGCGCACTTTTAAATGGTTATTCGTTTTATACTAGGAGCCGACGTCCTCAAAACTTACAGACTCGTAGTTGACCTCTCTATACCCAAGGGCAAATAGTAAAGTGTAAAACCTCAATATCAATTGATATCAATATGGGAACATAACAGATGCCCGAGAGCGTGACCTAATAAGGAAGTACTGCATTATGGACGATCCTAACTTTTTCGGTAAACGGCTTCAACATAATGCATCACATTATAACAAAAGGACAACCCGATCACAAAAAGGCCCGAAGACTTTCACCGGAAAAATTAACAGCTGCTAAAAAAGAAATTCGCTACCTTCTGGAGCAAAGCGCATTTAGACCATCGAAAAGCTGCTGGGCATCGCCCATGGCAAAAAGAAAAATGGATAATGGAGACTCTGCGGGGATTACCGCGTACTAAACGAAGAAACATTGCCCACATCGTCTGCACAACTGTAAGATTTTCACAATACTTGATATACTAAGAGCATACCATCAAATTCCAGTAAAGCCAAGGGACATTGAGAAAACTGCAGTCTACACACAGTTCGGATTGTTTGAATTCACACATATGAGGAGAGGATTTAGAAACGCAGCGCAGTCCTTCCAGCGCTTAATCGATGAAATCTCAGAGGTTTTGACTTCATTTTCCTATTCATCGACGACCTTCTCATTGCGTCGGTGGACGCGAGCACTCATCTAATACCTAGAAGCTATTCTCAAGAGGTTGCCAAAAGTAGGCTTAGTGATCAATCTTTCCAAAAAATGACTTTCTGGGACACCGAATCGACTCAGAAGATAATCGCCCACTTGCAGAAAAAGTTGAAGCAATCCTAAACTATAAGAGACAGTGAACGACCTCCGACGATTACTCGGAATGATGAACTTTCATAGGCGGTTCGTACTCAAAGCCGCACAGCACCAGCTCGCTCTCAACCACCCGCTAAACGGACGCAATAAGAATTACGATATGAGCAAAATCGTCTCGACATGTGAGACTCTTAAAGCTTTTAGCGAGTGCAAGATGATACTCAGTAAAGCGACTACACTAGCTTTCCCGAAACCAAACGCGGAATTATCGCTAGCAGTAGATGCGTCAAACACACTGATCGGAGCAGTCGTCCAATAAAGAATATATGGCAGTTGGCAACCTCTGAGCTTCCACTCATCCAAATTTAACGATGATCAACAAAAGTACAGCGCTTACGACAGATAACTCCTGACAGCCTGTCAATACGCCATTTTCGTCACTTTCTCGATGCGAGAAATTTCGCACTCTACAAACCCATAACATATGTCCTTCAACATACTGCCGCAGATGCTCTCAACGACCAATGATATTACACTAACAGAAACTGTGGACTATGAGGCAATCGCAGAAGAACACGAGCACGATAGCAAGCTCCAATTGTTGCGTAGAAAAGGATCCTTAGAGCTTAAAACCTTTCCGTTGTTTCGTTCTAAAAAGCTTATATACTGCGATATATCGACAGGACAAATTCGACCGAGATTCAGAAAAATAATTTTCGATGAGATTCATAAACTATCACATCCAAGTATGCGACCGAGTGCAAAAGAGATGAGGAAGCGATTTGTTTGGCCGTCAATCAACGGGCGCAGTCTGGCATCCTATGTCAGCGATTGAAAATTACAAGGCATGTTTCACGCCCAATTGAAAAATTTAAAAATTCAAGTGATCAATTCGAAAACATTCACCTAGATATCATTGGATCACTGCCAACTTCCGAAAACTTTCAGTACTGTGTAACCTTGATAGACCAATTTACTCGCCGGCACGAAGGCCTTCCAGTTAGTAATATTACAGCAGAAACAGTGGCTCAAGCCATATGCAGAGAATGGATTCCGCTCTTCGGGGTACCTATCACTAGTATCACTGATCAAGATCGACTATTTGAGTCAACACTGTTTAACGAAATGAGCAAACTCTTAGGCGTTAAAACAATAAGAACGACTTCATATCATCCCCAATCTAACGGCATGATTGAACGTTGGCATTGTACATTGAAAGGTGCAATCGTGTTCCACGAAAATAGACAACGGAATGAGCTGCGAACTACTTCAGCTAATCTAGTATACAGAAAAAACTTAAGGATTCCATGTGAGTTTATGCAACAGGGTAGTAGACGTATAAAACAGATTTCGCAAATCGTCAAAGGAGTGCTTTCAGAACGTTCGCCCCGTAGCAGCTTCAAATCACTCCAGGCAAAAACCATTCGTCTTCAAGGATTTGCATTCGTGTGAATATGTATTTATCAGAAAAGATTCTGTTATGGTAACACTAGAGCAATCTTTCCAAGGGCCTTACAAAGTCTTGCAGAGAGATAAGAAAATCTTTACTGTAAGTGTACGAGGTAAAGCATTAGCTATCAGTATAGACAAAATCAAACCGGCGTTCACAGAAGATTGTAAATATCCAGCCGAAACATCAATGAAACAGCAAAAACAGCAAAAGTTCGATTTTGAGCTTCGGGACAACCATCACCAGTCACACGTTGGACTCGGTCGGGGAGAGTGATCCCCTTTCGCATCTGATGTGCAGTATACTGCACATGGATATTTGCGGGTGTATTATCCGGCTCCTAAAAGTATATTTAATGTCAAAATTACAATTTGTTTTAATTTGGCAATACAGAATACAAAATAATTTTTCGGTTGTGGTCTTGATATGAATCTGAAGTATCAAAATGCTTGATCATCATGGCTGGTAAGTAGGACATGAATAATTCAAATTGCTTAGTTTTTCCATTGTTTTTTTTTCCGAAATGTTGGTTGCATTTTATTCATAAAGTAATAAAGATCGTTGTTGACTAGATTTAGTCGGCTGGTTCGTTAGCAACAAAAAAAAAACAACACATGCGATACGTTGTAAAAAAACTTTATATTCACTTTGTGGCCTTTATTAACCCGACCGTACTCTGATGAGATTCCAAACGAAAAGAAAAAGATTGAAAACCGGAAAAGCTTACAATTGGCGAGAAAAAAAATGGCGGAAAGTAATGAAGTGGCAAACGTACTAGATCATTGATTGACTTGATCAAGTACGATTTCAGCTAAACATTACCGGCCGCCTTGGCGCGTAGCGCCTAAATTACATATAAATGAAAAAAAAAAAAAAAAAAAAACATTAGTTTAAAATGAATTAATAAATATATGTTCGAACGAGAAATTAAGACTATCATTTTGGACAATTTAGACATCTTGGACCCGACGTGATCAATTCGCAAAATATCTAAGTAACCACTTTTTTGTTTTTTTGTTTATCTCCCGACTGATACCGCGTTTATGAAATGCAAAAATACTCATCCCATATTCACTGGGAACAATAAAAAAAATCAATGCCTAAACGAAACAACGACAGTGCCTGTAGCAGGTTGCAGTGTATGACAACGGATCCCTCTCTCAAAGGAAAACCATACATCTACCTCACATAAAAGGAAATTGCTATTTTTTCTTTCTCCTTTCCTTTTGTTATCAGATATTTTAAATATTCCTTTTCTGCTAATATGAAGCAATTCTGAAATTTTATTTTTTTACATTGATATACAATACATAAGTATGTTCCTATTTTAAGCAAAAAAGCACTATATTTTGCCTTACATTTTACATATATGTATATGTATTATATTTTATGTAGCATATATTCATTGTAAACTGACCTCCGCTATTAACCCGTGTCACTCAACTCCACCTACAGTTAATTATGTATTGTACCCAAAACAAAACATGACTGACCTTAACGACGCGAAAAATACTACTCCAACAAACACTGCACAAACCTCCGCTTTAAGAGCTACTTCATCAAGTCAACAAGCCACCGCAGACTCTGCGGCCATCGATGCAGTAAAATACAAGCCCATACAATTCTGACCGACTTGTTCCGATCTTCGGTTTAGTGCGTTGGTGGGTAAATTCACTCTGGCAAAGAATATGTGATGTACGTGATGTAATCGCTTCACCACCGCCCCGACAAAAATTTGTGGCACTACAAAACGCAGTACTATCAAGGTGGATGGACTCTGAAGACGCCCGTTTAAAACAATTACTTAGTGGTTTAGACCTGGGAGACAAAAAACCCAGCCATCTGATTCGTAAGTGACTGCATTGGCTGGCACAAAATTTTCTCCTGTAATAATTAAATAGTTTGATTTGCAGAGATTACCAGACATGGCAAAAGCTATTTTAGCAGGAAGTAATGAAGAAAATCGCGCCTTCTTACAGGAGATACGGCAGCAGCTGAAGATAGTGCGAAAGCCAGCTCCATCCCTTGTATAACTAGAGAAACTAATTAACGCACTAACTTCTCAGCTACTTGAATTAAAGACACCAAATAGAAGAAATAGACCATATATCCGCACCAGAAATCATTCCAAATACTGTGAGAAGTTAGGCCAGTGTTGGTACAATAAACGATTTGGTACTAAACCCAGCTTATTCATTGAATATTCGGAAAACTAAAAAAAATGTCGAGGCTGGCAACCGTTGACTCTTGGAACACAAATCAGAGCAGACTTTTTATATATGATGGGTCAAGTCACAACTACCTCGTAGACACAGACACAGGAGCAGACATGTCGGTACTTCCAGCGTCCAAATACGAAAAACAAAATCCAGCTGACCGTATATTTTCCCTTTACGCCGCAAATTCGTCTCGTGTCAAAACATGCGAAAACAAACAGCTGAAACTTGACTTAGGGCTTAGGCGCACTTTTAAATGGTTATTCGTTTTATACTAGGAGCCGACGTCCTCAAAACTTACAGACTCGTAGTTGACCTCTCTATACCCAAGGGCAAATAGTAAAGTGTAAAACCTCAATATCAATTGATATCAATATGGGAACATAACAGATGCCCGAGAGCGTGACCTAATAAGGAAGTACTGCATTATGGACGATCCTAACTTTTTCGGTAAACGGCTTCAACATAATGCATCACATTATAACAAAAGGACAACCCGATCACAAAAAGGCCCGAAGACTTTCACCGGAAAAATTAACAGCTGCTAAAAAAGAAATTCGCTACCTTCTGGAGCAAAGCGCATTTAGACCATCGAAAAGCTGCTGGGCATCGCCCATGGCAAAAAGAAAAATGGATAATGGAGACTCTGCGGGGATTACCGCGTACTAAACGAAGAAACATTGCCCACATCGTCTGCACAACTGTAAGATTTTCACAACACTTGATATACTAAGAGCATACCATCAAATTCCAGTAAAGCCAAGGGACATTGAGAAAACTGCAGTCTACACACAGTTCGGATTGTTTGAATTCACACATATGAGGAGAGGATTTAGAAACGCAGCGCAGTCCTTCCAGCGCTTAATCGATGAAATCTCAGAGGTTTTGACTTCATTTTCCTATTCATCGACGACCTTCTCATTGCGTCGGTGGACGCGAGCACTCATCTAATACCTAGAAGCTATTCTCAAGAGGTTGCCAAAAGTAGGCTTAGTGATCAATCTTTCCAAAAAATGACTTTCTGGGACACCGAATCGACTCAGAAGATAATCGCCCACTTGCAGAAAAAGTTGAAGCAATCCTAAACTATAAGAGACAGTGAACGACCTCCGACGATTACTCGGAATGATGAACTTTCATAGGCGGTTCGTACTCAAAGCCGCACAGCACCAGCTCGCTCTCAACCACCCGCTAAACGGACGCAATAAGAATTACGATATGAGCAAAATCGTCTCGACATGTGAGACTCTTAAAGCTTTTAGCGAGTGCAAGATGATACTCAGTAAAGCGACTACACTAGCTTTCCCGAAACCAAACGCGGAATTATCGCTAGCAGTAGATGCGTCAAACACACTGATCGGAGCAGTCGTCCAATAAAGAATATATGGCAGTTGGCAACCTCTGAGCTTCCACTCATCCAAATTTAACGATGATCAACAAAAGTACAGCGCTTACGACAGATAACTCCTGACAGCCTGTCAATACGCCATTTTCGTCACTTTCTCGATGCGAGAAATTTCGCACTCTACAAACCCATAACATATGTCCTTCAACATACTGCCGCAGATGCTCTCAACGACCAATGATATTACACTAACAGAAACTGTGGACTATGAGGCAATCGCAGAAGAACACGAGCACGATAGCAAGCTCCAATTGTTGCGTAGAAAAGGATCCTTAGAGCTTAAAACCTTTCCGTTGTTTCGTTCTAAAAAGCTTATATACTGCGATATATCGACAGGACAAATTCGACCGAGATTCAGAAAAATAATTTTCGATGAGATTCATAAACTATCACATCCAAGTATGCGACCGAGTGCAAAAGAGATGAGGAAGCGATTTGTTTGGCCGTCAATCAACGGGCGCAGTCTGGCATCCTATGTCAGCGATTGAAAATTACAAGGCATGTTTCACGCCCAATTGAAAAATTTAAAAATTCAAGTGATCAATTCGAAAACATTCACCTAGATATCATTGGATCACTGCCAACTTCCGAAAACTTTCAGTACTGTGTAACCTTGATAGACCAATTTACTCGCCGGCACGAAGGCCTTCCAGTTAGTAATATTACAGCAGAAACAGTGGCTCAAGCCATATGCAGAGAATGGATTCCGCTCTTCGGGGTACCTATCACTAGTATCACTGATCAAGATCGACTATTTGAGTCAACACTGTTTAACGAAATGAGCAAACTCTTAGGCGTTAAAACAATAAGAACGACTTCATATCATCCCCAATCTAACGGCATGATTGAACGTTGGCATTGTACATTGAAAGGTGCAATCGTGTTCCACGAAAATAGACAACGGAATGAGCTGCGAACTACTTCAGCTAATCTAGTATACAGAAAAAACTTAAGGATTCCATGTGAGTTTATGCAACAGGGTAGTAGACGTATAAAACAGATTTCGCAAATCGTCAAAGGAGTGCTTTCAGAACGTTCGCCCCGTAGCAGCTTCAAATCCCTCCAGGCAAAAACCATTCGTCTTCAAGGATTTGCATTCGTGTGAATATGTATTTATCAGAAAAGATTCTGTTATGGTAACACTAGAGCAATCTTTCCAAGGGCCTTACAAAGTCTTGCAGAGAGATAAGAAAATCTTTACTGTAAGTGTACGAGGTAAAGCATTAGCTATCAGTATAGACAAAATCAAGCCGGCGTTCACAGAAGATTGTAAATATCCAGCCGAAACATCAATGAAACAGCAAAAGTTCGATTTTGAGCTTCGGGACAACCATCACCAGTCACACGTTGGACTCGGTCGGGGAGAGTGATCCCCTTTCGCATCTGATGTGCAGTATACTGCACATGGATATTTGCGGGTGTATTATCCGGCTCCTAAAAGTATATTTAATGTCAAAATTACAATTTGTTTTAATTTGGCAATACAGAATACAAAATAATTTTTCGGTTGTGGTCTTGATATGAATCTGAAGTATCAAAATGCTTGATCATCATGGCTGGTAAGTAGGACATGAATAATTCAAATTGCTTAGTTTTTCCATTGTTTTTTTTTTTTCGAAATGTTGGTTGCATTTTATTCATAAAGTAATAAAGATCGTTGTTGACTAGTTTTAGTCGGCTGGTTCGTTAGCAACAAAAAAAAAACAACACATGCGATACGTTGTAAAAAAACTTTATATTCACTTTGTGGCCTTTATTAACCCGACCGTACTCTGATGAGATTCCAAACGAAAAGAAAAAGATTGAAAACCGGAAAAGCTTACAATTGGCGAGAAAAAAAATGGCGGAAAGTAATGAAGTGGCAAACGTACTAGATCATTGATTGACTTGATCAAGTACGATTTCAGCTAAACATTACCGGCCGCCTTGGCGCGTAGCGCCTAAATTACATATAAATGAAAAAAAAAAAAAAAAACATTAGGTACGTAACCTTAAACTACTGCAGGAGGTAATAAATTCAGTGACATGATGAAATAAATGATTTTATTATTGTAGGTGCAATTAAACGCAATCGGAATATATACTGAATAATAGACGTTAAGAATTGCCAGGTGAGATGCTCAGGTAGCATTCTTCAAGGAATACCATGTATCAATTACGTTCTAGAATTAAAGAAGGGGAAACCAAGAGTGTAGTGGACGTGTGGATGGAAATAAAGGAAAAAGGATAACAAAAAAATCGTTTTAATCGGATGGGAGAACGCAGAGTTTAACGATGGGACGTGTGAGTTCACCCACCTGAGTTTTGATTGTTGCCACCCTGACCCTACCGTCTGGTCCTGGACAAACGCGAACTACCCTTCCTAACCGCCACTCGGTAGGCGGCAAGTTTTCATTTCGAACAACCACCAAATCATTGACTTTTACGTTTTCGTTCGGATGTTTCCACTTGTACCTTTTATGAAGCTCGGCTAGATATTCCTGTTTCCACCGACGACAGAATTCTTGGTGCAGATACTTCAACCTTTCCCAACGATTGATTATTGATGCATGCAGGCGTTTAAAATCCTTTTGTAGGAGGGCATGGGCGCCTACAAAGTTGGTACCGTGATCCGAGAAGACCTTCTTGGGTAAACCTCGTCTGGCGACAAATCGAGCAAATGCTGCGAGAAATACTTGGGAAGAGAGGTCACTAGCAGCTTCCAAGTGGATAGCTTTGGTCGCAAAACACACAAATAGGCAGGCATAGCCTTTTGTAATACGACAGTTCCTACCACTGAAGCTCTTTATTTCGAATGGACCTGCGAAATCAACCCCCGTATAGGTGAATGGGGGTGAAAAGGAGCACCTCTCTATTGGAAGTGCTGCCATAATTTGCTTTCGCATTTGTTGACGATGCACTATACATGGCTTACAGTTCCTAATACACGACTTTATAAGATTTTTCACTTTAGGGATCCAGAAGGTTTGACGTATCAAGCGTAACATCAATGCATTACCTCCATGAATTGAAATGTCATGAATGAAGTGTACAATCAGATGCGATAAGTATGATGAGTAAGGAAGAATGATTGGGTGACGTTCGTTGTAAGGTAAAGTGGAGCGTGCTAGGCGCCCATTGACTCGAAGAAGTTTATCAGGATCCAACATTGGAGTCAATGAAAGAATGGAGCTTTTATTTGGTATTGGTTTACCAGCGGACAACAATTGACGTTCCTTTTGGAAATGTGCGCTTTGCGCTAACAGTATTAACCGAATTTTGACAAAATTAACTTCAGCCGGTGAAACCTCATGCGTAGAAATTAAATCTGATTGTGGTCGTCTCGAAATCCGGTGGAAAAAACGAAATATATAAGATATGACACGCAGGGCACGAGGAAGAGACGAAAATCTTCCCAGAATCTCTTCGTGATTTTGCGCAACTGCGCAAAAGATGGGTTTGATTTCTAGGTTCTCTTCTGGAACTAAGGCTGGAGAACTAACCGGCCATTGATCCTCTGCCTCTCGTAGCCAAGATGGACCCTTCCACCAAAGAGAGCTAGCCTTAAGATCTTGCGGAGTAAGTCCACGGGTCGCAAGATCGGCAGGATTCTCCACTGAGCGAACGTGCAACCAATTGCTACTGTCAGCTCCGAGATTATCAGCGATTTTAGCCGTGCGGTTGGCTACAAACGTTTTCCACGTCCGGGGTGGCTTCTGTAACCATGCCAGCACGATAGCTGAGTCGGTCCAAAGAAAAAGTCGGAAGCTGTTGATGGGGAAAGTTGGTAGATAAGTCTTGATGAGTTCTGAGAGAAGAACCGCCCCACATAACTCTAACCGCGGTAACGAGACTGGCTTAATCGGAGCCACCTTTGTTTTTGAGCAAACGAGATGAGTCTGTACTATTCCGTCGTGACTTGTGACCCGAATATATAATGCCGCGGCGTACGCTTTCTCTGATGTATCACAGAAACCATGCAGCTGCGTGGATGCGGAAGGACTGTACTCAACCCAACGTGGTATTTTAACATTTTCGATTTCTGGTAACGTATTGATGAAAGCGTTCCATTTAAGGCAAATGACCGGGCTTAGGGGCGCATCCCAGTTTGTTTGATCAACCCAAGTATCCTGCATTAGGATTTTTGCTGTTATGATGATAGGGGCTAGCCAACCCGCTGGATCAAACAATCGCGCGATTTGGGAGAGCATTTCGCGTTTAGTCGGCGATTCACAGTACTTGACTGGCTATGGTAAAATAAAAGTGATCTTCCTTGGCATTCCAATGCACACCCAAGGTTTTAACTGTACTGTCGACATCAAGGTTCAGAAAGGTTTCAGTGAGGATATGGTCTCGTGGTAGATGCCTTAAAATGTATGGGGAGTTTGAAGTCCATTTACGAAGTGCGAATCCAGCAGCTGCAAGCGATTTTATCAACTCAATTTGAGCGGCTTGGTCCTGGTCTTGAGCTTGAGCTTGGTCTTCCCCTAATTGTATCAAAGTCCGGAGAGCCAAATAGGGGGCACAGTTTACACCAAAGGTCACTGTCAGTAATTCGTAATCCTCAATTTCACTTTGTTCGTCTTTACGGAAGAGAATCCGCTGAAACGCCGCATCGTCGGGATGTATTAAGATTTGTCGGTACATTTTCTCAATATCTGCGTTGAATATAAACCGAAAAAATCTCCAACGAAGTATGAGGGACGTTAAGTCGCGTTGTAGCGTTGGCCCCGGAAATAGAAGATCATTCAAGCTCTTTCCGTTGCTGGAGGCATTTGAGGCGTTAAAAACGACTCGCAACTTGGTTGACACACTTTCCGGTTTAAGGACAGCATGGTGGGGTAGATAGAAAGAAGATACCGAGTCATTTCCGACCTTCTCAAGAGGAGAAACTTTGCGCATGTGGTTTAGAGTAAGATACTCGTAAATTACTTGGGTATACTGTGATTGTAAGGTGATATTCCTCGACAAGGACTTTTCGGTACGAAGGAACTGCTTTAATGCAAGGTTTCTAGACATCCCCAGTTTCAGCTTCGATGGCACTTCAGGCCGAAAAGGAAGTCGAACGACATGGCTCTTCATGATTCACCAAATAAAAAGAACAAAGCTTATTGGCGCTAGCAGCATGTGAAGCGGATATACCGGAAATTGTGGTATTTATCGGGGAAACAGGAAGGCGAAGCCGTTTTTGTACGGCGGATGAGATGAACGATACCTCCGACGCAGGATCAATGAGTGCTCGAATAGTATGGGTAGTGCCTTGGGACTTTATCTGCACTAAGGCAGTAGCGAGAAGCACTTGTTTTTGGATGGATGTGACAAAAGAATGGTTGTTAGATTCCAGGATGAATGGTTGTGAAGTGGACTGTAGTTGTGATTGATTGAATGATGTTGTCTGGTTATTGATATTTGCTGTTGATGGAACGATAGAATTATTGGCTAACGGTTGATGTAGATGAGGAGTATGCTGCTTAGCTTCCGGGTGTAGCATTGAATGGTGTTTACCCTTACAAAACGTGTATGTAAATTTACTGGTACAGTCCCCTGCTAAATGATTGTAGGCTAAGCAGTTAAGGCAAAAACGATGTTTTAATACGAACTCCCTTCGAGATATGGCGTTCATTCTTCTGAAGTCAGGACAGTTGCGGAGTGAATGGTGTGACCCACAAAGCTTGCAAGGGTGCTCACACCCTTGTTGGTCCTAGATGGTGCTTTGCGATTGGGTTGCTGACGGGAAGGAATAGGTATCACTGATGCTGACATATCAGCTATTGATTCCAACACTTGGTATCTACAGTTTAGAAACAGATCCAATTG
Source organism: Volucella bombylans (assembly GCA_949129095.1). Taxonomy (NCBI): domain Eukaryota; kingdom Metazoa; phylum Arthropoda; class Insecta; order Diptera; family Syrphidae; genus Volucella; species Volucella bombylans. The sequence goes on from OX422140.1 coordinate 233,718,194, forward strand.
ACTCCACTTCGGTACCTCTGTTGGGTCTTTAAGGGATTGTTCCCAGAGCGCTAAAGTGAGAGGGGGCAATCTACTAGAGCATGCGTACACAAGAATTGGATCCCAACTAGTTGTGTCGATTTTGTGGGTGTGTAACGCTGTTAAGCAGTCATTGATGCTGCGTTGTAGGGCTTTGATGGCCTTAGCAGACTCTTCAGTCTTTAACGGTAGGTTACAAAGAAGTTTGATTTGGTTATTTACCAAGAGACGGGTGTCTCCCAAGCGAGTTCGAAACTCGTATTGGTAAGTGGAAATTTGGACACAATATTGTGAGCATCTCCTGATGTCTTAGCCCGCAGGTGATAGAGCTTTTGTACATCACCTAACTTGGGGTGTTGCCGATAAACTGCATCGAACATATCCCGAAAGGAAGGCCATGAAAGATAGTCGCCATGAAAAGTTTCAGTGTCGCACGGTGGTACCTTGATACAGGGTTGATAGGCCGTTTCGTTGGTACCCTTTACCGCGGCTTGGGGGTGTGAGGTGGTTAGGGTCTGAGGTAAGTTGTGGTTTTCCAACCGTGGCTTAAGCCTGTTCTCTTGATCAATGAAAAGCGTTGAACACGCGACGAAGGTCTCACTCGACAAACGATACTTTGCATCGATAATGCTCATATCTAAATTCTGGCTCCCTTCCTCGGTATCTGCAGCACGAGCACAACTTGCATGCGCGGCCTTTACTGCGGTCCACAGTTCCTTTAGTTCCTGTTTACGTGTCTCTAAAGCAGATAATGTATGCGAAGAGTCGGATAGTTCCTTGGCGGCAGCATAATATTTGACCAATTGGTCCGCCGCGTAAATGAATTCAAGTAAGAGGGACATGGTGACACAATCGTAAACGGAACTACAACGCTTTGAACTGATAGCAAGGGGCTCGTTGGCACAAGAGCGATTTGTTATGCTGTTGGAAATATGGACGTGGTTTCTCAATGTACTGACTTCTTTGTTTGCTTTGAGAAAATATCAGAGGAAAAAGTTAGCTCGGTGAGACGAAAAAATTAGTACTCCCAAGAAAAGGGGAGAAGGAACTCAAAAGTTTTATCTGACGAACTAAAAGTAGTGGAAACAACTGACCGATAAGTCTGAATAACAGTTCAACCGACAGAGCACTTGAGATCGTAAGATTATCCCGTTAAGCAGTGAAACCGAAACACGTTGGAACCGAATGGTAAAGCAGATGGCATAAATCAAAAAAACCGAATTAGGTAAACCACAATTAAGCTTGTTTTACTATTCTATAAATATAATTTATTCGTATTCTTGTTTGCTTTTTTTACAGAAAATGCTGTCGGTATACCTTTTTGAATGGATTCACGCGTAAATTTTAGACTGGCAACCCTTTTTGTACACAACCAATATAAATTCCGACAAATATTAATTAAAATTAGAATATACATATACTCGTATAGTTTGAACAGATTATTATAGATATATTTTTCACTGAATTTACCACCTACCTGTAACAATATGTATGTATGATATTAAAGTTGATAACAATTTTGAAGATGATGATGATGATGACGACGAAAGGGCTGATGCTTCTTGAGGGTTGATGACGGGAATGATGATGAGAATGATGATGAAAATGATGATGAAAATTATGATGAAAATGATGATCAAAATGATGATGAAAATTATGGTGAAAATGATGATCAAAATGATGATGAAAATGATGATCAAAATGATGATGATATGTATCTGATGTGCTGCAACTGGTTGCGCTGGATTTGATGGCCAAGATGATGACGAGGATGATGATGATGTCGAGCTGATGTGCTGCGACGAATTATATATGTGATGGCCAAGGTGATGGCGAGGATGATGATGATGTCGAGCTGATGTGCTGCGACGAATTATATATGTGATGGCCAAGGTGATGGCGAGGATGATTCTGATGTCGAGCTGATGTGCTGCGACGAATTATATATGTGATGGCCAAGGTGATGGCGAGGATTATGATGATGTCGAGCTGATGTGCTGCGACGAATTATATATGTGATGGCCAAGGTGATGGCGCTGATAACGAGAATGTCGAGATGGTCTAAAATTTCGAAAGCGGGATAATTCGGCTCGCTTGGACCAAAATGTTGACTAGATTTAGTCGGCTGGTTCGTTAGCAACAAAAAAAAACAACACATGCGATACGTTGTAAAAAAACTTTATATTCACTTTGTGGCCTTTATTAACTCGACCGTACTCTGATGAGATTCCAAACGAAAAGAAAAAGATTGAAAACCGGAAAAGCTTACAATTGGCGAGAAAAAAAATGGCGGAAAGTAATGAAGTGGTAAACGTACTAGATCATTGACTGACTTGATCAAGTACGATTTCACCTAAACAATCGTATTTATTATAAAATATTATGAATAGGAATCGCAGATAATAAAGACACGGCGTTTGAAAAAATCATATGCAGTATACTGCACATCAGGTCTTAATGGTAGTATATTTTTTTAAATTTCCATAGGACTCAAGAAATATGATTTGAACAAACCAGAACACATAAAAACCGTATTGAATCTAATTTTGAACGACGAATAGGTACACTCGGAACTTCCACGCCAGTGGAAAGTGACGAAGCTTTTTTGTCCAGATTAGCTGAAAGATTGGACAACGAAGAAATCTCAGATGAGGACAAAGACATCAATCTGCCATGCCAAGAATCTCTAATAGCTCGATATAGACTCACACCAAAAGCTGATATCAAGTGGCGCAACAAAAACTTTGACGGTTTGGTCGTTGCCGAACACTCAAGAGTGAACATTCCCTTGGAGCCTTTGGAACCCTTGCAGTAATTTCAAAAGTACTTTCCCGAAAGCCTCTTTGACCAGATAGCCTTTATAACCAACCTGTATGCGGAACAACAAGGTAATACATTTAAGCATACCACGGTTAAAGAAATAAGACTACTTGTGGGGTTGCATGTTACTATGGGCATTATAAAGATTCCGAGATGTTCTGGCGTATATTCATGGGAATTCAACTTTTTAAAACTCCATGACTAGAGATCCGTTTATGTCCTTGAGGAAAAATTTACATGTTGTCAATTCGCTAGAAGAGGATGAAAACAATGATGATTCTGGAAAGTCCGTCCAATTTATGATTGTATACGAAAACGTTACTTGGAATTCGATCTGGAGCAGTGTCTTTGTGTCGATGAGCAGATGGTTCCATGCAAGAACAAAATTAATGTGCTCCAGTATATGAAGGCTAAACCTTGTCCATGGGGTATAGAAATATTTTTGTTGTGCGGAAAAAGTGGGATGATGTACGACTTCATTTTTTACCAAGGCAGTTCAACAGAACTGGATTCCGTGAATATGGTTCTGTTCGGTTTGGGTACAACCGTTGTAGTCTATTTAGCAAACCTTATAAGGAGTCCAAAATACGAACTGTATTTTGACAACTTCTTTTCGTCATACTGGCTGTTCCAATATTTAAACGACAACAGATATATGCGATTGGTACTTACGGTACCGTTTTCGAAATCCACCGTTCACCTCCAATAAATTATTCCAAAAAAAGCCAAGAGGATATTCGGAACAAGTAGTGAGCTTGGATGAAGCTGTTGTTTTGACCAAATGGTTGGACAACAAGCCAATTATGCTGGCCTACAATTTTATTAGCATTTGTCAAACCAACAAAATAAGGCGGTGGTCTAAGAAACAGAACATGTATGTAGAAGTAGAAGAGCCTGAAGTTATCAGCCAATACAATAAGTGCATGGGTGGAGTTGACCTTATGGACCAACTTATAAGCCTCTACCGTTGGCACATTAAATCAAGGAAGTTCACATTACGTCTGATCTTTCATGCTGTGCACCTGGCAGTGGTGAACTCGGGGAATGAGTACAAAATGGCTTTAGGAAACAAAGACCACATGGACCTCATGAATTTTCGTATGCGAGTTGCAGAAGGCTTGGTAAAGAAAGACATAGCAACGAAGAGAGGTCGTCCTTCATCATGTGCTGCTCCCAATGCTGAGTCATTACCTAAAAAGCGACCAATTATAGACCACCGACCGATTACTGAAGTAAATATGATGATAAGTCTGATGTTTCGCGGTGCAAGCTCGAAGCATGTGTAGAACGCACACACATTTACTGCTCAAAGAGCAACGTTCACATTTGCTTGAAACAAAGCAGAAATTATTTTTTCTTTGCTTACCACACGAACAAATAATTATTGCAATTATAAAGTATTATTAATTATTATTAATTATTATTATTAGATATTATTATAGTTATTTATAGCCCATATTGAAATTCTTCTCAGTTTTTAAATATTTTTGATATGTTTCCCGTTGTTTTTTAATGTTAATCGTCAAATAATAGTAAATATAAATTTTAATAAAATAAAATGTATTTGAAACTTTTTACACCACTAACAACTGATGTGCAGTATACTGCACAAGTCCTAAAGCCCACATTACAAAAAGAGTCGTTCATAGATCTCCGTGCAGTTTAAATGTGTTTCGGCTAGAAAGTGAGAAGTGCTAACTAAGACATTTGACAAATTGGATTTAGGCTCCAATTAGCACAGTTATAGTGTGTTCGCTTGAGACACCAAGGTTGTGGGTTCGACTCCGAGCTGTACAAACACATTTCTTTTTTTTAAATTAGAAGATATAATAAAAAAAGTTAAAGTGTTACTATGTGTTGTAGTAAACCGCACGTGATGGATTGTGGAGAGCGGTCCGCTATGCCAATAAGGGGATCAGCTGACAAAACAGGCGAGGCATCAAGCGGTTCCAGCCAAACACAAACAGAGGCAGAACCAAAGACGAAGAGGAGGACTAAGCTCAGGGCAGATTCTAACTTACAACATCCCACCCAACCAACTTCCACTGTAAAACTGCTTGGTGGCGAGAGGGACGAGAATATCTTCGCTTCATTAGCACCGACCGAATCGGAAGATGAAGAGGAAGAAATTATGGCCATAAGTAGCAGCATCAAAATGCTACAACACCAGCAACAACAACAAGAGCAGCCACAATAGCGGCAACAGCTAAAACAGCGGCAGTAGCAGCAACAAAAACAACAACAACAGCAGCAGCAGAATAAGAAGTAGAAGGTGCCTCCTATCAACACCTATAAATTAGAGGTAAATGCAAACAAGGACCTGTGTAAGTTGGTCATTGGTAATAATTTTAAAATTATGCGATTGGGGAACGATCGCGAAGCCATCCACTATAATATAGTGGAGGGCTACGCGAAAGTGAAAGAGCTCCTAAAGGAAACGACGACGGAGCACTACTCATTCACACCAAAGTGTGAAAAGCGGCAATCGATGCTGCTGAAGGGGTTGGAACCGTCTTCTGGTCCTAAGTAGATCCTCAGCACTGCGAAGGTCTGAATTTTGTGGGGGTAAAGCCATTTACCACAGCTAGAGCCAGGCGGGAGAAACGGAGTCTGCCGTTCTTCCTGGTGCAGCTCAGTCCCGAAAGCCGTCTGGATAGTCTAAGGAGTATCAATGTCCTAGACTACCAGGTGGTTCACTGGGAAAAACTAAAAAGGAGCGAAGGCGGTACACAATGCGTTCGCTGCCAGAGGTTCGGGCACGCCGCATCGAACTGCCAAATACAGCTTCGATGCGTGAAGTGCGCTAAGAACCACAGTTCCGAGGAGTGTGCTCTGGGTGTTAACGGAGCATCCGATAGGTCACAGCTCTCGTGCGTGTTATGTGGAAACGTGGGACACACTGCAAACTACAAGGGTTGTCCTATGTTCGCTGACATTAAAAAAGCAAAACTGGCTCAGCAGCAGAAAGTGGAGTTCAAACGTTCACCTGTTAAGTTTCAAACACAGGCCGTCACGTCCCAAATTTCCTACGCCCAAATTGCGTCAGGTAGGGGGACTACGGTACAGCAAGCGACTGTTGCTTCTCCGGCGCCAATGCAGAGAACAACGGCAGCTGCACCTAACATGCTGGCCATCTTGCTCGTGTTCTGTTCCTAAGGGCAGATGATTCAGCTGAAAAAGCAGGTGCAAGAACAGGCCAAGCGGGTGGACCAGATATATGCGCTGCTGCCGGGCCTAACGCAACACATGTCGTAATGGGTACGCACATGGTAGAGCAAACTATGAAGGTCCTTGCGGTGAATGTTAATTCACTGATGAGGATCGAACGAAGAGCCGCGATGTTTAAATTGCTACAAGACCAAACTCCTGATGTGCTTTTCGCTAGCGTAGAGTACAATAATTACATTGTTAGAAGAACAAACTGGCCCAGATCCAAACGTGGAGGCGGTGTCGCGACCTTCATTAAAGAAGGTATAAAATTTCACAGAGTGTACAAGGGCGTGTTGCGCAGATTCCGGGTGTTGGAGGCAGTCGTCATTTACATCCCGCTCCGCAGTGGAAAGCGACTGTACTTGGCCTCTGTTTGTGCGCCTGAGCTTTCACAATCCACTCTATTCATTACAGAGCTCGACACGCTTTTTCGACCTCTGAGGCTGGAATCGGGGGAGAATTATTTTATAATCGGCGGGGATTTCAATGCTAGACACAGGGATTGGGGAAATAATTTGCCAAATACTAGAGGGAACCTACTACTCAATTGGTGGGGTCAGCACGATGTCATGTACAGACTCGGTCTGAAAGCAATGGATAACCCGTCGTTTCCCAGAGGCGGGTCTTATTTGAATCTACTGCTGTACGACGAACGTATACGACTGACAGGTACGCATTTACAAACATTAAACTGTCTGCGCACATTCGTGTATGACAGCGACCATTGCGGTTATAGCACCGAAATTACAGTTCCTAACGAAATTGCGGCATTGGAGGAGTTTGTCCAAAGATATTCTTACACCCACATTAAGACCTGATGGACACGCTTCTCCGCAATCATGACAAGAGCGCTCTCCTCGAACACGCTCCACCCACCGTCCAATAGGAATTTGTCAAACGAGGAGATCGACAATTACCTAAAACAAATGGACGAGACAATTAAACAAACTATGGACACTACAATACCGCAGTATCGACGTACAACTAACGAAGACCTGTTCCGCAATCCTACTATTGACGCACTGCACCGACAGAAAAGTAGACTTCTGACAAGACTTAAAAACTTGTACAGACAGTTAACTGACCGACAAGATCCGGAGATTAGGACACTGAAGTCGTCGATTAAAAATATTCAAACGCTAATAAAAGAGAATTACAGAATTTCTGTAAGTTTGTAATGGAACAACAAGGTTCGGGCTATAAACACCAGTTACCTGAATATGTTCCCGCAAATAAATAAACTATTTCGGAGAAAAAATCAAAACTACCTTCAGTGTCTTAAAATAGCCCGGACAACAGACAACGAACGCTTACTGACAATAACAGGTATTGATCCAAATGAGGCCGCTGATGATGACGCTTTCTTTGTGATCGAGGATCCGCAGGAGAAGGTTGAGACCATAGGGGCGACTTTCCAAAAGTATACAAGGCCATTGATATCATTGGCCCTAATTATGACCTGGACAATCGCGTCTTGGTGCACAACTGCTACATTCGAAATGAAATAAGAAACTGGCGAGCCGAGGGCTCTGGTTTCACCCGGTTCAGCGACGAAAATATGGCCAATAATGTCACTGCCAGAGAGGGGACCTACCCCCGTTCATTTCGAAGGAAGAACTCCATGAGATCTTCGACACAATCAGGGCTAAGAAATCAGTGGGTACCGATGGTATTCCTAACATCGTGCTTCGTGGTCGTTCGCAGATCTCCGAGGAGAATAGATGTGTCTCGGCGTTTCTTAAAGTGAAAGAGTGAAAAAGGTTTTCTTCGTAAAAATAATTGGTCGCAATTTTCTCAGTTAACTCGGTAGCCATACGGTTAGCGGCGTCGGTTAACAAATCGTGGGATACCGGTTCGAATCCCGGTTGAGACTTATAAAGTTAATTTTTTTTTTGTTTTGTTTTTTTTTCCCCCCTCAAATTGTGTACACATAATATTGTCCAAATCAACAAGCAATAGGTAAACAAAAAAAAAAAAAAAAACCAAAACCAAGTGATGGATGGTGAAGAGCGCCCGCTCTTCCCATAACCGTGGCGAAAGCCAGCAAAAGGAGGAAGAGGTTGAATACCCCTCCTAATCTTTCAAAAAAAAAAAATAAGTGCTGTTTCCACAGCTGAAGACGATAAAGAGGAGGGGAGCTCCAACAGCTTCGCCTCTCTGGCGTCATCTGAGTCGGAAGACGAAGATGACGAAATTAACAAGATCAAAAGCAGCATACAAAAGCTGGAGCAAGACATGCTTGCTATTAAACAGAGGCAAACTGCACGAAGGCAGAGGGAGCAATCAGAAGTAGAGAGCTCCCTAAAACAACAACAACAAGAGCAGAAACAGCAACTGCAGCAACAACAAAACCATCAGCAGTCGAAGAACCAACTGCAGCAAAAGCAACAGCGACAAGAACACCAACAACAACAAAAACAACAACAGCAGCAACAACAACAACAACAGCAGCAGCAGAAGAAGAAGAAAGAGAAGGTGCCTCCGATCAACACCTACAAACTGGATGTAAATGCAACCAAGGACCTGTGTAAGTTGGTCATTGGTAATAATTTTAATATAAAGAGATTGGGGAACGATCGCCATGCCATCCACTGTAATCCAGTGGAGGGCTACGCGAAAGTGAAAGAGCTCCTAAAGGAAACGACGACGGAGCACTACTCATACACACCGAAGTGTGAAAGGCGGCAATCGATGCTGCTGAAGGGGTCGGAACCGTCTTCTGATCCTTTTTTTTTTTTTTTTTTTTTTTATAATTTACGCGCGCCTAAGGGGTTGATACCCTTTTACTGTTGCCAGAGCGCGGGCGGAAATTTAGAAGGAGGAGAAAGGAAAATTGTTTTTGTAGTGGTTTGAAACTCAGGTGTGTTTGGTTTCTATGTTTGCTCTCCAGGGATGGGAGTCCGAATAGGACGGAGAGTTTTTCTTCACTCAGAGTGATTCGAGATATAATTCCCAGTATTTTTTTCATTGCTTGAAACTCTTATAACAGCCAAATCTACGTGTCAGTGTTATGCCTTCACACGCAGAATTTTTTTGTCTGAGTTCCAATTATACAATGAAAAACTGATTTTGCCATGGGCAGGATTCGAACCTGGACCCTTCGAGTGAGAAGCGTTTGCTACTACCACTACACCACGGCCACCCCTGAGGAGATCCTGGCACTGCTCAAAGAGAAGGAGTGCGAAGGACTCAAGTTTGTGGGGGTAAAGCCATTTACCACAGCTAGAGCCAGGCGGGAGAAACGGAGTCTGCCGTTCTTCCTGGTGCAGCTCAGTCCCGAAAGCCGTCTGGATAGTCTAAGGAGTATCAATGTCCTAGACTACCAGGTGGTTCACTGGGAAAAACTAAAAAGGAGCCAAGGCGTTATACAATGCGTTCGCTGCCAGAGGTTTGGGCACGCCGCGCCGAACTGCCAAATGCAGCCTCGATGCGTGAAGTGCGCTAAGAACCACAGTTCCAAAGAGTGTGCTCGGGGTGTTGACGGAACATCCGATAGGTCGCAGCTCTCGTGCGTGTTATGTGGAAACGTGGGACACACCGCAAACTATCGGGGTTGTCCTAAGTTCACCGACATTAAAAAAGCAAAATTGGCGCGGCAGCAGAAGGTGGAGGTCAAACGTTCACTTGTAAGGTTTCAAACACCAGCCGTCACGCCCCAAATTTCCTACGCCCAAATGGCGTCAGGTAGGGGGGGCTACGGTACAGCAAGCGACTGTTGCTTCTCCGGCGCCAATGCCGAGAACAACGGAAGCTGCACCTAACATGCTAGCCATCTTGCTCGCAATCCAAGGGCAGATGGCTCAGCTGCAAAAACAGGTACAAGAACAGGCCAAGCGGGTGGACCAGATCTACTCGCTGCTGCCGGGCCTAACGCAACACATGCCGTAATGGGTACGCACATGGTGGAGCAAACTTTGAAGGTCCTTGCGGTGAATGTTAATTCTCTGATTAGGATCGAACGAAGAGCCGCGATGTTTAAATTGCTACAAGTCCAAACTCCGATAAGATAAACCAAGATAACCAAGATAACCGATAAGCACAAACTGGAGTACAATAATTATATTGTTAGAAGAAGAAATCGGCCCAGATCCAAACGTGGAGGCGGTGTCGCGATCTTCATTAAGGAAGGTATACAATTTCACAGAGTGTACGAAAGGGCGTGTTGCGGAGGTTCCGGGTGTTGGAGGCAGTCGTCGTGTACATCCCGCTCCGCAGTGGAAAGCGGCTGTACTTGGCCTCTGTTTATTGCACCTGATACTTCACAATCCACTCTATTCATCACAGAGCTCGACACGCTTTTTCGACTTCTGAGGCGAATCGGGGGAGAATTATTTTATAATCGGCGGGGATTTCAACGCTAGACACAGAGATTGGGGAAATAATTTGCCAAATACTAGAGTTAACCAACTACTCGATTGGTGGGGTCAGCACGATGTCCTGTACAGACTCGGTCTTAAAGCGACGGATAACCCGTCGTTTCCCAGAGGCGGGTCATATTTGGATCTACTGCTGTACGATGAACGCATACGACTGACAGGTACGAATTTACAAACGCTAAACTGTCTGCGCACATTCGTGTATGACAGCGACCATTGCGGTTTTAGCACCGAAATTACAGTTCCCAACGAAATTGCGGAATTGGAGGAGTTTGTCCAAAGATATTCTTACAACTACAGTAAGACTCGATGGACGCGCTTCTCCGCAACCTTGAGCAGAGCGCTCTCCTCGAACACGCGCCACCCACCGTCCAATAGGAATTTGTCAAACGAGGAGATCGACAATTACCTAAAACAGATGGACGAGACAATTAAACAAACTATGGACACTACAATACCGCGGTATCGACGTACAACTAACGAAGACCTGTTCCGCAATCCTACTATTGACGCACTGCACCGACAGAAAAGTCGACTTCTGTCAAGACTCAAAAACTTGTACAGACAGTTAACTGACAGACAAGATCCGGAGATTAGGACACTGAAGTCGTCGATTAAAAATGTGCAAAAGTTAATAAAAGAAAATTACAGAATTGCTGTAAGCTCATATTGGAACAACAAGGTTCGGGCTGTAAACACCAGCAACCCGAACATGTTTCCGCAAATCAATAAACTATTTCGGAGAAAAAAACAAAACGACCTTCAGTGTCTTAAAATAGCCCGGACAACAGAAAACGAACGGTTACTGACAATAGCAGGTATTGATCCAAATGAGGCCGCTGATGATGACGACTTTTTTGTGATTGAGGATCCACAGGAGAAGGTTGAGGCCATAGGGGTGACTTTCCAGGAAGTATACAAAGCCATTGATACCATTGGCCCTAATTGCGACCTGGACAGTCGCGTCTTGGTACACGACTTCTGCATTCGAAATGAAATAGGGAACTGGCGATCCGAGGGCTCTGGTTTTACCCGGTTTAGCGACGAAAATATGGCAAATAACGTCATTGCCAGAGAAGGTGACCTACCCCCGTTCATTTCGAAGCAAAAACTCCGTGAGATCTTCGACACAATCAGGGCTAAGAAGTCAGTGGGGACCGATGGTATTCCGAACATCGTGCTTCGACATATTCCTCTAGAAGCGGTGGACATCTACACCACCCTGTTTAATAATGCAATGAATAATGCACATTATAAAGCGCATTGGAAAACGGCGGTGGTTCAACCTATCCCCAAAAAGGAAAGGATATATCCAATCCGGCGAATCTCCGTCGATAAGTCTCCTTCCGAATATCAGTAAGGTTTTGAAAAAGTAATCAATAGAGCTCTGTCTAGGTGGGTTGAGGACAAACATATAGTTCCGGATAACCAATTCGGTTTTAAGGCGGGACATGATATCTCACATGCCGCGTCTAAACTGGTGTCCGATATCCAATGGAACAAAGGCAAGAAACAGTGCACTGGTGCCTGCCTTGTTGACTTGGAGAAGGCCTTCGACACCGTATGGTTAGAGGGTCTTTTCTACAAGCTGACTAGGCTGGGGATCAGTAAACCTCTCTTGTACATTCTTTATAATATGCTAACCAACAGACAGTTCATCGTGAAAAATGGCGATGTGACTTCTGTTGGAATATTTCAAATTAAAAATGGTCTTCAGCAAGGCGCAGTCAATTCGACGATCCTATTTAACATTTATACAAGCGGCTTGATAGGTTCACTTCCCCATACTATTGCGTACGCAGACGATTTGGTAGCGTACAGAACAGGTCCAAAAATCGAGGTCATTAATACTCTCTTGCAGCGTGACTTTGATAAGATAAGATGATTTTGCGATGACTGGAAGTTGAAAATCAACTTTCAGAAGTCGGAAACCATTCTCTTTAGGACGCCGTTGTCTGGAGCCTCTAGGGATACCAGAAAAAATTGACGAAAGTTCTCAATCATTGGACAGCACGGACAGACTCTTGCCTGTCGAAATGTAGTCAGATACCTTGGGATCTGGCTAGATCAGTTTCTGTATTTTGGCAAAAATGTAGATGCTACTCTGGCCAGAGCTAAAGGTGCTTTTGCCCTTACAAAGAGACTGTTTTATAGCAGCCAACTCGATATGAGGGTAAAGGTAATCTGCTACATGGCCCTTATCAGGCCCATGCTGGTATTTGGTTGTCCCGTGTTGTTCAATGTACGAGCAAGCTTAATGGACAAGATTCGGGTGTTTGAGAGGGCTTGCCTTAGGGCTTGTCTTCGCTTGTACAGAACACCGGAGTCGGAGTACAAGAAATTTTATCCTAATGAGGTCCTTTACAACAGGGCGAACCTAATACGAGTGGACAACTTCGTAATTAAGCTGACTCGAAGGCACTTTGCAAGAGCAATGACCTCGACGAATAACCTGATATCTGGGGCTTACTACCCCAATTACCTTTACCACGAGCGCGCACTGCGCTCTGACGGCTTCGTTCCACTGGAAGCATTCCTCTACCTAGATCAGATAGGGTTGATCCAGGATAAATCAGCGGTGCCGTTAATCTTCCATGTCGCTCGGACAGCTGGGGACAGGCGACTCAACTACAACAGAGACGTCGCACACGGCAGTGTGGATCGCCTCAGGTTCAGTAGGGCGGTGGGGAATCGCGATAAGAGGGATGACGTTCGGCAGCACCAGCATTTCTGGTGGTTGAATGATGGAGAAGATGCTACGTCGTCGTTTCCGTCAATTACGAAACAGCCTCACTAATGAGGCAGAGCTGACCAATCTGTTTTCTCTGTAAATAGCGAGCTTACACAGGTTGAGGTTAGCATTTAAGAAAAATATACATATATTGTTATATACAAAGGTATATACTAATATATGTATATAATTGTGTATAATGTCTATGTGTGTATGTGTTTATTGTGTATGTAGGTTAGGTAGGCTAAGGTTTAATTTAAGTTAGATATTCTTAGCTTTAAGTATACAAAATAGAACTATTTGTTCTAAGTAAACTTTAGATAAAGTCGAAAGACATAGATATAAGAATTTAGAGGAGGTTAGAGTGCCTGTGTGGGGCCAGTAAGTTAGTATAAGATTGTTATGTAATTTTAAACTAGCGTTTGAGCATTTTTTGTTAGTATGTAAGAGTTAGTGATTAAGAAAATAAAATGAAATTAAAACTAAACTAAACTAACCACATTACAAAAAAAAAATTTTTTTTTTGCTTTTTGCTTAGTTTCAACCTGGGAAGTCAAAATCACGTACCAATTTTTTTTTTCTTTAGAGCCCTTCTATGTCCAGTTTCGAAATTGTTAAAACCGGTGCGGTATCGTAAACTGGCTGGCTGGCTCAGTAAGGAGGGGGTGCTGTGGGTGCGACCTAAACTTTACCAAAAAACGAACCGACATTCGAATAAACAGAACTGAACTAACGATTGACAGATAAGAAAGAAAGGTTTCATTTTGGACTGAGTGAGAAATGGTGAGAGGTTGCGAGAGTAAAGTGGCAATATAAAATCATTAAATTTCAGAGACATCCTAAATATAAAATCGTAATTAAATATATGTTTGAACCATAAATTAAGGCTTTCATTTTGTTTCATTTTGGACTAACTTCACAGGCACTTTCATTTTGAAATCACCAGCGAAACAAGTCTATTTTATAATAAAAAAAACTGCTTTATAAGGCGAAACTTAGTTGCGGACCTTAAGTAATATCGTACGGAGGTATATTTAGTGGGTAAAAATCTCACACCACTATGAACATGTCTAATAAAGACTTTCGCCTGCCCTCACCAGAAAAACTTCCACTGTATATGTTGGTACTGCCCCATACCGTGTGATGTGCGTTTGCACCCTACCTTTTCTAGGTTGTCACCAGGGAGTAGATACCTTTGGCAGTCTCCAGTCTACCAACGTTTATGTAGGGGTCGTGGAAATTAGGAAGTAACAGAATATTAAGTCTACGTTTCATTTATATACCAGTTCTGTTATTACCTTTGTCTTTTGTATAGAGCGGGACGTATTCATGTGTTCCAAGTCCGCGAACCACTGCTTCTACAATCCATGGTTCCTGGACTAGGATGATGGCTTCTGCGTGTTTTGGTAGAAGTAGAATGAGTGTGGCCCAGGCCACATCATTGCTACAATAAACGAAAGACGCCTGCACCACTGTGTCATTTAAGTTTTTGAAAATCTGCCCAAAAGCTCATCTTCATCCTCTGATCGTAAAGGAATTCTTTTCGATTCGTCATCGGTTTCCATCTCCGACAGGGTGTCATAGTTGGAGATCGTCGGCTTGGTTATCAACTCGGAAAGAAAGGAGATCGACGTTCTAGTATCTGAGGCTGTACATATTTCCTGTTTCAATTAAAAGAGGAGGGGGCTCCTCAACAGGATTCTGCTCATGCTCTTTGTGAATCATTATGATTATAGACATGAATTTGAACCAAATCATGCTGAAAGCATAGATAAAGGAATACCGTATTGATCTCAATTAACGGGCATCTATAAGAGCCCATTTCATAGTCTCCCGCGATCCGTTAAAACGATCAGTCGAGCTTTCGTTTTCCGCACGGAGATTTTTCAAACAACCGAAACACTGAAGCGTCGCACCTTTTCCCTCGAGGATTCTGTATCCACAACAGTAAAATGTTGCGTCGTGGTAACGCATTTCTACCTCTCCAATCACTTAAAGACACCGATATTGGGGAAGACATGTGCACTAGTGAATCGGAGCAACAAGTGCCGAGAAAAATCTCGATACCTCCATTAAAAATCCTCCAACAAAATTGTGATTTTGTGCATAAGTTCTTTAAAGAACTAAAAATTAGTGACTATAGTCTCAAAAAGTTGTCGATGGCATTAAAGTGTTTTGCGAATCAATTGATTCCTCTAAAACTGCTTTAAATGCTTTAAAGGTAAAAAATGTCAATTTTTCTCCCACGATCTTAAATGCTAGAAATCGTTTAAAGTGGTTCTTTTTGGCCTCGATGAATATCCAACGGACTCAATAAAGATCGAATTAAATTCACTCGGTCTCAAGCGCAAGGAAATAAAAATGATTAAAAAACTATATGAAAAATATGTGGATTTCCTTTACATTGTTTATTTTGAGAACGGCTCAATTCGCCCCACCGATCTTCGAAAAAACATTAAATCCATTTTCCGTACGCAAGTAATATGGGAATTCCAACGACGTACTAAGCATAGCATCACTCAATGCCACAACTGTCAAATGTAGGGGCAGGGGAAAGGCTCTGCAATGTGAAAACCTTTTGTGCCAACTGTTCAGGTAATCACAAAACTAATTCCTGCACTTCTTCCGGAATTTCCAAATGTGCAAACTGTGGAGGCAACCACAAATCTACGGACGAAAATTGCAAGTGTCGTGCAGATTATTTGGAAATTATTGGAATAAATTCTCAAAAAATGTCTCGTACACGCGCACCCATTCCGTTGCGATCTCAAGCACAGCCAACAGTGGCAGCGAGAAGCTTTAATGTCAACAGTGTGGATGACTTCCCTTCTCTACCTCGATCATCACGTCAGTCGGAGCAGCAACAGCATCACTGGAGATACCAACAAATGCCAGCTCAGCGTCGTGCACAGGAGAGATCTTCATACTATTCCTCTCCACCAGCAAAGCATGATTTATTTTCTGATGATGAACTAAATTTTCTTATGTTTGATATGGTCTCTGAACTTGAAAATTGTAAAACAAAAGCTCAACAGATCAAAGTAATTACTCAGTTTGCAAGTAAATATCTTTGTAATAACGTCAAGTAATACTCAGTCTCATCTTAAACTTTTATGTTGGAATGCAAGAGGCATTCGCAGCAAGAGCTTTGAGTTCTTTAACTTTCTCTCCAATTTGGATATTGATATTTGTCTAATAAGTGAAACAGGTTTACAACGTAATATTCCTTTTCAATGTGGTAACTATTTGTGTTATCGTTGTGATCGTAACAGTAGGGGTGGTGGTGTTGCCATCCTCTTCAAAATAAGTATTGATCATTCTGTGCTGCCAATAGTGCACACTTTAGTACTAGAAAACGTTGGAGTTGAAATTACTCGTAAATTAAGTAATAATACTTGCCTAAAAATTTGTTCCGTTTATTTTCGTGGAGGAATTCGTAATGCATATAAAATTCAGTGCTTGAAAAGTGACCTTATAAGATTGTTAAGTTTTGGGAATGTTGTCACATGAGGCGATCTTAATTGTAGACATCGTAGCTTGTTGCGTAGGTTGTTTAAGGGCAAATGTTTGGGGGAACACATTATATGACATATGCTTAAGACATAACTTTACAATAATGCACCCATCTAGTCCTACCTACCTCCCTGCTTGCAGTAGGTACTCTCCATCGACACTAGATTTATTTCTTACAATCCCTCCTAATTCGCTTACCACTCCTGTTGTGCACAATGCGCTTAGTTCTGATCATTTTCCTGTCAGCTGTGTTATTTTACTTAGTCCTAATATAAATAATGTGCAATATTTAGATTGTAAAAACGCGAACTGGGACGTGTTTAGATACCATCTCACTCGCAATATACGAAGTTGTTCGAAAAACCTTTCTGCTGTGAATAGCAGTTAAGATATTGACGATCATATAGAAACATTTCAAAGCAAAATATCCGAAAGCATTCGTGCTTCTGTTCCATTAAAAAAGTCTCCTAAAAGAGCATTTACGCTACCCGAGAAATACTCAGTTTAATAAAGATTAAAAATCGTTACAGAAGGCTCTGGCAGAGGTACAGATCTCCTAACGATTTCTATGAAATGAATGTATTCAGTCGTTTAATTAAAATTCGAATAAATGAGTACAGAAATTCTTTATGGAACAATAAATTAAGTTCACTCGATTCCAACTGTAAACCCTTCTGGAATGTTACTAAGATACTGCGCAAGAAAAACTATTACTGTCCTAACTTCGAAGTTAACGGGTCAGTAGTATCAACTAATGAAGACAAAGTGGAAATCCTAGCAAATAGGAATGTATTTGTATGTACCATACGACGAAAAATAGTTTGTTATCTCCTCTTGAACCGGAGGTTGAAAACGAGATAACTGTTTTGAACAACTCCACTATTTCCCTACCCTCTGAATTGAATTCACAACTGTGGACATAAAATTCATAGTTTCGGACCTAAAAGATCGTAAGTCCCCTGGTCTTGACAGCATAAATAATCAAGTGATAAAGCAGTTGCCAACTAGTGCCTTGATATATTTAACATTCATCATCAATGCCTGCCTAAAAATGCTATACTTCCCTGATTCATGGAAGAAAGCCAAGATAGTTCCACTCTAAAAACATGGGAAGAATCCATCCAATCCAGTCAATTACAGACCAATCAGTCTTCTAAATGGTTTTAGCAAAATCTTTGAAAAAGTAATCAAAATTAAAATTGATGCCTTTTTGAGTGCTACTAACATTCTCCTTCCTGAGCAATTTGGATTCAGAAAGAATCACAGTACTACGCATCAAATACTAAGAATTTGTAAGACTGTTAAGCAATAGCTTAATCTTATAAAAATACTACAAAGCTTTTCGTCCAATCGAGTCTTTAAAGTATATCTTTTTGGAACCTTATCCTCAACAAATCCTGTTCCAGCCGGAGTTCCACAAGGCTCAGTTCTGGCCCCAGTTCTCTTCAATGTTTTTCTTGCTGATTTACCCAGAGTTCCCAACTATGATATTGCACTCCATGCAGACGATCTGGCTTTATACTCTTCCCACGAATATGGGCCAATGATAGAAAATTATCTTCAAATTGGAATCCAAACATTTTTCGATTACTATAAATGCTGGAAAATAAAAATAAATGTCGATAAGTGCACAGCTATGTTCTTCACTAGAAGAAGGCTTAGTTGCTTCTTGCCTAGTGGAAGTCTCAACTTAGACAACTCCAATATACCGTGGGTTATTACTATAACGTACCTAGGGGTGTATTTAGACCAGAAATTGACCTTCGGGTATCATATACGAGAAACTTTAGCCAAGATAGATGTTTTAATAAAAATTCTTTACCCTCTTATCAATCGTAAATCACTCCTTAATAAAAACAACAAAATAATAATTTTTAAGTTCGTTTTTCAAGCACTGATGACTTACGAGTCTCCTGTGTAGGGTAATTACGCAAAAACTCATATTAAGCGGCTTCAAGTTGCACAAAATAAGGTGTTAAAAATGATCTTCAACCTACCGCGAGACTTCTCAACTCTTATTCTGCACGAGTGCTATCCAGATTGATAGAAGGATTGAAATTCTCAATGAAAAGTTCATGTCCAGATTAATTGACGTTGATAATCAACTTATTAGAGACTTACACCTGTTATAACCTTTTATTTATGTTTTCACCTTAAATCTTTATTATTTGCCTGTTATTATTATTTATTTATTTATCTATTTATTATTTATTATTATTTATCTTTTTTGTAACATTATTTATTGTTCACTGATTTATTGTTTGTTATTTATTTATATTATTTATTTATTGTTATTTACTTATTTATTAATTGTTTGTAGATTTACTAATTTTTTACTTATTTATTTATTTTCTTTTTTTTCCCTAAATGGAGGTTTTTTCCATAGTTTTCCTCCGGTTGTGCATTTAATTACTGTACTATATATCCTCACTCATTAAACAATAATATTTTCAGCAGTAAGGTTCTATATAGACCGTTTCTCTGTCAAGCTAGAGCAAATTGTACAAATATTGTTAAACCATTGTTACACTATGTAAGAAATAAAATATATCTATCTATCTATAAGAGCTCTTTAGTTCCTCCAATTTCGCGGTTTTCCCGTCTTGAGTCAGAAAGGTTAGGTTACTAAGCCTAATAGTCTCCAGGATGTTTTCTGGGGCGGAGTGTTCAGTTGGGATCCATGTAGAGGTATTATGCCTGCTGGGGTTATCCTTTTAAGCCACAACCTCGAGCTTTGCAGTCTGCCGATTACGGCTTTTGTGTAAAGATCGAGAGATCTTTGATGTACACAAGCGATAAGTTTGGCGTGGGTTTGGTATTAGCCAGCATCGCGTGTAATGGAAGGAGGAACCGGAGTTTATAGGCATGACGGTCAGATGCCCGAAAGCTTTAACTTGACCAACTGGTACCGTTCAGGTGAAATTGATCTATCAGCTGTTATCGATTACCGCTATCGTTATGGCGTAGGACTTCGCTAAAAGACCGCAAAGATATTACGTTGGAAGGCCACGTGAGAGTTTTGGCGTTTTTAAATTTTGGCGTTTTGGGAATCGGTACGATTTCCTCCAACGATCTGTAGGGCTTGGAGGGCTCTTTCAACGTTTTGCGAACAGGGGGTAATCCGTCTTATGCGATTTTGTTGGCTCACTCTGTTTTGTTCCACATGTCCGCAGTTCTCCCGTCCTCCGCAATGGACCCGATGGTTTTAATGATGCGTGCAGCATTTTGCCGTCTATTGGATAAAAAAAAATGTTAGTTAAAAAAATAAAAAAATTCCAATAATTAAAAAAAAAGTTAAATACTTTTGCACCTACATAGGTCACTAAAAGTTCATACCATATAAAGAAGGATACACAACAAAAAAGCACACAAATTAACTTCAGTAATTTTTCAAACAGTGCACAGCCTAGAAATCTAAAAGTTATTCAACCAAAACTCTTATCAATCACAAAAAATTTACTACGTATAATAAAATCAATTCCTAAAACAGGAAAATTTTGGATAAGAAGAACTTGTCAAAGCAGTGCGCGAGGTATATTATAGAAATTTTCAAAAATCTGCTACGGAGAACAGATCGAATTCGTAGGTGACAAGATAATCTAGATATTTTAAGAAGTGCTGCGTCCCTCTCGAAATAAAGCTATAATTTTGTTTGGATGGGTGGCCTTAGCTCAAGTGGTTGTGGACTGTCTTCTAAATCAGAAGGTTCGGTGTTCGAATCCCAACCTCGCCCGAAAGACATTAATTTATTTTTAATTAATTATTTTTTTCAGTTAACGAAAATCAAGTAAGATGAGTAGTTGACTAAAAATCAACAACAAGCCAACTTCCACTAAGAATGTAGTCTCCCCATTAATTGTTGGATGCCACGTGGAGGGCAATAACCCCTAGAGGGAAATAACCCCTGAGCCCAAAAATCTTCCTTTCTCTCACTATCCCATTTTTCAAAAAACCTTAACACATACTGAGGCATTATAAGTGTATTCATACCCACTTAAGTGTTAAGTTCTTTTAAAAAAAAAATATATATATATATGTGAGAAAGAAGCAAACGACAAACATAATATAGCACTCACACAGTAGTAAAACATTGAAACATATCAGACACACAAGACATTAAACGAAACACACGAAGTCAACGAAAATTTAATAATCAGTGTTAAAGCCCAAATAACCCTTTTCGTTGGCTTCGAAGGACCAATAGTTCACTTAGTTTACAACAGTTCACTTAGTTGTAAAGGCACTCGATCCAGAGAGCGAAATCTGTTTGAGCAAGGCATAAAGAGCCCAAATAAGGTACCAACGCAAGAAGAACTTTTCGAGTTTCTAGCAAGAAGATACCAAGCATTAGAGGTATTGGGATCATCTCGGCAACGATCGCATAAGGACGAAAATAAGAACTCTGTTAGAAATTACCATATAGCAGCAAAGCCCAGTTGCATATTTTGCAAGAGTGATTACAACATCTATTCTTGTAAAAAGTTTATAAGCTGGACGCCAAAGGAAAGATGTGAGCAAGTCAAACAAGCCAAGATATGCATGAACTGTCTGAGACATGACAACAAAATCAAGTGCTATAGTCTGCGAACATATAAGCAATGTAGTAAAAAGCACCACACACTGCTTCACCAAGATAATTACGCTGGACGACAGCAGAACCATTCAAAGCATTCAGTTGCAATCTAATCGCAAGCTGTTCAAACTCATTATGGTCATCAAAGCTAAAGTGTGCTACTTGCCACAGCCATCATTATTGGTACCAATTGATGGACACGGCAGAGAATTGAGGGCTCTCATAGATCCAGCATCCCAAGCGACACTTATTACAGAGTAAGCTGTCAAGTCGTTACGCTTGCCGAAACGGAAATTCTACGCTGAAATCAGTGGGTTAGGAGCAATGGATACTGGCATAGCCCGCAGTAAAGTAGAATTCTCAATCCAACCAAGGTTCAAATCAGATTTCAAACTCTTAGCCTCAGCGCTTGTGTTACCGAACCTTACCAAACTTATGCCGGATAGAAACAACACCGACTAGATTTCTAATCAACTCAAGTATCTTGAATTAGCCGATACCACATTTCTCATTCCTGGAATCATTGATATGATATTAGGATCCGATATGCAAGCGGACATCATTCTTAATGGCATTAGGAAGGGTTTGAAAGGGTACCCGGTGGCTCAGAAATCGTACTTAGGATGGTTCATCACAGGCCGTACATCATTAAAAGGTAAAAATGTGAAAGTCGTACGGATGATAGCTCAAACAACAATAGAAAACCAACTTAAGGGATTCTGGGAACTCGAAGTAATACCTGAAGAGAGTCATCTGACACAACTGGAGTTAGACTGCGAACATGATTACCAAAAAACCCACCATCGAGAGCCCGACAGTAGATACACTGTAAGCATTCCCTTCAATCAGGAATTAATGCAAAAATACAGTTTGGGTGCATCAAGAGATAGAGCTGTAGCTGGGTTATTGCAATTAGAAAAAAGATTTGCCGCTGCCCCACAGTTGAGATTGGAATATATAAAATTTATAGATGAATACGTAGAATTGACAAAAACACATATTATATGCCGCATCATGCAGTACTAAAACCAGAGAGCACTACTACTAATTTGCGTGTAGTGTTTGACGCATCATCAAAATTGTCAACCGGTGTCCGTCTCAACCAATTGATGCATGTTAGTCCAAGATTACAAGGAGACTTAACGACAATAATTATGCACTGGCGAAGACACCGCTATATATTTACAGGGGACATCGAAAGATGTATCGTCAAGTAAAAATTAGCACCCATCATCAAGATTATCAGCGAATAACGTGGAGGAGTTCAACAAAAAACGCAATAAAAGATTACAAGCTAGCGACAGTTACTTATGGTACAACTTCAGCACCATATTTAGCTGTAAAAATGCTACACCAGTTGGCACTAGATGAACAGCAAAAGTATCCAGTCGCTTCCAAACTTTTGAGGAACGATTTTTATGTAGACGATCTAATGAGTGGAGGAGGCACGTTAAATGAGAGCAAGGATATGCAACGTGAATTAATACGATTACTGGAAAGTGGTGGATTCCACTTAAGAAAATGGGCAGACAATCACAAAGAACTCTTAATGATAAGTTAAGAGGTAAAGGGTCAAACTTGAATCAACTTGAGTAATGAAGAAGTCATCAAAACTCTAGGGATTTATTGGAATCCATCGGCAGATACATTTCAATTTAAAGTTAATATCAATAACACTTCATCAAACTTAGGCATTTCATCAAAATGTGCGACACTTTCCGAAATAGCACGTCTTCTTGAGCCATTAGGATGGTTGCATTCGACTACCATCACCGCAAAAATACTTATGCAGCAAATCTGGAAGGCTGAACTTGATTGGGACGAACCACTAACAGCTGAATTACAACAATGCTGAAATAAATTTAAATGTGAACTTCCAACTGCTGAAACTATCAAATTTCCAAGAGTCCATCGAGCATAAGTCACAAAAAATTTAACTGTACATGTAAAACTAAAGTAGCACCTACTCCTATTAAACAGAAACTGACAATTCCAAAGATGAGATTATGCGGAGCCCACTTGTTGTCGAAGTTGCTAGCTGAAGTGAAACGGGTATTTGAGACTTCAGAAGAATATGTCTATGCTTGGACGGATTCAACAATCGTTTTAGCTTGTATAAAGAAGATTTCGTTAAACGAAAAGTTATTTGTCTCTAACAGGGTTGCTCAAATACATAAAAATGCTGATCCACGTTCGTGGAGGCACTTAAGATTGACTGAGATTCCCGCAGACTGTGCATCAAGAGGTGTCACACCAATTAAAGTAAAAAATCATTCCCTAGGGTGGAGTGGACCCTTGTGGCTCGAAAAGGCTATTGAATGTTGGCCGACACAATTCTGAAACTGAGTCCGCGACAGTCTCGTTAATCTCAACAGTAAGGAAAGACAACATCGTCGAACGATTCTCTTCATACACAAGACTAATTAGAACGGTATCCTATTGTAAACGATTTACGCTGAACTGTAAACATCAAGCGAACAAACAAACCGTAGACTTGACCATCTATGAACTTGAAGGTGCTCTAAAATCTATTATTCGTTTGATCCAACAAACCGAATTTTTGGAAGAAATCAAATGCCTACCACCCAACAACATATTCACCAAGTTGCTAGTTAAACACGTTCATGAGAAAACACTACATGGAGGAATTCAGTTACCATTGAAGCTAAATCTGTAATTCGTCAAATGATCTATAACTGTGTACGATGTCATCGCTTTAATGCAGTTACAAATAGTCAAATTATGGGAGTGATTCTAAATATGAGGGTAACGCCATCAAGACCATTTACACACACGGGTATTGATTACGCAGGACCAGTTCAGATACTCATTTGCAAAGGTAGAAGCAACCGATCAATAAAGGGCTATATTGCTGTCTTTGTGTGTTTATCACCTGGAACTTGTCAACGAGCTCACGTCAGAAGCATTTTTAGCGGCCGTTGGAAGATTCACGTCCAGAAGAGGATATTGCGCACATTTCTACAGCGATTGCGGAACAACATTTGTCGGAGCAAACAAAAAACTCCAAGAACTTTTTATGTCTGTAATCATTCAATGAAATGAAAAAGCCGCAGAAAATCTAGTTTTGGAGGTATACCGTGGCATTTCATTCCACCTGCCTCACCACATTTCGGAGGATTGTGGGAAGCCGCAGTAAAAGCAATGAAGTTACACTTAAAGAGAGTCATTGGGGATACTACTCTGACATTTTAAGAGTGTTCCACAGTTTTGACACAAATCGAAGCCTGTCTAAATTCTCGTCCTTTGGTCGGGATAAGCAATGACATTGATGATAACCCAGTCCTTACACATGGACGGTGGCTGCTAATTAAAAAGATAACTCAAGATTTTTGGAAGAGATGGTCTTCCGAATATTTGGCACAACTAAAATAAAGAACAAAGTGGAAACAAGAAAAACCAAACCTTTCTATTGGTGATATAGTATTAGTTAAGGATGATAGATTACCACCCACTAAATGTAACTTAGGCAAAGTAACTGAACTGCATCAAGGCAAGGATAAGAATGTCCATGTAGTCACGGTTTATTGCAACAAACGACACGCAAAAAGACCAATAACGAAGCTGAGTCCACTACTGATTGAAAACAATTTGGATGAAAGCACAGACAACAGTAACGTAGGAACAGGAAATTCATCAAGCAAGTCTGGCGCAATTAAGAACTCAGCTTTAACATCTTTCATGGGACGCACATGTTTTAAACCTATTCTTTGTATGTGTATCATATCAATAGCTATAAGCCCAATAACCACTCAACAAACCACCGAAAACTTTAATATAATCCCATTCGTGACAAACCCAGGCATATATTTTGAGGATATCGGTCGAGCGAATTTAGTAGTGAGTTCTTGGAAGACTGTGGTATTTTTCAAATTAACTATTTATTGGATGGAATACAATATGTACAAGAAATGTCTAAGGCACATGAATGAAATTTGTTCCACCAACAATCTGACTCAATCGAATTCATTGCTATATAACAATACATTGAATTTATTCGAACGTCAACATCAATAAACAGAACCAAACAAAGTACTGCTACATGCCAATGACGTTCCACCACGCAGGTTCACACGTTAACTCTTCGATTTTGTAGGAACTATCACAAATGAATTGTTTGGAATATTAGATCAACGCTTTGCTAATCATTACGAACAAACAATAGACAAAATCGGAACCAATGAGCAACATCTATTGAACTTAATCACAAATCAGACATATTTTTAAAGAACAACACTTGCCATCACAGAGACAACTAAAAACGTTGATGAATATGATTTCAAGGTTGGATATTCAGAATAATAATGAGCATGCATTCCAAATATTTCTCTCTACCGCCTTTCCAAGCATTCTTATAATGATTCACTACCGCAACACACAAACCATCCTACTCAACATGATATTAGCAGCACAATACGGTCAAATACATCCCTTAATTTTGACCATGCAGCAGTTTAAAATGGAATTATCTCGCATACATGACAACATACCAGGGAGCATGATGATACCTGGAGACGGACATCATGAGTCAGTAATTCAATTGTACAAGACTTTACAACCAAGAGCAAGAGTAACTGAACGAAACATCATAATAGAGCTAACACTACCTGTCTTCTACAGCGAAGAATTCAAAATGCATAAGATTCTTCCTGTTCCCATTTGGCATGATCAGAAGTTCATTTATGTTGTTCCCTCAGCAGACTATCTAATAGTCAATATTCAGGGAGACTGCTATTATCCCTTAAGCGAAGGCCACTTCTCTTCATGTAAACAAAGGTTCTTGGACCTACATTGGTGTGAAATGCAGCATCTAATATATACAACAGGATCAAGTGCAAGCTCTTGTGAAATAAACCTTCCAAGGTTACCAATATCATGCCTCACGCGAACCGTGTATCCTCAATTTTATTGGGTAAAGATGCAATACACTAATACATGGATATTTAATGCACCTTATGAAGTCAAAGTAGACATCGACAGTGGTTCGACAATAAACCACGCTAAACTAGCAGAGACTGGGATCCTGAAACTTCAACCAAACTGCAGAATACACCAATCAACTATAATCTTTTTCGGAAAGCAAAACATAACAACAAGACTGAATTCATCGTATCTTTCCATTCAAAACATTTCGGAGTAGCTAATCAACTTTAACTCTAAAAAGGAAGAAGATCCTCTTTTAGCATCAGACATCTCTAATCAAATCTTAAAGGTTGAGCACGATATTAGTCTCCAAAGAAACCAGGAGATTCTGACTGGAGATTAAGAATTAAAAAATCCACCAACATTCATTGATCGGAGGCATAATATTTCTACTTATTACAGCAGTTATCATCATAGTAATCGAAAGACTACGGTCGAAGTCATCAGTAACCATCCAATTGAAGCAGTAGCCCGAACCAGCAGCTCGAACACGGACCAGAAGATGCGTATCAGTAAGTCAGGCTGAACAACCAACAATATTTTTAGATGAACAATTTAATATGTAAGCAACAAGTCGTGGCCGCAGCATATTGTGAACAACATAATTTCCATACAATCAGCAGTATACACTCCATCGAAGGTGTCGCATCGCCGTCTGAGTGGTGTCAACCAACACCTGTGTGACCAGACACTAAAAAGGTGTCCAGTTTATACTTTTCAGTTTTGTAAAATTTGTATATAAATAGTGTAGAAATAATGTAATGATGGATTCGTTGATAAACCATAGTACGAGGTGCTGGTTTATTATGGGACCCCGCACCAGAGGTAAAGATCACATCTCATAAAATTCCCTTTACTTGTCATAACAGTGAGTGATAGGTAGACAGTCGAGCGAGTAACATCGTTGAAGAAAATTGTGAAGTCTCATGTATTTTTAATAAAGCGGATTGTGAAGTCCTTTTTTTATCTAAATACAATGAATGAGTGGATTATATTTGGACTTTGATTCGAACACAGGATCCTACAATTGGGGCTCAACCGGGATCCACTAAGGTCCCCAACCAAAATATTATAATCCGTTAAAATAATAATCAAAGATCCTCTTGGTTGCGAGATACAGTTTTGTGTGTGTGCTAAAGAAAAAACACTGTAGAACGAAAACGAACATTCAGAGGGAGTGAAAAAATTAAAAAAAATAAGAGGGCAACAACAATAAGTGAGCAGAAAAATTAACCCTCGACGATGGAAGTGTGTTTGTTCCTGGAAGAAGGGAAATTTTATCTGTGTCGCTGTTGTTCGCTCCAACGAAGACAGTGACGCAGCAATGCAGATAAGTAACAGTCGGAATAGCGGAAGAAGTGAATCTGGCGATTGTAGCTGAAGTCCGTATTTAAGTTGTTGATTTAATTTGATTTTTTTCCCTGTGAAAATTGCATTGGTTATTTTAATTAATTTCAAATAATTTCTATAAATAGTTTAAAATTATATTAGTAAATAAAAAAATGGATGTAGAAATAATTTTACCGTTGACTGTGGACGGACTCAAAGACAATTTGACTCAGTTGAACCTACCACAAACGGACTAAAAAATGTTTTACAGAATAGGCTTCTGGACCACTTCGGAATATCGCGTGATAACGACCACGAAAATAGGCTCCAGTTGACCTCAAGTACTATAAACCGTGGAGTTATCTACAAGGGATTGAAGATTTTTTGTCAACTTTCAATGGTAACGGGTATGCAGATGTCGTGCACTGGATACAAGAAATCGATAAGAACGCAATCATCGTAGGTTGGAATGAGTTGCAGAAATTCATTTACGCTAAGCAATTGATTAAAGGTGCATCTTTGCTATTCGTGAGAAGTCAGACAGGACTTAAGAGTTGGGAGTCGTTGAAGAGAGCACTAAGCGATGAATTTGGAACAAAGTTGTCATCAGCTGACATTCACTGCATGTTGAGAAGTCGCTGTAAGAAGCCAACGGAGTCACTGCAAGAGTATCTCTACTGCCTGATGGAAATAGGGAAGGCCGTGGAATTAGACGATGCAATTCTCACCGAATACTTCACGGAGGGGATAGCAGATACCAGGAGAACAAGGCCGTGTTGTACCAGACTAGAACGTTGGCAGAGCTGAAATCACAGATCCGAGTCTACGGAAGGTGCGGGGACCTCCTATTCAGTCATCATACTCAAGAGGTAAACCACAGATGTCCAGTCGAAGTCAACCACCCGCGCATTTAGCGAGAGAATGTTTGTCGAGACATTTTAAATGTTTTAAGTGTGGTAGAGAAGGCCACTGTGAGCAATAATGCAGAGATGGAGAACAAACAATAATAAATAATACAATATGAATGTCAATCTTTTTAGAATAAATAAAAATTCAATTCAATTCAAATTCAATTCAATTCAAACCAGACGGTTGCAAATTAAGGCGGACACGAACAGCAACGTTCCTACCGCGACAACAGTTGAACCAAATGTTCCAGAAGCTCGAGTTTGTTTTGCGGTAGGATCCAATCGCTAAGGTTGTTAAGGACATCCTCCTGAGAGGTCGAATCGTGTCGGCGGTGTTAGACACCGGTAGTGACTTATGCCTTCTGCGGCATGATAGTTTAGTTATGCTCGACCGAGTAGAGTTTGATGATACGAGGACGAATTTATATGATATAGTGCCGAATAAGGTGACGACTTTTTTGAAACTTTGCTGAAACGTTGGTAGTTGATGGTGTTGAATTAAAGGTAAAGTTTCATATATTACGAGAGCGAGACATGCAATATGCAGCGGTGATTGGGAACGACGTGCTCAGCGATGTTGACGTTACAATTTTGTTAGAAGGTGCAGAGTTCCGGAAGAAGCCTACTGAAGTAGTTGCGACGGGAGATGACAAAGGCGGCGTTGAAGGCGATATAGACGTTGCTGTAGTTGAGGGCAATGAGTACGCGGCTGGTTGTGATGTAATTGGTTACGAACCAGGAGTACAACAGGTTGCAAAGTTGAGCGACAAGTATGCTGTTGATAGTGGGCATATTGGCCCTGAGCCAGAAATGCGTCAAAGTTTTGATATCAGTACGAGTCGTGCAGGTACGAGATATACCAGGAGGAGAGAGATGGAAATTACCTTTGATTTATGTAATGAGTTTCGGATGATCTGCGCATCAGCTGGGGAAGGGAATATGGAGACAGAATTTAGTGTATCGTTAAATCACTTGAATCAGGACGTCAGATGAACCTTGTTGCAGTTGTTGGAAGACTATTCTCCGCATGGAAATCAGAAGTCGCCTATTGAGATGAAATTAGTGACGAAGGACGAGGTGCCGGTCTTGCAAAGACCAAGACCCATGTCGTACGCTGACGGTAGTATAGTACGTGAGCAGGTGAACAAATGACTGGCGGAAAAGATAATACAGCCAAGTGTATCGGTCGATAATACGCATCGCCGGTGGTTATGGTGAGGAAGAAAAAAGGGGACAAAAGGTTGTGTTGTGACTATAGGAAGCTCAACGAAAAGGTCATACGAAACAATTTCCCAATGGTCCTTATGGATAATGTTCTGGAGCGGTTGCAGGAAGCGAGTGTGGTTTTCTCCATGTTTCGATGTAGGCAGAATCGCGAAAATATACGTCATTCGTAACACATGGGGAGCAGTAAGAGTTTATGTACGTACCTTTTGGAATATCAAATTCACCAGCGGTGTTTGGTAGGTACATCTCTGGTATTTTCCGGACGTTAACCCACGAAGATGTAGTAGTCGTGTATATGAATGACTTGGTTCTATCATCAGTAAACGAGGAAGAGGGTATCGAGGACTTTAAGAAGGTGCTGTAGGTTGCGCAGCAATATGGATTACGGATAAATTGGGAAAAGTGTCAATTCTTGGAGAGGCGGATCGATTTTCTGGGGTATATTATACAGAAAAACTTAATTCGACAATCGGAGGTGAAAGCAAATGCAGTGAACAACCATCCAGTGCCAAAAACTATCCAAAAAAATCCAGTGCCAGTCGACAAGAAAGCGCTCCAACGTTTCTTAGGTCTGACTTCGTACTATCCAAGGTTTATAGAAGGATGTGCCGCTATTGCGAAGCCATTAACGGATTTACTACGTAAGGATGTTAAGTTTATATGACAGGCAAAACATTCAGTAGCCTTCCAATAGCTTAAAGAAGCGCTTGTACTCCACACTTACTATATTCCCACCCCATAAGCACTACTCGCATCTTCCAATAGCTACAAGTACATTAGAATTCACACTCATAATCATGATACAAAGTCCAGAATAAGTGATTCCCATACCAACGTCATAACCCAGTGGAGAACCCACTTTACGCTGCCACAAGCGAATGTAAACAATCCAATGTATACAGTCCAATGCATTCACCCCGAAGTGTGATATATGGGTCAAAGGCAAAATGCTGACTCAACAATAACAACACAGTGCAGGCATTTAAGTGATGAAGTACTTCAATGCATTCTTCACGAAGTGTGTTATATGGGTCAAAGCCAAAACGCCGACTCAACTATAATAACACAGGGCAGGCAGCAAGCCGTTGTATGTCAAACGGATCAAATTACCGACTGATTGTACGAACGATCATGGGTGCTGACACAAAAGGGTAATAACTGGGACACTCGGAACAATTAAAAGGAAATCTTATCAATAAAGGGAAAATGCATCGTGAGAATTATTTTGTACTGAAGCTATTGCGTAAGTAGATAAAATTTGAATAAAATTTAGTATAAAAGGCAGTGGTTGGGAAGGACAAGACAGAGAGAGAGATTTAGACACACAAACAGTAAAGGTCGCAGCCCTTGGTTCACACAGCGGGCCTTTATTGTATTATAAAATAGTCAATAATCAAAGAATCAAAAATAGTAAAGGTCGCAGCCCTGGTTTACACAGCGGGCCTTTGACTATATCTATAAATTTAAACAAAAGAAATTATTATAACGATTAACAAAAAGTCTTTCCTTTCTCTCCGCTCGTGTACTCTTCTCCACATTGATACGTGGAAAGCACGGTACTACTGGGCGTAATACAACACCAAAGAGTCGGTCCTCAAACTATTTAATCCGGAAGCCGAAAAGGAGATCCACACGGATGCGAGCAAGCACGGTTACGGTGCAGTCCTGTTGCAGAAGGATGCGGAAGACCAAGAACTCCACCCAGTCCGGTACATGAGTCGGAAGACAACCCAGGTTGAGGAAAAGTATCATTCATATGAGTTTGAGGTGCTAGCTATAATCGAATCACTTAAGAAGTGGAGGACGAACGTTATGGGGCTAAAATTCAAGATCATAACGGACTGTAAAGCTTTCACTATGACTACGAAGAAAAAGGACGTTCTCTAAGGCTAGCTAGTCTTCAAGATTATGATTACGAAATAGGGCATAGACCAGCCGAAGTACGTAGACGCTTTGAGTGGAGTGCCATGCCTGATGTTGGAAGCATCTCGGATCCATCGCTTAAGAGGAGTTCAAATCAAGGACGATTGGATCAGAGCTGTGAACAAAATCCTAGAAGACGAAGATTACGCGGTGGAGCAAGAAGTGATAAGCATAGCACACCAGCATAGCACTTCGTAGTTAGGAAAACGCAAGATCTGGTCGAAAAGACATTTTATATCCCCGGATTGTCCGCGAAGGTAGAGAAGGTCGTTAGAAGTTGACTCTTAGTTGAGTTCAAAGCTGGAAGGAAGGAGGGAGAATTAACGCCTATAAACAAGGAAGACAAGGCTTTAGGCACCTTTCACATAGATCAGGTTGGACCGATGGAACAGACACGGAAACAATATAACCACCTACTAGTAGTGATAGACGCGTTCTCGAAATTCGTGTGGCTCTATCCGACGAAAAGTGCAGGTACGAAGGAAGTAGTGGAGAAGCTATGGAGGCCAGGAGCTATATTTGGAATTCCACGTCCACGAATAATATCGGACAGGGGAGCCTGTTTTACTTCAAGGGAATTTGAGGAATAGTGTACGCGGGAGGATATCATGCACTTAGTGACAACAGCGGGAGTATGAGAGAATGGGCAAGTGGAAAGAATCCACAAAGTAGTAGTACCAATGATAGCGAAGGCATGATCTGGAAGTCCTAAGAGTGAAAAAATTTAGTCCATTTGGGATACTGACCAGAATGGATATGAGATTTGCTGAATTTGCGTTCATTGCTAAAAGAACAGCAGTCGCTGAGTTGACAAAAGAGAGAGAAGCTTGAGAAAACCTCGGAGTCGTTTAATCAAAAACGAATACCTGAGACGAAGTACGTTTTGAACCAGTTAGTCGCAATCAAGCGCAATCAATTAGGAACCGGTTTGAAGCCTAAGCCGAAGTAGCTAGGGCCCTATAAGGTCACTTAAATTAATAAGCATGGAAGATGTGAGAGAAAGAAAGTTGGAACCCAAGAGGGGTCGACAATAGCGACCGAGTACGTGAAGAGGTGGAACGATTAGGGGTTCCATTCGGGGCAAATGGAATGTCAGGATAGCCGATTGTGGGAAAGAAGCAGATGACGAACATAACTGACCACAATCACACAGACACAAAACATTGAAACATACTAAACACACAAGACATTAAACGAAACACACGAAGTCAACGAAAATTGGAGTGAGTGATAGGTAGACAGTCGAGTGGGCAACATCGTTGAAGAAAATTGTGAAGTTTCATGTAATAAGAAGTTTCATTTAATAAAGCTAATTGTGAAGTCCTTTTTTATCTGAATAAAATGAATTATATTTGGACTTTGATTCGAACATGGCATCCTACATATATATACGGTTACTCTAACCAATTTTAAAAATTTCGAAAATATAAACTTAGTCCCAGAATTACAGAATACCAGAATACAAATTGAAAAGATGGTTTCTTAGCTATTTTAATGGCTTAGTCAGCCAAGAAACAATGAATCTCCTAGAACCACAAAGAAAATTGATTTCACACATTTCATTTTACTGTTCCCCTTCATTTCTAACTAAATTATATATCTCAAATATATGTAAAACAAAGAGTGTAAAAAAAAAATCAATTTGCTGTCAGTTCAGTTTCAGTTTAAATGCATTTTTATTTATATACTTAAATTACTCTTACATGCTAGACAAAAAACCCTAAAACAAAAAACAATTAGGCTGGCCCACCTTGCTTCAGTTTCAGTTTTTTTCAGTTTTAAATGCATTTTATTTTCTTAATACTAGCTCTTACATTCAAACAAAAAATGCTTAAATGCTAGCTTACAATTACTTAACAATCTTATGCTAACTTACTGGTCCCACACAGGCACTCTAAGCTACTCTAAATTCTTATAACTATGTCTTTCGACTTTATTTACATTTTGTTTACTAATATTTATTTACTATACTTAAAGCTAAGAAAAAAAATTGCTAACAAAAACTTAGCATATGGACATAATTTTTTATTTTTTATAAAAACTTCCTACCTAACCTACATACACAATACACACATACACACATATATACATTATACACAATATTATTATTTCTTAAATGTTAACCCAAACCTATGTAAGCTGGCCACCGCTATTCACAGAGCAAATAAATTGGTCAGCTCTGCCTCATTAGTGAGGCTGGTCCGTAATTGACAGAAACGATGACGAAACATCTTCTCCATCATTCAACCACCAGAAATGCTGGTGCTGCCGAACGACATCCCTCTTATCGCGATTCCCCACCACCCTACTGAACCTGAGGCGATCCACACTGGCGTGTACGACGTCTCTGTTGTAGTTGAGTCGCCTGTCCCCAGCTGTCCGAGCGACATGGAAGATTAACGGCACCGCTGATCTTTCCTGGATCAACCCTACCTGATCTAGGTAGAGGAATGTTTCCGGTGGAACGAAGCCGTCAGAGCGCACACACTCGTGGTAAAGGTAATTGGAGTAGTATTCAGTCATTGCTCTTGCAATGTGCCTTCGAGTCAGCTAAATTACGAAGTTGTCCACTCGTATTAGGTTCGCCCTGTTGTAAAGGACCTCATTAGGATAAAATTTCTTGTACTCCGACTCTGGTGTTCTGTACAAGCGAAGACAAGCCCTAAGGCAAGCCCTCTCGAACACCCGAATCTTTTCCATTAAGCTTGCTCGTACATTGAACCACACGGGACAACCAAATACCAGCATGGGCCTAATAAGGGCCATGTAGCAGATTACCTTTACCCTCACATCGAGTTGGCTGCTATAAAACAGTCTCTTTGTAAGGGCAAAAGCACCTTTAGCTCTGGCCAGAGTAGCATCTACATTTTTGCCAAAATACAGAAACTGATCTAGAGAGATCCCAAGGTATCTGACTACATTTCGACAGGCAAGAGTCTGTCCGTGCTGTCCAATGATTGAGAACTTTCGCCAATTTTTTCTGGTATCCCCAGAGGCTCCAGACAACGGCGTCCTAAAGAAAATGGTTTCCGACTTCTGAAAGTTGATTTTCAACTTCCAGTCATCGCAAAATCGTCTTAACTTATCGAAGTCACGCTGCAAGAGAGAATTAATGACCTCGATTTTCTGACCTGATCTGTACGCTATCAAATTGTCTGCGTACGCAATAGTATGGAGAAGTGAACCTAACAAGTCGCTTGTAAAAAGGTTGAATAGGATCGGTGAATTGACCGCGCCTTCCTGAAGACCATTTTTAATTTGAAATATTCCAACAGAAGTCACATCACCATTCTTCACGATGAACTGTCTGTTGGTTAGCATATTAGAAAGAATGTACAAGAGTGGTTTACTGATCCCCAGCCTAGTCAGCTTGTAGAAAAGACCCTCTAACCATACGGTGTCGAAAGCCTTCTCCAAGTCAACAAGGCAAGCAACAGTGCATTGGTTTTTGCCTTTGTTCCATTGGATACCGGACACCAGTTTAGACGCGGCATGTGAGATATCATGTTCCGCCTTAAAACCGAATTGATTATCCGGAACTATATGTTTGTCCTCAACCCACCTAGACAGAGCTCTGTTGATTACCTTTTCAAAAACCTTACTGATATTCGGAAGGAGACTTATCGACCGGAGATTCGCTGGATTGGATATATTCTTTCCCTTTTTGGGGATAGGTTGAACCACCGCCGTTTTCCAATGCGCTGGATAATGTGCATTATTCATTGCATTATTAAACAGGGTGGTGTAAATGTCCACCGCTTCTAGAGGAGGATGTCGAAGCACGATGTTCGGAATACCATCGGTACCCACTGATTTCTTAGCCCTGATTGTGTCGAAGATCTCATGGAGTTCTTCCTTCGAAATGAACGGGGGTAGGTCCCCTCTCTGGCAGTGACATTATTGGCCATATTTTCGTCGCTGAACCGGGTAAAACCAGAGCCCTCGGCTCGCCAGTTCCTTATTTCATTTCTAATGTAGCAGTTGTGCACCAAGACGCGATTGTCCAGATCATAATTAGGGCCAATGATATCAATGGCCTTGTATACTTTTGGAAAGTCGCCCCTATGGTCTCAACCTTCTCCTGCGGATCCTCGATCACAAAGAAAGCGTCATCATCAGCGGCCTCATTTGGATCAATACCTGCTATTGTCAGTAAGCGTTCGTTGTCTGTTGTCCGGGCTATTTTAAGACACTGAAGGTCGTTTTGATTTTTTCTACGAAATAGTTTATTTATTTGCGGGAAATATTCGGGTTGCTGGTGTTTATAGCCCGAACCTTATTGTTCCAATACAAACTTACAGAAATTCTGTAATTCTCTTTGATTAGCGTTTGAATATTTTTAATCGACGACTTCAGTGTCCTAATCTCCGGGTCTTGTCGGTCAGTTAACTGTCTGTACAAGTTTTTAAGCCTTGTCAGAAGTCTACTTTTCTGTCGGTGCAGTGCGTCAATAGTAGGATTGTGGAACAGGTCTTCGTTAGTCGTACGTCGATACTGCGGTATTGTAGTGTCCATAGTTTGTTTAATTGTCTCGTCCATTTGTTTTAGGTAACTGTCGATCTCCTCGTTTTACAAATTCCTATTGGACGGTGGGTGGAGCGTGTTCGAGGAGAGTGCTCTTGTCAAGGTTGCGGAGAAGCGTGTCCATCGAGTCTTACTGTAGTTGTAAGAATATCTTTGGACAAACTCTTCCAATTCCGCAATTTCGTTAGGAACTGTAATTTCGGTGCTAAAACCGCAATGGTCGCTGTCGTACACGAATGTGCGCAGACTGTTTAGCGTTTGTAAATTCGTACCTGTCAGTCGTATGCATTCGTCGTACAGCAGTGGATCCAAATAAGACCCGCCTCTGGGAAACGACGGGTTATCGGTCGCTTTAAGACCGAGTCTGTACATGACATCGTGCTGACCCCACCAATCGAGTAGTAGGTTCCCTCTAGTATTTGGCAAATTATTTCCCCAATCCCTGTGTCTAGCATTGAAATCCCCGCCGATTATAAAATAATTCTCCCCCGATTCCAGCCTCAGAGGTCGAAAAAGCGTGTCGAGCTCTGTAATGAATAGGGTAGATTGTGAAGCCTCAGGTGCATCAACAGAGGCCAAGTACAGCCGCTTTCCACTGCGGAGCGCGATGTAAATGACGACTGCCTCCAACACCCGGAACCTGCGCAACACGCCCTTGTACACTCTGTGAAATTTTATACCTTCTTTAATGAAGATCGCGACACCGCCTCCGCGTTTGGATCTGGGCCGGTTTCTTCTTCTAACAATATAATTATTGTACTCCAGCTTGTGCTTATCGGTTAGCTTGGTTTCGCTAGCGAAAAGCACATCCGGAGTTTGGTCTTGTAGCAATTTAAACATCGCGGCTCTTCGTTCGATCCTAATCAATGAATTAACATTCACCGCAAGGTTCTTCAAAGTTTGCTCCACCACGTGCGTACCCATTACGTTATGTGTTGCGCTAGTCCCGGCAGCCGCGAGTAGATCTGGTCCACCCGTTTGGCCTGTTCTTGTACCTGCTGTTGCAGCTGAGTCATCTGTCCTTGGATTGTGAGCAAGATGGCCAGCATGTTAGGTGCAGCTTCCGTTGTTCTCGGAATTGGCGCCGGAGAAGCAACAGTCGCTTGCTGTACTGTAACCCCCCTCCCTGACGCCATATGGGCGTAGGAAATTTGGGACGTGGCGGCTGGTGTTTGAAACCTGACAGGTGAACGTTTGACCTCCACCTTCTGCTGCCGAGCCAGTTCTACTTTTTTAATGTCAGCGAACTTAGGACAACCCCGATAGTTTGCGGTGTGTCCCACGTTCCCACATAATACGCACGAGAGCTGCGCCCTATCGGATGCTCCGTCCCTACCCAGAGCACACTCCTCGGAGCTGTGGTTCTTTGCGCACTTCACGCACCGAGGCTGCATTTGGCAGTTCGAACCTCTGGCTGCGAACGCATTGTATAACGCCTTCGCTCCTTTTTAATTTTTCCCACTGAACCACCCGGTAGTGTAGTACATTGATACTCATTAGACTATCCAGACGGCTTTCGGGACTAAGCTGCACCAGGAAGAATGGCAAACTCCGTTTCTCCCGTCTGGCTCTAGCTGTGGTAAACGGCTTTACCCCTACAAACTTGAGTCCTTCGCACTCCTTCTCTTTGAGCAGTGCCATGATCTCCTCGGGATCAGAAGACGGTTCCAACCCCTTCAACAGCATCGATTGCCGTTTTTCACACTTCGGTGTGAATGAGTAGTGCTCCGTCGTCGTTTCCTTTAGGATCTCTTTCACTTTCGCGTAGCCCTCCACTGTATTACAGTGGATGGCATGGTGATCGTTTCCCAATCTCTTTATGTTAAAATTATTACCAATGACCAACTTACACAGGTCTTTGGTTGCATTTACCTCTAGTTCATAGGTGTTGATCGGAGGCACCTTCTCCTTCTTCTTCTGCTGCTGTTGTTGCTGTTGCTGCTGCTGTTGTTGTTGTTTTTGTTGTTGTTGGTGTTGTTTCTGCTGCTGCTGCTGCTTCTGCTGCTGGTTTCCGTTTGTGTGGCTGCTGTTGTTTTTGCTGATGCCGTTGTTGTTATAGCTGCTCTTGTTGTTGTTGTTGGTGCCTTTTAAGCTTTTGTTGGTGTTGTTGCTGGGTCTACTTTTGAGCAAGCAGCGTCTGCTCTTGTTGCTGGGATTGCTCTTCTTCTTCCCTTTTCCTTCTTATCACTTGCCTTCCTTTGATGGCAAGTACCCTTTCTTGTAGCATTTTTATGCTGCTACTTATCTCCTCCTCTTCATCTTCAGATTCGCTCTGTGCCATTGAAGCGAAGCTGTTCCCTTCCCTCACTCCACCAAGCAGTTTTACCGTGGAAGTTGGTAGGTTGGGACGTTGAGCTATGTTGGAAGTTGGCCTAAGCTTCCTCCTTCTCTT
Organism: Volucella bombylans; assembly: GCA_949129095.1. NCBI lineage: Eukaryota > Metazoa > Arthropoda > Insecta > Diptera > Syrphidae > Volucella > Volucella bombylans. The sequence continues at coordinate 233,756,679 of OX422140.1, forward strand.
AGCCGTTGCTGTTTGGATTGAACTGCTTGAAGCCTCACCTGATAACAATTCAGCAGGTCCCGCTATTTGGATAGCGGACCGCTCTCCGCAATCCATCGAGTGATTGTTTCTTTTGTTTTTTTCTATATATATTTTTTTTTACACTTCAATAAAAATTGGAAATGAAAACAGTTTGTCTGCCAATGGGAATCGAACCCAGGTATGATATCGTCCAGGTCTTTACCACCTCGGCTACTGAACACTTCAAAATTCACTGGCTAAAATTATACTTATTAGTTTACTGCACTACTTAAGCCGAACACGATAATTCGTCTGCTCACCACTGAGGTCTATGAACGACTGGAATTGACGGATTTGGATCGTTTGCTATGGACGCCTGAACGGCAGCGATATTTTCGACCAGCATGTTGTCTCACTGACACGGCAACATCACACAACGAATATGTAGACTCAAATTTTTGCACTACACTTGTTATTGCCTGTCTACTAGAGGGAGAATTACGATCGAAAATTGGAGTTAACGCTCTTAAAGTTGCAGTCACCGACTCCGAATTTCGGTAGCAAATTTTTATAATTTGCAGACGTTGCTCGTTCGTGTACTTTACCATGATGAAAATACTGAGATTACTGTATAAATTGACAGCGACAGTTTGATGATTAGTGACAGAGTGAATTCACAAATTAAATTCAAAGTTGTCAAGTCCCTATTGGAAAACCCTTTACTAGTTATAGATCACAAAGCGCTTATAAATTTTTGAGAGATAGACTTGGCTTTAAACTTCCTCACATTTCCTCTTCTGTAGATGAGCTCCTGTAAAAGGATTACAACCAGCATATGAAAACAATGCTCATTCGTATCTTAAGTCAGAGTTCGCTTTATTAAACCAGCGAGAACGTTGTGTTGTCCTAATATTTGATGAAATTAGGATTCGTAAAAACCTCACATATAATATAAAAAATAATTTAATAGATGGTTTCGAAGACCTTGGTGTAGAAAGAAGTAGATTGTTTGCTAATGAAATATGTGTTTTCATGCTAAATGTTTTGCTTGATAGTTGGAAAAGTGTTTTAAACTAGTTTGTGTCAGCAAACGGTGCAAATGGGGATAACCTAAGCGAAATTGTAAAAAACAATTTGAAAATCTGTCTAGAACTTGGTCTAAAAGTATGTGGTATTGTTTGCGACCAAGGGACCAGTAATAGAAAAGCTTATAAAATGTTAGGTGTTTCTGAAGAAATTCCATTTATAATTTTTAATGATGAAAAAATATTTTGTTTGTATGGTTTCCCTCATTTGTTAAAATCACTTCGTAATGTTCTGTTGAAATCAGATCTACAAACTCCAGACGGTAAAGTGTCTATTGATGTCATCAGAGAAATATACATTTTGGAATTTGACAACTTAGCTAAGACATGATTAAAATTTAGAAGTTGTCATATAGCACCAAATGCCTTCGAAAAAATGCATGTTCATCTTGCAACGCAAATATTTAGCCGGACAACTGCGGAATCAATTCAAACTGCTTTTGAACTTAATTGCTTAAAAGAAAGCTCTAATGAGTTGAAACAATTTTTGTCTTAGTTAAAAGATGTACAAAAATCAGTTAACCTTCCAAGAAACTTTTGTTTAAAAGGAACGGAACAAACTATAAACGGGGTCTTATTACTTAGTCATGATATAAGCGATGGCCTATATGAGAACGTGGATTATTTACTAACAAAGATAATTCATCAAGACGTATTAGAAAATTTATTTTCTATTATTCGCATCAGCAACTGTGATGATGATGATGTAGAATTTTTAAACGTAGACTTATCTCGAACTCAAAATAATATTCCAAAAACTTCTTCATTGCTTAAGGATCGTAAGAAAATCGTATGCGATGAAACTATGTACGAAAAAGTCATTTTTGATATTTAAATCGAAACTAAAATCACATTAAAAACAACTGCAATGCGATATTTTACTGGATATCTTGCTTTTAAAATGCTTTTAAGGAACAAATGTTTAAATTGTTCCAAACTATTTTTAAAAACTCATGAAAAAATAACATGTCCTTCGGAATTTTTCATCTTTGAAAAAATTATTCCCAAAGAAGTGACTTTGGAAGTCTGAAGGCATCAACTAATATAATTTTTGAACGTTTGTAAAGTTCACTTCAAAGTATTTAATAGAATTTTCAGAGAACGGCCACAAGAAAGAAATATAAGAGAGACAATGGCCTTGGAATGCATAAGAATAACAAATATTAGAGATCCGAAATGGTTTGATGAAAAAAGTCCTTGCTATGAGCACGGGTACGTCCCATTGAATGGAAAAATGGTTAGATTTTTTCCTTCGGCGTGCAATATCTATGTAAACTATAGCATCTGTGGTACTATCTATTTTTAATGGCATCGAATGGACTAAAAAGTATTATCAATGATTCAGCCCGTATTACAGATTTTTCTTCGAGCTGTATTGACCATATTTGTACTAGGGTACATACTAAGCTAATATTCCGAATGGTTCAGTTTATGACTACAGAATTACCGACCATCATATGATAACCTTTAGCATCCATAAAAATACAAGCCAACAACAATTTTTTATACCCCAAAGAAAAAATCTAATCATTGATTATAGGATGCTGAAAGAAAGACTAACATATGAGTTCTGGGAATCGGTCTATTCTGAAAATAATGCTTCATTTGCTTTTGATACATTTCTGTCGATCTTACAGAAGCATGTTAAATCCTGCACCAGTGAGTTCTTAGTCTCTTATAAAAAAATTTATTTGAAACCCTGAATGACCAACTCTTTCTTAAAAGAAATAAAAAGGAAAAATTGTTGGGCGATTAAATCTTCAAACCATCCACTTAACAAAAAACTGAAAAGATACTACAACACTTTGTGCAAAAAGATTCACATAAAGGTTATAGAAACTCGTAACAATTATTATTCGAATATGTTTGAAAGATCAAATGGAAATAGTAGAGAGAAATGGAGGGTCATAGATAGCATTTTAGGGAAGCATAGACAAGCTATAGAAATAAATGGTATATAAGTTGATGGAGTTCTTATATTTGATTTCAAATGTACTCGTATTTCAAATATATTTAATGATATTTTCACAGAAGTTTCAGAACAATTAAAGCCATCCGTTAAAGTTTATAGCTCCTGCAACTGTAATTTGAACTGGAAGGATCATATCCACACTATAAAATCGCACGTGATAAAATCAATTATGAATTTCCCCGTTCCGAAAACCATTAAGGAGCTAAGACCATTCCTAGGCCTTTCCGGGTACTACATAAGTGATTACGTGTCAAACTAGCAAAACCACTCTTTTCGCTTCTATGATGAGGAGAAGCTCATGCATCAAAGTCTAAGTCCAATAAAGTTCCGATTTCTTTTCACCCGAAGCTTCTATGAGGAAAAGAAGGTCGTGTATCAAAGTCTAAGTCCAATAAAGTTCCGATTTTCCTAACACCCGAAGCAGAATACTTCGACATATTAAAACATGCTCTCAATCCTAGAGCGATATCTTAATCCGTGCATAGTAAACGGAATCTTCACAACAGAATCAGTTCTAGCAGGAGTCCAAAAAATGTATCCTCTTTATTTCAGATCATACAAGGTCAGATTTACATAAATGTAACGAATGCAAATGAACAGAAGGAAGAAATTCTTCAAGAGCACAAGGTGGACATAACAACAGTCAGGAAAATAGATTACTCCAAAAAATCTACTTTTCCAGAATGACGGCAAAAATTCACGAAAGTGTAAAATATGCAAAGAACAGAAATACGACTACCACAGACTGCAGACAACTAAGTTACCTAAATTTCCAGGTCAAATATTTGATCTCGTCATTTATTCCACAGACAAAAATCTTGTGTGAACCGCAATTGATAAATTTTCGAAATATAGCACAAGTGAACTAGTGTACTCTCTAATTATCGTGTGCTGTACAGAAAAAAAATCGTGCGCATGTGCAAAAAAAAATAAATAAATAAAAAAAACAGTGCAGTGCAGTGGAAAAAAAAATATCACACAGTGCGGGTAACCCACCTCTCCCGCTCCTGTTCGAAGTACTGTTGCTTGCACTCAATCACTGCCATTACTGTATTTACCATACGGTACGGGCAAGGGTGAGTGTATGTAACAACTGATGGATAGCGGGTTGTGAGTGAAAATTTGTAAGTTGTAAGGGCATAACACCTACGGCAATTTGATCCGGTAAATCAATGTCAGAATTTTCACTGCGCAGCCTTGCTTAGCATCGTCGGTATTTGTGTTTTTTGTGTTTGTTGTAGATTATGACTACGGAATTCAGAGTAGACGTAGCCAATATACGCGGGCTAAGAAGTAATCACTTTTCTGCGTACGTCCACGTCTGTAAGTACAGACCAGCTGTTTTGGCACTTAGTGAAACACAGGTAGATCCCCGCACACACCTCTCAGATCATTATGATCTGAAGCTACCTGGCTACCAACTAGTGCCAATATACACAATTCTGGGTGGCTTCGACATTCTGGACAGACAACACCCGAAGGACGATGTGTTGAGATCTTCGCTGCGGAAATCAACCTAACGCAGCTTGTAAATGAGCCCACGCGAATACCAGACGTTGATAGTCATACCGCCAACACCCTGGACTTGTTTTTAACTTCTCACCTTGATAAGTACACCATTGATGTGCTCTCCCCTCTAGGCTCGTCGGATAATTGTGTCATGTCAGCTAATTTCTCGTGCACCGACCACACATTTAGAGAAAAAATTCCTAAATGAACCGTGTGGCAATACGAGAAAGCCAACTGGAGCGGTCTTAACAGCTTCTTTAGGAATTTTAACTGGTCGTTATCCTTCCTCGATAACGACGTGGATGCCGCTGCTGATATGATTACAGACACCATTCTCTTTGGAATGAGATCCTTTATTCCTCATCGGATGAAGGGTATCAAACCAAAAGAAAAGGCATGGTACGACTCGAGCTGTAAAGAGGCCGTCAGGGTTAGAGAAATGTTTTTTCGGTCCTGCAAGACCAACCCGACAGAGGAAAACCGAAAAAAGTTCAAACGAGCCAGAAATGACTGCAACGCCTTTCTTAAGCGTGTGAAATTCCAAAAACTGAGGCAAAAAATACTGCAATGTCCCAAAGGCAGTAAAAATTTTTGGTCGTTCGTCAAAAACATTAGAAATTCCGCCTCATTCTCCATCCCAACGCTCATTTACAATAACATTCCAGCTGTCAGCTCTTTGGATAAGGCCAATCTGCTTGCTGCACACTTTGCGGCCAGCTCAACACTCCCAGATTGTGCTTTGTCTCCGCCTACACTTGAGTGCGTCGAATCTTCAATGGGACGAATCTACTTTCGCACTCGTGTAGTAGCAAGAGTACTTAAAGATCTCAACATACATAAATCCGCTGGTCCAGATGGTATATCTCCCCTTCTTCTGAAAAGGTGTTCTTCCACGCTGGCAAAACCACTGCGTTAGCTTTTTCATCAATCCTACACTACAGGACTCTTCCCGAGCAGATGGAAAACAGCATTTGTCCAGCCCGTCCCTAAAAAAAGGCGAATCATCTTCTCTCTCCTCCTACAGACCCATTGCACTTACGTTCCTTTTTTCCAAGGTCATGGAAACGCTGATAAATCGTCAGCTCATGAAATATCTCGAAACACGAAAACTTCTCAATGACCGGCAGTACGGTTTTCGTAGCAACAGGTCCACTGGTGATTTGATGGCATGTCTCACCGAAAAGTGGAAACAAAGCGTACATCAATCTGGCGAAAGCAAGATAGTTGCACTTGATATTTCTAAGGCATTTGACAGAGTTTGGCATCAGGCTCTTTTGTCGAAAATGCGTGCATTTGGGATCGACGACTCTCTTCTTCAATGGATTAGAAATTACCTTTCGGAACGTTCAATTCAAGTTGTCTTGGACGGTTTCAAGTCTGATATTCACAAAATAAATGCTGATGTGCTCCAGAGCTCTGTTCTGTCACCGACACTCTTTTTAATTTTCATTAACGATCTCTTGTCTGTTACTTCTAATCCAATATATTCCTTTCCTGATGACAGTACTCTCTGCTTTTCATATTCGTTCCCGGACTCACGGCACTGCTCTTCGGCTGTAGAACGAGAACGGCAGCGTATGCTAAGCTCATTAAATTCCGATATCAACAGCACAACCAATTGGGGAACTATCAACAGAGTGGAATTTAATTCTTCCAAAACATCTCTGCACCTGCTAGATAGGACTCAAAACCGTGCGATAAAACTTATTGACGATACTAATATCAGTCAATCAATGGACATCCTCGAACACCGACGAAATGTCTCGTGTCTCACTTTGTTTTATCGCTACTTCCACCACCAGTGCTCCACTGAAATCGCCAGTAGCATTCCGCCCATTCAAACTTTCAACCGTAACACCCGTCTCGCTATTAATGCTCATCAGTGTACCCTCAAGCCCATTTTCGGACGTACTCTAAAATATCGTGATTCGTTATTAAGCAGTACAACTCGCTTATGGAATGCCCTGCCGATCTCTGTATTTCCTGGTCGTTATAACTTGCAAACCTTTAAAAACAATGTACATCAGTACCTCTCTTTTCTTCCTCCCTAAATTTCCTTTGCCCGCGTTGTGTACAATCACCTTAAGGGTACTCAAACCCCTTGAGCGCGCGCTCATTATAAAAAAAAAAATATATATATATATATATATTCAGTAAGTATAAAATATAATCCAGATATTATAAGAGAAGATTTAAAAACGCATAGAACTCGCGCTCCTTTGGGTAAAAGCTACAATTATTAATACTCGTACATTTTCCTTGTCAACCTCAGAAATAAAAATAATTCAGGAAGTTTTCGAAAAAGACAACCTACCATATATTAGTTTTGAAGAAGCAATTGAGCTTGCTGACGTGAAAATAATTTATTTGTTAAACCTGTAAAGAAATCAAACACTGTAATAAAAATTAATTATGAAAACATTTTACAGTGTGAAAGTGACACTTATGGAATAGGAAAAAACTGTCAAACTTGTAGCACATTAACAACATGTAACAAAGATTGTATTAGTAAACTAAGCCGACTATCTAACTGTCACAAAAAAAATAGTCAACACATTGCCACTGTAGAAGAAATACTCCAAGGAATCCTATACCTTAACCAATTTAATGAATCGATAGTCGCACATATAGAGACCACAAACCTCACAGGAACATTTATTATACAATATCATAATGATTCTTTGTGCGCGAATGGCAAAAATTACACGTCAATCGAAATTTATACAAATAAACAACTTCCAGCCATATTTCAGCCCGATTCACCCATGAAAACCTATGAAGAGTTACTCGAGATAATGAAGGAACTTAATATCAACAACACAACACATATAGAGAATTTACAAGAAAATGAAAAGAAACACCGTATAACAAACTATAGTCTATTAAGCATATTCCTGCTAAACCTACATTTCTCTAATACTAACAATAAGACACCGGAAACCAGCACAAACACCCCGGTACTCTATATAGTCTCGAGTGAGGACACTCGAACTTGAGGAGGGCGGAGTTATCGACAAATAAGTTCATTCTGACGTCACCGTATACAATGCACGCGCAGCAGCATAATCCATAGGTAGCGCCAAATATGTTCAGCTACACATAAGCGGATGCATTCCACGAGCAACAGCATAATCCACCAAATATGCTATTTCAACGTCTGCACCCGATCCTATTCCACATTCTCCCATAGCACTTGTCACCTATCCCACATTTCATTCCCACAGTTCGACTTTTGCTTTTGAGAAATTATTGTGAAAAGTTCAGTTTTAAGTTGATCGTCCGAGTAAAGAGGTTCACTAAATAAAAAAGACTTTAACACAGAAAAGTCTAACCTACATTAGAACAAAAACACAATCACATAAAAAAAAACATAGTGGCCAACGGAAAACCCACGATTCCGTTTCATCACAAATTAAAATAAAATTACAAATTTAAAATAATTTTTTGTTTTAATTTAAAGTCTTGATTTATTCATCATTTTTTTGGTAAAATACGTAATTAACCTCCACTTTTTTTATGTGTATCTAGTGTGTGAAATGTGTATCTAGTTTTTACAAATAAAAGAAAAGTCAGGTCATATTAACTGAAGTAAGTAGTTTTTAAGATACGACCCAAGTTGTTCAAACTATGCGAGTACAACTGAAAAAGGGGGTATTCTTTTACAAGAGCCCTATAAAATGCTAAAAAGCTGCTTCTTTTCTTTTCTCGTAAAATAGATTTTTTAACCCAAAATAAATTTTTTTTGAAAAAGTCGGGGGATTCACATCTTTCTTTAACAGAAGGCGTTCGCAGCTATGAAGGAGTTGTATTGTATATTATGTCAAAAACCACCCAAGTATCAATCTTAGCCATCTTAGCAGATACTATATGTAGATATGATCAGGACTTACATTTGGAGAATTATATACTCAGAAAGCATACATGTATTTCATCATATACCAGCGCAAGAAAAACAACCGGGAGACACAGAGATGCGTTTGGAATCCCGCAATTACATTCTGTAAAGACACTTTGCACTTTGCCGAAGGTAACTTTATTGGCCGGATGGATGGATGAGTCCCAATTCACCAGTGATAGGATCACTAATTCCTACAATTTTTCATACTTACCCACTCCATGAAACACAGAGCTTTTCAGCATAAATTCAACGTCAATGTGTGGGTAGATATATTGGGTAGCATACTGATCGGACCCTATCGGATTCTTCCAAGACTTCATTCGAATCTCTACCTGGAATTTTTTCGAAGCAAATTACCAGTTATATACCACTGCAACAAAGAACAGATATTGTGTACCAGCAGGGTGGCCCCGCAGTTTTTCTTTCAGTTAACGAAAATCTAGTCTTTATTTCATTTTTTTTTATATACGAGTATATTAATTCATTCAACTTAAAAAGTAAGTTTCAGTTAACGAAAATCTAGTCTTTATTTTTTTTTTTTTTTTTTATATATTAATTCATTTAACTTAAAAACTAAGATAACAATGGATTATAAATGGCAATAAGTCCTAAATTACTGTTAAACGACACTTCAATGCTAAATCAATCATTTTGTAAAGTTCTGATGTGGGGTGAATATCAGTACCTACGAGTAATATTTAAGAGAAAAAATAAAATAAAAATAAACTGGGACTATAATTTATGTTACTCATATAAATTTAAAGTATTAAAATCCGGACTTAATATAATTGTTAAAGAAAATGAGAAAGTAAATACTTAAGAAATAGAGTCAATTTATGCCGCCTTTTAGAATATACTCGTAATTCTTAACAGAGATTCGATTCTAGAGTGATCAATAGTAAATAACCAGTTCTTTCTTTTTTTTTAGTATATGATTCATGATTCGCAAATTGTATGTTTGATTACTTCTACTTGGGATGTTACCACTCTGTTTAATTCTCGAAGAACGTTAAAGACATACACGTGTCTTATTGGTAAAATCTTAAGTCTGACAAATAAGGGCCAACTATGAGGCTACGATAACGGTTAGAAAGGATACGCACCAGATGCTTTAGTGCAATGAAAAGAGGTTCAAGTGTATTCAAGAATGACTCTCCCCAACTAGTAACGCCGTATTGCAGCTTCGAGTTTGCGAGACCATAATAAATTTTGGATAAGACTTTTTTGGTACAATAAGGTTTGATAAGATATAGTTTACTTTATTCGTTGTGATTCCTGCTGAATAATTCAACTTCTTGTTTGAAGAACTTGCATTTGTCAAGTTGTACCTTCATATTTACTTCACTTAGAGTTTGGAAAATTTCCTGTACGTATTTTACATGGACGACCTCGTCCTTAACATGTCTTCCCAAGGTAAACACGGTGTATGTCATCAAGTGCATGCTGGAATATTGATGGTGCATTTTTCAGTCCAAATAGGAGTCGGGTGAACTCGTATTTTCCATTACTAATAATTGCAAATGCAGTTTTTTCCATATCGGATTTCCTTAAGTGAATCTGATGGAATCCGCTTTTTAAGTCAAGGACCGTAAAATACTTGCTTCTCCCTAATTGCGACAATACCTCGTTTATTTCAGGGACTGAGTATCTGTCAGCAATTGTTACCGCATGAAGTTTCCTATAATAGATAACCACTCGGTACTGCCTTTCTCCGTTTGAATGTGGTTTTTTGGGAACCAGCCATACAGGAAAATTATAAGGTGCCCTTGAAGGCTGTATTATACCATCGTCTAGTAACTTTCGCATCATCTTTCAGCAATGCGGAATATGGATAACATTTAGTATAGACTGGTGTGACACAATTAGTCGGAATTTCGCCGACCACTTTGGTAGTGTAGGCCAGATTTTCATTAGGTTCCGATAATAGGGCAGTAAATTTATTTACTATGCAGTTGATAGCAATTTCTTGGGAAACTGACATATGATCTAATTTTATGTTTAACGAATTTACTGACTGCGATTTAAGTTGCTTGGCTTTAACGTTTACTTTGCTAAGAATAGTCATATAGCTCCCTCTCGTGTAGATAACGGCAAATAACTACTTAAGACTGTCGTTTCCTAGAATACCGTGAAAGGTTCTAAGGCTTGGAGGAAGAAAGAATTTTGAATTTATATCCGTTTGGCCAAAACGTTTGGGAAATGTGTGTAGAATTATTTGGATGCCGCCAGCGATAGATTTGACAAAAAGTTTTGCTGGTTTGGGAGTGGTTGCTTTATTAGACCGGTTTGAATATAATTTTTACTCGAACCCGTATCTATCAGAAAGTTTAGTATTTTTCCGCTCTTCGTTCTGCACTGAAAATAGGGCTGCGAAGAGTCCGTTAGCCTAAAAAATTGGTATCGCTGAATTCCTAATGATGAATTGATGTAAAAATTCCGTTGCTTTTGATTCGGAGTAGGAGATTGCATTGAAGTTCCGAGAGGACGTTTACCAGCATATTTGAATGGTGGTGGTCTGTTGTAGTAATTTACCGCGTTAGTCCCAATGGTTGAAATATCCATTGGCTCCGGTTTTGGTTGTGGTTTGGTTGCAAGAGGACGAAGACCAGGAGGTGGGGTGGGGTTGGGCTGCAAATAATTGTGAGGATTATTATTTCTAAAATATTGTTGTTGCAAGTTAGGATTGTATTGCGGTTTAGGTATGTACGCTATATTTCCCTACAGGGTAGAGTATTAAATGTATCCGCATTTCCTATGATTGTAAACCCTGTCCACGCTTTTCTTCCACGAACTGAATTCGGATGGATTACCGCAAAAACTACGGAGTGACCTCACAAAGCCTGGGATTTTATCTAAATCCGTAAGGTTGTTTCTATGTTCAGGGTCTATTATTTGGTAGTGGCCGAACGATAGATCCGATTTTGGGTTTAAAATTGAATCGATTATATTGGGGGCTTCGTGATTTATAACTTCGCTAACAATGCCGGAAATGAGGTTTATCAACTCGGCGGATACTACAGCGGGATGAGGAATGGGTTGTGGTTGGGGACTATCACCTTGTTGTACGTTGAGTTAGGGGGTCGAATTATATTACTAGAATACGACATTTTGATTTTAGGTGTTTCTTGTTTTAAATTGGAAATAGACCTGTGCTACACTTTGTTTTCCTTTAAATATTATTTACTTTCTACTTTACTTCTCAATCTTAAGTTCTAATATTTTCTCGTTGAAATTATTTCTTATTCACGTTGGGTATTATTTACGTCCTCTTATATATTATTTACTTTTTGATCTTAAATTCTAATTTTCTCGTGGAAATTGTTATTATTCACTTTATGTATTAATTACTTTCTCTTGTATATTATTTATTTTTCGATCTTAAATTCTAATTTTCTCGTTAATATTATTTACTATTCGCTTTGTGTACTGTTTACTTTATCTTTTATATTACTTACTTTTTAATCTTAAACATATTTCACTTCTTTAAACGGACTTAAATATAAACTTAAATATAACTTAATAGTACCCAGTACATCCTGGAAAGCTGGTATATTGGTACACTGGTACGCTGGAACGGCTGGCAGCACCCGCTGCCTCCTTTTCGTCTGCTTGGGTTACAGTTACTTGGGGGCCTCGTTTTTCCAGCGGAGTTAAGGTGATCACTTTAGTCCACAACACTCGCGCGGAGTATTCTTTATTCCCGTTTTAGGGAATACGCACTTAAACTCGCGAAGAGTATTCTCTATTTCAGTTTTAGGAAACGCGCACTTAAACTCGCGAAGTTGAGCGAATAGACTTTTTATTGTACAAGTTTCTCTATATTATTCGTTTTGGGAACGCGAAAAAACTTTTACTTTTTAGCTCGGGGGCCAGTTAGACTTTTCTGTGTTAAAGTCTTTAAAAAAATATTTTTTTGTTTAGTGAGGATGAACATCTTTATTCGGACGATCAACTTAAAACTAAACTTTTCACAATAATTTCTCAAAATCAAAAGTCGACCTGAGGGAATGGAATGTTGGATAGGTGACAAGTGCTATGGGAGAATGTGGAGCAGGATCGGGTGTAGATATTGCGTTATCATATTTGGTGGATTATGCTGTTGCTCGCGGATTGCATACAGTGATGTGCTGCTGAACATATTTGGCGTTACCTATGGGCAATGCTGCCTCGAGTGTATTGTATCCGGTGACGTCAGAATGAATTATTTGTCGATAATTTGTATGTATACGGCCGTTAGCATCTCCTGTCCAATCTTATATAGAAAAAATATATATGCATACTCGTATATATCTGTAAAATTTCTCAACCGGGAATAATTAAATCTCTTTATATTAATAGTATTTTCCCAATATTAACGTACAAGTTTGGGTAGCGTACACTATGGGAGCGACCCTCCTTGCTGAGCAGCCGATATGTGGGGCTTTAAGCAGATTTTGGCAATTTTGGTTTTCTTTGCAAATCCTTATTGGGCACGGACTCGTTTTTGCATATTAGTATATAATTGTTCATCAACCAAAATCTCTGTAGCTACAGGTTTTTTTTTTCTAAGTTTGATTTAGTGGCCCTTTTAATAAAATAATCGCTTAAATTGGCGACTACGTCGCTTAAGGGCCAGCTACCAAAAGCAGAAGAGAAAAAGATAAAGCGCAACACAAGAGGGAAAGCTACCATCTAAGCTACGAGCAATATTCATCTCTGTATCGTGATGCCAAGCACATCAGTGAGCGCATATAAGCTGTCAGTAACTCTTTGTGTAGCGGTCTCGGTTCGTTATTCGACTTAAGTCCTCTCGATGTTCCGGAGCCCCATCCCTGTATTGCTTGTGCCACTTTTCTCTGTCCTTCCCCATGGAATAGTCCAACATACAAGTCCAAGGTGAGAGCCTTCTCCGTATTTGAAAGACCTGACGTATTTTGGGGCTTTTTTCCTGGGTATTAATTCGCTATGCCGGAGATCATAAACTTCCTACGCCATAAAACAAGTATTCGTGGCAAGTACTCGTATTCCACGTCACGTCGTCAAAGGTTGTATAGCTTAGAGGCCTTCACTTATGTTATTCGTAAGTTTTTTAAAATATTTCCCTAGCTCAGCCACGCCAGTTGCCTATTTGCAGAACCTAATTCCCTATCTATTGAAACCATTTCTCTATTTTCTAAGACTTGTAGCGTCAGCCTATTTACAAAAAAATAAATATGTTTAATTGTGGTGTTCTATTTGTGTTCCCTCAGTGTACCAAATCCATTAAATTGACCCCTTTTTAAAAACAGACCTTTTCCCCTCCCAATCTATTAATTGGACCTACTAATCTCTCTTTCGCAACTCACAGCAAAACCTGGCTCTGTCCCTCTATTTTCGAATTCCCGCATTCCACTTTCTTCGTAGGCACACTCTCTCCCCGTGTTCTTGTTCCCATGGTGAATATGTCCCTTTTGTCGTAGAGAGCATTGTGTTTAGTCAATTTAAATTCAGGAGAAAGAGGTGGAAAGCTTCGCTAAGGAGATAGATCGTGTGGGAGGCAGTTTAATATAGGTATAAGTTTAGGCATGAACCCACAGTTGAGAGGCAGAGATTAGAGAGGGGAACAGAAATAGGCTAAAGAAGCAAAGAAATGGGACATTTTTTTTTTTATTTAGAGAACGAGACCAATTATATAGGTCAATGGCCTTTACGGGTTTCGATCAGCTGATCAAATCAGCCGCCGAAATCGGGTTTTTTCTTTTATGACTGTCTGGGGACACAGCGACAAGGTCGTGTTGGGTGGGATTTTTTTTTTTTCCCCCATTGGGAGTTAAAAGTCGGGCAGTCGATGTCTGAGGATAGAACAACAAGGTCGCATTTAATTCGGGGTCCGCTCGTTATTTTTGATTGTTACGCGAAACGCAATAAGTCAGATAGAAAAAAAAAATTTGACTGCGGCGCGTAAGGTTTCCCGCTCCGTGGATACGGAACAAAGTTTTTTTATATCCGCCGGGTGTCCGCGCTTGTTTGTTTTTAGAAAAAAAAAAAAAAAACCAAAATTAGCCGACAAAAAAAAAAAAAAACCCCCAAAGTGACTGCCGCGGTACAAAAAAAAAAAAGTTCATTTGAACCATCCTCCCCCCCCCCCATTACACCTACGCGGTGTCATTTATAAGTTACCGGTGCAATAAGGACAACCCACAAATAAGCTGGTGGGCGAAAAGTCCTTGCTGGTGTGGTGCAAATTACAAAAATAAAAACACAAAAAAAAATAAAAATAAAAAATCGTAGTGCGAGATACGATTTCCCCATATACTCCTAAAGCTACATCGCCTGCAAGAGGTGCTCCGCGGGACCGCAACCTCAACAATAACAACAACAAAAACATTAATTGAAAAAAAACAAAAAACAGTGTTGAAATTAGTGGATTATATAGTAGATACATATGTATATGTAGACATTTTGAATTTAGATTAACGTATTTTATTTTGTATGTACATAGATTTCAGTTTTTTTAATTAAATTGTGTATAGTAAGGTTAGGATTAAGTAAGTTGAGTTGCGATGCACGGGGTAGTGGCAAGAACCTACCCAACCCGACGAGCTAGAGCCGAGCAACCGCGAGCGTGCCACTGCCAACTACTCCTGCATCATGGATGCCTCCGTGGCCAACTGACACCTTACAATGGCGCCCAACGTTTGATGCTAGTCCGCTAGTTTTTTTTCTTTTTCCAACATTTCACTTTCCTATCTATCTTTTATTTCTCCAAGATCACCTTCTGATTATGCTTTTGGTTTCTGAGCAGATCAACGGTGGCTGTCCGGTCTCGAAGCGAGAAGCCAAGGGACTTAGTGAGGTAATCGGAAGTCTGCAAAGGATCCAAAAGCAGACTAGAAGTGAGAGGTCGATAAGTTGACTGCTGTCCGATACAGTTAGCCCTTGGTTGACTTATCGTGAGGCGTGGGCTTGAGATCACGAGCTTCTAGTCGTGTTGAAGTATAACCTGGACATTCTCTGCCAGCCTGGGATTTGGTTCAGCCATATACCCAGTGTGGAGGGAAGATAAGGGTAATACTTCAGCACTCGTTACGATACTGAAATACCAGTCGCCACTATACGTGACACAACTTTACATTACGAACTATACTTTGACCGACCTTAGTACCCATCGAGAGTGACTGGAAAATCGGTTGACAAATTCCACACACCAACGCGATCTATATGAATTAATTCAACACAACATTGTTTTTTGAGTTTCATATTATTTAGTCATATATTTATACCATATATTTTTATTTTTTATTTTTTTATTAGATATCCTTTTTTTAACCTTTTTTAGATTAGTTTTTTTTGAATATATATATTTTTTTTTTATTACTCCTTTTTTTGAATCACAACATATTTTTTTTTCATATACATAAAATATCAATTTAGTACATATACCGCATTCCTTTTTTTCAAAAAAAAAAAAAGAGGTAAGTTATAGCAGTTTTTTTTTATTATGAATAAAGATACAGGGGCAGTCCCTAGGGACACTTCTTCGGGCGATGTAGCTATTGGAGGTTTCGGTTTTGAAGAGGAACGGAAAGCTCCAAGGGACAGCTCGGACAGCAGCCTCCTAGGAGTAGCAACCCACTCTCCGTGGAAAAAAGACAGGTGGAGAATGGGTAACCATCGATAAATGCGGCCCAAGGAAAATGCCAAACCCGGAGCGGATGTCCTGGACCTCACGACGATCTCGCACGACTTTCTGCGATTTAGTTCAGATCGTCAAAACACAAATGAAGCCGCAGAACCAACAACCCACAAGGCGGTTCCCGTGTTGACAGAGATTCCTGAAATTACCGGGGACGAATCTGGCTCCCATCCCTCGGAAGATGAGAACTTCGAGCATCGACAAACACGAGCATCGACAAGCAAACGCGTACCGATGAAACGCCAAGACGCCTACGAAACTTACACTGGACAGTACGAAGCTTACGACGAACATAGTGAGAGACGACCAGGAGGGGAGCGCAGAACAATGTACGAAGACGAAGACTACAACGTACGTAGACAGAAACAACCAGAGGACAGCCAAAGGACATACAGACCACAAAACGCCTACCCTAGGAAGATGGAAAGAAAAGAGGACAACGTAATGTCGAAGCTCGACGACAGGATGGCCGCAATGATGGCAACGTTCGAAAAGAGCATTGTCATCATGAGCGAAAAGATAAGCTGTCTCGAGCTTTCAGTTGCCTCATCTTCCAAGGGTAACATGACGACGACTAACAGACGCTTAAACAATACTAGGGACCGACAAAACACACCCGAATCGCCTCCATACCACAACAGGACTTACACCCACAGTGACCGACGAAATGCTCGATTACCAGAGATGGACAGGGCCCAGGACATTCCAGGAGACTGCTACCGCGACGATGCCCGAAGGATGAGCACTAGCATCCATAAGTGGGGGACCAAATTCGACGGCACATCCAAGACAATGCCGGTAGAGAGTTTCATCTTTCGGATTGAAACTCTGAAGAGGAAGAATGGGGTGTCTTCTGATCAGCTGCTAGCCCAGTTCCATCACCTAGTTTCAGGCCCGGCTGAAAGATGGTACTGGGAATACCTAGAGGAAATCGGGGGGGATGAGCAGCTCAGCTACCACGATCTTAAAGCTGAGCTGATCAAACAATTCAGAGATGGACGACGGGACCACGAAATTCTTAGGTCCATCATGGATAGAAAACAGTTGACCCATGAGACATTCGACGACTTTTACGCCGACATACGGTCGATGACAATACATATGACCAACCGACCACACGAACTGGACCTGGTAGACATACTGCGACATAACATTAAGGACCGAGTCGCGACACTTATCTTCGGTTGCTCCATACGGAGCATACAGGACCTCCGCGATGAGTGTAGAAGAGCGGAAAGGTATTTGTCGACCAGAGACCAACGTTATAAACGCCACGTGACTGAGATTGACGAACCACCTTTACGCGGAAGACCAGCAAGACAGGGCCAACAAGACAGCTCTGACAACGACGACTTCGAGGTAGCGGCTCTACAAAATCAACGCAAAAATAGACCCACTACGTACATTAAACCTGACCGACCAAGGACAGAAAAAACGAACGTCTACAAAACGGAGCCGACGATAAATTTGACGAATCCACAGGCATGTCCTTCCGGATTCCATATGTTGACTTGCTTCAGTTGTGGGCAAGGGAACATTAATTTCCTCTGTACTAAGTGTCAGGGAAACCTGCAGATCGGCGGGAATGCCGGGGGTCATCCGTCGAAACCAACCACAACCCCGGCGAACCTGGACAAATCCAGCCAGTAAGCATCCTGCAGCGTGACCCAACGACACCTAGAGCACATACGTGTCCCGATCCTCCTCAACGGAAGACTCTCCAGCAACGAATAGTGGAGTACAACGAAGCGAGGAAGCGGATTTTCGGAGAAGAAGTGACAGTGCCTGTGGAGAATACTAGAAAATATAAAAAAATACATAGGCTAAGGGAGAAATGTGCAATGAAAAGACAACGACTAAAGAGAATACTCGAAACGGTGATAACAACACGATATGACAACAGACCGTTCGCCCAAGTGAATATCGCGGGAGAGGATGTCCTCGGTCTGTTAGACAGTGGCGCATCCATAACCTGCTTGGGAAAAGGGGCTCTAGATTTTTTGGGCAGACACAACATTACCCTGACAAACATGACGACCGATATACGGACAGCTGATGGCAACCATCAGAAAATACTTGGACGGTTCACGTCCCCTATATCATGGCATGGCAAAACCAGGGACCTAGAAATATTCGTGGTCCCGAATTTACAACAACCACTATATTTAGGGGTAGACTTCTGGAAAAGCTTCGCGATCGCTCCTAACATTATATCGGGACTAGACCTGCCATCGCCGATCGAAAACGACTCCCCAATCCAAGCGCTCACCCAACCACAAACTGAGCAGCTAGAGAGGGTAAAACAACTTTTTCCGTCGTTCGCAATCCTGGGGTTAGGCAAGACGAAGCTTCTAGAACATGTGATTGAAGTAGACGACCACCAAGCTCCTATTAAACAACGACATTACCCCATTTCGCCAGCGATACAAAAACTCTTATATGACGAGCTGGATCGAATGGTTGAACTAGGGGTAATTGAAGAAAGCAGTAGTGCTTGGAGTTCGCCAGTAGTCTTGGTGAGAAAACCGGGGAAGAATCGTCTATGCCTAGATTCACGGAAGGTCAACGCCGTGACCAAAAAGTATGCCTACCCTCTTCCTCACATCGACGGCTTACTAAGCCGCCTCCAAGATACCAGGTACATCTCCGGTATTGATTTAAAAGACGCATTTTGGCAGATTCCTCTGGAGGCCAAATCAAGGGAGAAGACAGCTTTCACAATCCCGGGGCGGCCACTCTACCAGTTCACGTTCATGCCGTTCAGGCTGTGTAATGCTGCCCAGAGAATGTGTCAGCTAATGGACAAAGTCATTCCCTATCGGTTGAAGGAGAATGTCTTTGTCTACCTCGATGACCTCTTGGTTTGTTCTCCAGATTTTGAATCTCATGCCAAACTACTATCCGAGGTGGCCAGGTGTTTGAGGGAAGCAGGATTGACGATCAACGTTGAAAAAAGTAAATTTTGCTATCGCGAAATAAAGTATCTGGGATACATAGTTGGCGATGGCAGTCTTAAGACAGACCCGGACAAGGTGTCGGCGGTAGAGAAATTTCCGTTACCGAAGACTCCTAAGCAACTCCGTCGGTTTCTAGGAATGACAGGATGGTATAGGCGGTTTATTCCAAACTTCTCCGGACTATCCGCGCCTATGACGGACTGCCTTAAGAAAGGACAAACTTTTACTTTGACGGAAGACGCGCTGAACGCATTCAACAAGCTTAAGGCGACTTTGGTGTCCGCACCCATACTCTCAAATCCGGACTTTAAGAGACGATTCTACATACAGTGCGACGCTTCGACGACTGGAGTGGGTAGTGTGCTGTTCCAGGTGGATGCAGAGAAAAACGAACGACCGATAGCATTCTTGTCTCAGAGGCTAAATTCTGCGCAACGGAATTATAGCGTCACAGAGCTTGAATGCTTGTCTTGTCAGTGAAGAAGTTTAAAGCCTATGTTGAGGGCTTACCCTTTACTATTATAACCGATCACGCTAGTCTGAAGTGGTTGATGACACAGAAGGATCTGTCTGGTCGCTTGGCCAGGTGGAGCCTGAAACTTCAGGGCTTCGACTTCGAGATCGAGCATAGAAAGGGTACCCGTAGTGTCCGATACTCTCTCACGCGCCCACATGGAAGAGATCAGTACCCAATCCGACATTCTGCAGGTTGATCTCAACTCCCCATATTTTTCGTCAGAGGAACATGAGGAGTTGAAGAAAATCATAACAGAAAACCAAGACCGACTTCCCGACACATGCGTCTCAGACGGATTTGTGTATAAGCGAACTGACATACGAACAGGAGACCCGGTACAGGACAACTTATCCTGGAAACTCTGGGTTCCGAAGGAGTTGCGTGAGAGCTTGGTGGCTGCAGCACATGTTGCACTGGCCGCTGGACATGGCGGGATTCACAAGACTCTTGCTCGCCTGAGGCAGATGCACTTCTGGCCAGGTATGGTCTCTGATGTCCAGAATCTCGTCAAGTCTTGCGAGGTCTGCAAGTGCTACAAGCCTCTCAATACTTTATCTAGACCGCCGATGGGACAACAAGTCGTTACGGAGCGAAATTTCCAGAGGCTTTATTCTTGAAACAGTCTACCTGTTTTTGTTGGATGTTTTGTTATTTATTTATTTATTTATTATTTTTATACACATTTGTATTTTATTTATTTATTTATTTGATTTACTTATTTATTTTATTTATTTATTTATTTTACTTAGTTATATTATATTTATTTATATTTTTATTTATATATAGACCTATTTATTTATTTATTTATCTTTTCTTCTAGTCATTTACATTAACTTATTTATTATATTTTATTTTATTTATTTATTTATTTTAGGTTAGGAATTTAGCTGTGATATTAGCATATGTATGTGAGAGGATTTCCGCAAGATTTGATTGTGATTTTCGTAGGTATAGGTTGGAAATGAAAAGGAGTATCTCAGGGAGTGGGCCCTTGCACCACGTATGAGAGTAATAGGCACGCTCGTCTGAACAATTCTTGTAAAAGGCCGCCTTGGTTTATTTTACGAATTCAGAATGTTCACGACCACTCACACTCTGCTTTCGAGCCTGTAGCGTCAGCCTATTTACAAAAAAATAAATATGTTTAATTGTGGTGTTCTATTTGTGTTCCCTCAGTGTACCAAATCCATTAAATTGACCCCTTTTTAAAAACAGACCTTTTCCCCTCCCAATCTATTAATTGGACCTACTAATCTCTCTTTCGCAACTCACAGCAAAACCTGGCTCTGTCCCTCTATTTTCGAATTCCCGCATTCCACTTTCTTCGTAGGCACACTCTCTCCCCGTGTTCTTGTTCCCATGGTGAATATGTCCCTTTTGTCGTAGAGAGCATTGTGTTTAGTCAATTTAAATTCAGGAGAAAGAGGTGGAAAGCTTCGCTAAGGAGATAGATCGTGTGGGAGGCAGTTTAATATAGGTATAAGTTTAGGCATGAACCCACAGTTGAGAGGCAGAGATTAGAGAGGGGAACAGAAATAGGCTAAAGAAGCAAAGAAATGGGACATTTTTTTTTTTATTTAGAGAACGAGACCAATTATATAGGTCAATGGCCTTTACGGGTTTCGATCAGCTGATCAAATCAGCCGACGAAATCGGGTTTTTTCTTTTATGACTGTCTGGGGACACAGCGACAAGGTCGTGTTGGGTGGGATTTTTTTTTTTTTCCCCATTGGGAGTTAAAAGTCGGGCAGTCGATGTCTGAGGATAGAACAACAAGGTCGCATTTAATTCGGGGTCCGCTCGTTATTTTTGATTGTTACGCGAAACGCAATAAGTCAGATAGAAAAAAAAAATTTGACTGCGGCGCGTAAGGTTTCCCGCTCCGTGGATACGGAACAAAGTTTTTTTATATCCGCCGGGTGTCCGCGCTTGTTTTTTTTTAGAAAAAAAAAAAAAAACCAAAATTAGCCGACAAAAAAAAAAAAACCCCCCAAAGTGACTGCCGCGGTACAAAAAAAAAAAGTTCATTTGAACCATCCTCCCCCCCCCCCCATTACACCTACGCGGTGTCATTTATAAGTTACCGGTGCAATAAGGACAACCCACAAATAAGCTGGTGGGCGAAAAGTCCTTGCTGGTGTGGTGCAAATTACAAAAATAAAAACACAAAAAAAAATAAAAATAAAAAATCGTAGTGCGAGATACGATTTCCCCATATACTCCTAAAGCTACATCGCCTGCAAGAGGTGCTCCGCGGGACCGCAACCTCAACAATAACAACAACAAAAACATTAATTGAATAAAAAAAAAAAACAGTGTTGAAATTAGTGGATTATATAGTAGATACATATGTATATGTAGACATTTTGAATTTAGATTAATGTATTTTATTTTGTATGTACATAGATTTCAGTTTTTTTAATTAAATTGTGTATAGTAAGGTTAGGATTAAGTAAGTTGAGTTGCGATGTACGGGGTAGTGGCAAGAACCTACCCAACCCGACGAGCTAGAGCCGAGCAACCGCGAGCGTGCCACTGCCAACCACTCCTGCATCATGGATGCCTCCGTGGCCAACTGACTCCTTACAGACTACTCTACTATCTCCTAAGATCACGCCGCCTTTGGTCTCGAGTAGCGAGGAGTGATACCTAACATCTCGCGTTATTAAGTGCGGTTAAAATAGCTCACATAGTCAACTGGGAGACTCAATCTATATGGTGTTAGAGAAATAGGCACTGATGATCGATTTTCTAAGTTGATTTAGCCGATCAGCTCGATAAACCTGCGAATCATCATGATTTAGATGATTCATTGGATCATCCAATGGAGGTGTGCAAGGGGCCGACAATATCAATACGAACGTGCTCTAACCTATTAGCTGCTGGGAAAATTCCCATTGGCGGGTTGGTATGTCTGTGAGCTTTGCCCGTGCCCACTTTACGATGTCCACTTTCATTGATGGTCAGAAGAAATTAAGGGCGATAGTTTTACGAAAGGCTAAGGTTTTACGATTTCAACTTTTCCAGCTCTGTCTGCCTTTTGTGCCTCGGTTATGGCATCATAGTCCATGCCTATCGGGTTGTCAATAGCTGCAATACGGGAGAGTGCATCCGATGCAGCGTTCCCAGATCGGCTGACATTGAGAGATGAATTCCAAATATCGTTGTTGTCGTGGTGTCTCTGATGTTGATGGCGGATTGCGAATGGCGAATGTCAGTGGCTTGTGGTCAGTGAATATAGCACAAAACCATCCCTCGATGAAGCGTCGAAAATACTTGATTACCAACATAATTGCTAACAACTCACGAGCGAAAGTGTTGGATTTCTGTTGCCTCGCAGATTTTTCCCTTCGACCATCTGGAGAAATACTGTCCCGACGGCTGTGTTTGAAGCCTCGGCCATGAGGCGCAACTCGGAGTCTGAGAGGATATGTGCCTACGTGGAGGCGTCCATGAGTGCTTTGCGATAGCGGAGGAAAGCTGCTTCGGAAGATGGTGTCCAGTTTAGTGGTGTGTTGTCTTTTTTCTTTGAGTCATGAAGCATTTGTCAGATAGGCGATTGGTTTGACGCACCATGGGAATGCTAAGCCTAAAGAATTGAGTGCACCGGGAAAGCGACGAAGTTCAGTGACAGTTTTTGTCTTCGGAAATTCTGCCAATGATTTGACAGAGTTTTGTGGTGGTCGAATGCCGGTCTCATGCACTTGATATTCCAGGAAAGTTATTTACTTGCTTTCCGAATTCACACTTGTCTCTGTTCAGCGTGATGCCGTTTTGGTCAATACGTTTGAAAATCTGCTCTAGATGCTGCAGGTGCTGCAGGTAACGCTACGAGCATACCGTGTATATATGTAAAGACAAAATCTAAGTCGCCGAATATAGAGTCGATGAGGCACTGTTGGGTTTGGGCGGCGTTGCGTGGCCCAAAGTCATCCGCTTCAACACGTTAAATCAAAAAGTGTTTATTATAGCGATTTTCGGTACGTCCTGTAGGAATGGTGCCATGGGAATTTGGTGATACGCACGGGCCAGGTCGAGGCGATTAAAAATTGACTTACTTGGTAGTATCAGTTGGAAATCCATTAGACATGTCAGAGGATATCTGTCAGGTTGTATTGAGGCGTATGTAGTCACAGGAAGGTCGAACTGTGCCGGCCTTCTTTATGACAATGTGAAGTCGGCTGGCCCACGGACTTTTTGAAGGTCAAAAAATGCGTCATTCACATTGTGTACTTTGATGGAGTTAGTTTTGCACGATGGTAAACCGGTGCACTAGATGTTTTCAGGTGATAAAGAACTGAATGCCGTAATTTCGGAGTGCACTGACCAGAAGGGAGATGGCTGGGTACCGCTGAAGATGGCTAGTGTAGACATCATTATGTCTGATGGCATTTAACGAGACCTTCTCTGATGACGTGAGAAGACGTGAGGTACTGCAGTTGGAACCTTGATCCATGAGTCGGCGATCACGAATATCGAACAAGTAGTCAGATGAAACTCAAAAAATCTGTTCCCAAGATTTAGTGCGGGATTGCTGAACGAGTGAAGATCCAACGGAGAGTGCGTCCCATACCAAAGATCAAGGCAAGCGTTGTCGTACCAAAAGTGCTTATTTTGGTGCCATTGACAGTCTGCATGATAGTAGGATCTGGTTGCAACATCGCTGTGATTTTGACGGATAAAGTTGATATGGGAGCTCCGCTATCTACAAGAAAACGGTGGCCAGAAATTTTGTCGTGAAAAAGGAGGCGATTTTATTTGTCAGCAACTGTAGAGGCCTCAAATAAAGTTGCTTATGGGCATTTCCCTGTTTATAAGTACATGGTATGGTGCACTTTCTCACTTTTGAACCAATCGTCGGTGGAACCAACAGTGCCCGAGAGTGGTGTTGGTTTAACTGCCTTCTTACTTTTGACGACCATTCGCTGTTGACTGATGAGTAGATTTTGAGTGTTGCGTGAGTTGCTTCTGTATCTCGCTTAACCTATACAGGATGTCTTTTTTTTTACTGTTGTAGATAGTGGTGGCAGTGGTGGTTGACTTAGGCGAAGGCAAACGAGATAGCCACATAATTTAAATGACCATGTCTGGGGTGCCTGAAGATCCGGAGAGGTAGCGGATACGCTGAAGAAGTTGAGAGGGCTGTGAGTCACCTAGATCGAGTCCTTCTATGAGGCGTTGCATTTATTGTTCCTCATTTTCTTCATACACCTTGATGAGTCTTTCTTTAACCTTAATGTATTTCTTGGTAGCTAGCGGAGTCAGGAGAATATCGTAGATTTGTTCTAAATCCTTTCGACCGAGACTGGCGATGACGTACTGGAACTTCGTGTCCTCATTCGGCTTGGAAGTTGAAAGAATAGCCTCCAGGTCTCTCGCCCCAAAATTGAGGCATTCGTGCAGCAAGAGAACGTCCCGAGACGGCCATTGGAAAAGTCGATGGGAGTTTGCCTTTTGCTGGGATCGACCTCGGTTTCATCGCCTTAAAGCGGTGTGTGACGTGGATGAAGTTGTGAACTCCGTAGCGATGAATTTTGCTTAAATTCTTGTGCCAGAACAAGCAAATCTGCTGCCAAAATTGATGAAATTATTTTCCAATAAAAATGTAGATTTTTTCGAATATTTATGGCACGTGTTGAGCAATGTTTGTGGCAAACAGTAGTTGTGAAGGAAAATCAAGAAAAAAATCTCCCGCTCCACTATACCGCCAAGAGGGATATTCCTACCCCTGAGCACCAATTAAATCAGTTCACACAGGATGGTTCCGGAGCTGAAGATTTGTACGCCGCAGCGAATCATCAATTCTACTTGATCATCAATAAGATCAGGCCTGAAACGTACTCCACCGAAACCATGAACTCTCTGGTGGAGACCTATTGAAACCGTGCACTGGGAGTGTTTATTCGTGGGCTTAATGGGGATCTTTCAAGACTTCTTATTATTCAGAAGCCAAGAAGCTTGCCTGAGGCATATTTAGCTTGCTTGGAGATGCAAAACCTGAACTTCAGAAATAATTATCTACATGTCAGGGCAAAACCTCCAGTAAAAATGGGAGTGGACAATTCCACCCAAACTACGAAAGTGAACTATATGAATTTGCCAAAATCAGCTAAGATGGAACCGAGTATCGATAACTATTTTCGAAAGCAACGTAGTATCCACAAGTCCAGAAAACACCACGATTACAGAAATCCCAGAAATAGAATCCATTAAACTTATCAATGAAGTACCTAGGGGAGAACATTTTATGGAAGGCCTGGTTTCCAGCGTACCATATATAGAATATCTAATTCGGGACGGTGACATCCGAAATGTCCTTATAGACACTTAGGCGAATAAGACCTTCATCAAACACGATCTATTTTCGTGTCCCGACCCTGTATGCATCCCATTTCATCTAAATAGTCCTGCTGGAAATATCCTAGTCAAGAACAAAAGCTGTGGGAAATTATTCCATTAATTGGTGTGCGATCTCGAGATAACATTTTTCGTCCTCCCAAATCTGAACTAGCTGAAGTCTGTTATAGACAGAGAAAAAAATATGCTTACCATTGAATCGAATAAAATCATCCCTA
The DNA here is from genome assembly GCA_949129095.1 of Volucella bombylans. Taxonomy (NCBI): domain Eukaryota; kingdom Metazoa; phylum Arthropoda; class Insecta; order Diptera; family Syrphidae; genus Volucella; species Volucella bombylans. The sequence continues at coordinate 233,782,846 of OX422140.1, forward strand.
TCAAAAACCCCAATTCTGCAGAATTAATTAGTCAAATGCCCACCTTAGGTGGAAATTTTTCGATGTTAGGAAAGTCTAGATTGGGAGACATTTTCATGAAGTTCAGTTTCGGTCCAGTGAGGAATGAGAAAGTAAAAACCAACAGAAATTCGTACAAACACCGACGAACCAATCTACTCCAAAAGTTATCCTTACCCCGCTTGTACGAGGGAAGAAGTTGAGAGACAGGTAAATGAACTTCTGTCAGAGAACATATGGGTTGTGTTAGATTCGGATTATTAAGGAAGCGTAAAATAAAACAACCGAACAATATCAATTGCTAAACGGAAGAGAGCAGTTTTTATTAAGCATAGTTTTTATACATTTTGACAGAAGCGAATGTTACCCTGAATGAACATTCGTTTTACAGTTTGTTGTAATAATCTTGAAACAATTCTTATTTTAGATATGAAATATTTTCAATTAATTCAATTTATAGAAATTTCGAAACCGAGAAATAAGAATTCATGTTATTCAAATGATGGCTAATAAAATAATCAATTCTTATTTTATGTATGAAATATTTTAAATTAATTCAATTTGAAAATATTTCATATGTAAAGTAAGAATTGTCTCAAGATTATTACAATAAACTGTAAATAAAATGTTCATTTAGGGAGATCGTTGAATAATAACATGAATAACATGAATTATGGCATCGGTAGCTTATTGTTTGCTGCTCACAATAAACCTGTATCGCATTCGTACCACGATACTTCTATCCATTCGCTCAGCTACGCCTCCTTGCTCTGGCGAGTATGGTGCCGTTATTTCGTGTCTAATGCCGTTAGTCACTAACAAATTTTCGAAAACCCGGCCACAGTATTCCCCGCCATTATCTCTACGGAAAGCTTTTATTTTTGTTTTAACTTTTTTCGACTAAAGTTTTAAACTTTCTAAATTCTTTAAACACTTTGGAACTGGTTTTGAGTGGGATTGCAAACACTTTACAGCTGCAATCGTCAACAAATATCAAAATGAAAAGCGCACCTGAGTGTTGATAAACTTCGAACTGCCCACAAACATCGGCGTGAGTTAGATCTAAAGCTTTAATTTTTGTTTTAACTTTTTTCGACTAAAGTTTTAAACTTTCTAAATTCTTCAAACACTTTTGAAATGGCTTTGATTGGGATTGCAAACACTTTACAGCTGCAATCGTCAACAAATATCAAAATGAAAAGCGCACCTGAGTGTTGATAAACTTCGAACGGAACACAAACATCGGCGTGTGTTAGATCTAATACGTTTTTTGCATGATTTCCCATTTGCTTAAACGCCGCCCTTATTTGTTTGCCCCTTAGGCAAATTTCACACTTTAAACTGGATTTATTAAGAGATTCTATTCCAGTCGAACAATCTTTAACACTTCTTACGTTATTCCCACAAATGTGCCCAATCACCTATGCCAAAGGTCACTATATTGACTTGTAAGCATCGTTTATCTAAATTGTGCACTGTTATTACTTATCGAATCACAATTCAAACGGTAAAGTCCACCACAAGAGAGGATGGTCCAATAATTTTACTATTTTTATTATAAATTTTGCACAAGTCCTTTTCAAAGGCTATTTTATCTCGTTTTGCGGACATTTGGCCCACTGAAAGTAAGTTTGCACACAAATGGAACATGTGTTACATCTTTTAATGTCACCAAAACACTTTACGTCCCGCTTTGCAAATTTATGTTTTGTTAGATCTCTTTTGATCTAAAGTTAGACAACACGGTTGGATTGCGAGTGACTCTTTATTAAAAATTTTAGTTCCTTAAATACTACTTAACAAACAAAATGTAATTCTATAGGTGTATTCTGTTACGTCTGGGCATTGCTACCTAATACTGTATTTGATATTGCAGGTGCGAGCAAAAACCCATACGTCAGCAGAATATTCGGTGGGAACAGAACTTAGACTGGTAAAATTGTTTATTTAGCAGAATAGAGTGTGGGAACGGATAATATGGATAGGAGCCATAGAAATTTACAGTATGTATGTAAAGAAAGGAAATAAAAAATGCAAAAAAAATATAGTGAGGCTTACAAGAAAAATACTTTTTAATTAAATTAAGATTTAAACATCCTCCCCGGCCTTGAGATCCTGAAGCTCAAAGACATTTTCTTGAATTGGACATCGTCGTTTCCTTGCTCTTTTTTAGTGTATGCCAAAGATGATGATCAGGATAGGTACGCCAAACAGTGACAGGTAGCTAATGGAATATTGGTGCACATCATGATGAGTGATAGGTTTCGATAGTATTTGTTTAGGTTTTAAGTCTGCAATTTCCTTTTGGATTGATACCAGGTATTCGTCGCCGCGGATAAGGAAGTCATTGGTCTCAGATGTTTCATGAGATATTTCTGGCATAGAGTTCCTCAATAGCTGGGTTAAATTTAAGGCTGGCACAAAAGATGAAGTAGCATTCGTTAAGTAAAAATTATGGGCATTAATCGTCAGCGTCGGTTGTGTAATGACGCAATTCGAAGCTAATTTTAGTAATCCAACTCCATTAAGTTTGGTATTCGAAATATTAGCGCCACAGACTATAGAAAGCGTTTCTTCTTCTTTAAAAGCAAAAATCAAGTAGTCTGGGTTATGTAATTGGATCCACATTTTCCCTGGTTTTGATGTTTTAAGCAGGCATCATGCTGATAACTGCTTCTCGTGGTTAAGTATATAAATCTCACACTGATGTTCCGTCGAGTGGGTGTTGAAGATATGATGGCATTGCTTACACAGGTATTTATCATCGTCGGTTTGTAAGCATTCCTTATACTCGTCGTGAGATAATGGAAAATATTGGTCTCGATACGGGCTTATGGCCAGAAATGCTGTCGATGGCTGAATAAGCTTGAAGATCTGGAACCTTTGACTACTTAATAGTGGTAGTTTGACGAGAAATAGAATCGGGGATGTGGTAGATTATGCTCGTCATATCCCGGCAGAGTTAAAGTGGGTGGTATGTGCTTATGTATGTTGTCGATTTCTTTCAGTAGTTGTCTTGGTGATAGAAGAAGGGAGCTGATTCTTCCTTGATGGGTATTAGTAATGGTCTCAAGGATAGTTAGTTGAGTCCGCTGGAAACTGCCCATTATTTGAGATATATATACTGCAATGTAGTTAAACGTTTCTGCTTCGATTGTTGCGTAGTTAAGCTCGTTGACGGACTGATAGACCTTTGTTAACTGATTATTTACCAAAACGAATTGTTCCTTAATTGAGGACATTGATTTGTTAAGAACGTTAACGGTTGATTCTACTATCGATGTTTGGTTTTTGTTTAGTTGAAGTAGATATTTTTCGTTTCTGTTGACTTCTTCAATTGTGTTTTCTATGTATTGTGCGTAGTCTTGGTCGAGAATACCAAAAAGTTTGTTTGCAATTGACCCAATGATATCAAACGGAGATCCCTTTCTTCGTATTGCGATTCCATTTCTATGCTTTAAAATTTCATTCAGCCTTTCTGTTTCCAGGAGTTGGTGTTCTAGTTGCTTCACTACTGCTTGACAGAAGTTGTTTGGGTTCTGTTTCAGTATTTCACACTTTTTTCTTAGCCCCTGAATGCCTTCCTTTAATCCTTGATACTCATTCCAGTAGGTTGACATGTTGAAGTATACAAAGAGATTCCATTCGTCCATTATTAAATTAACTTTACCCAAATCTTCAAAGTACATCCCCGGATTATTTGTGAATTTTTCAACTTCTAGCAAACTTTGAGTTGCTGCTTGTCCAAATGCTGTGCCAATGATTATTAAACCGATCATAAGAGAGGAGACAGGATTAATTTTTATTTTTCGCTTCGGTTGTGGTGAGTTGAAGGACTTCCTCTTTGCTGTCCGACTTGGTAATTTTAAGGGTTCCTCAAGTGTTGAAGTCTGCTGTATTTCGGATGGTAGCGGACATATCTTGAAGATAGATCGCCTAATCACTCCATTGGATGTCTTGATGTCCACAACTCTAGTCAGCTTGTCCTGTCCTGGTATTGTTTGCAATACCCTTCCAATTCGCCATCTGAGTGGAGGTAAGTTATCATCTTTAATCAACACTAGAGATCCTGGTTTAACATCTTCTTGAGGGTGTTTTCATTTGTAACGGTTTTGGATTTCTCGTAAGTATTCCTTGCTCCATCTGCGCCAGAATTCTCGATGTATGGATGTTACTAAATTCCATTTTGATGCAGTTGACAGGTTTGTCGGTTTCGAATCGGGATCATTTATTGCTGTTAATGGTGCGCCGGTTAAAAAATGTCCCGGTGTAATAACTTCTAAATCGTTGGGGTTTGATGATATCGGTGTTAGTGGCCGCGAATTAAGTACAGCCTCAATTTGAGCTAATGCAGTGGAAAGTTCTTCTTGAGTTAATGTGGTTCCCGAAAATATGCGTTTCATATGATATTTTGCGGACTTTACTGCAGCTTCCCATAGACCTCCAAAATGAGGTGATTGTGGTGGTATCGGTTTCCATTCAATACCCTTTTCTGTACAGTGAGCGGATATAGTATTGTGACCTTCTTCATCATATATTTTCGCATGCAGTTCATTGAGTTCGTTCCGAGCTCCCATGAAGTTCGTTTGTCTGAGAAAATTTTGGCGGGTAAGCCACGGCGAGCCACGAACATTTTTAGGGCAGCAATAAACGATTGGGTTGTCAGATCTGATAGTAACTCAAGATGCACAGCCTTCGTTGCAAAGCATACGAATACCGATACATAAGCCTTTGTTGGCTGTTTTCCCCTGATCTTATAGTGAATATACACTGGACCCAGGAAGTCGACTCCTACGTTGGTGAATTACCTTGAAGTTTGTACTCTTTCTGGCGGTAGATTTCCCATAAATTATTCAATATTCCTTGGCTTTGCCTTAAAACAACGTATGCAGTTGTGTACGATTGTTTGCGAAAGCTAACAATGCTTGTGGCGCTGCGTGGAGGTTTGTATGGTGCAGATGTGTCATCAATAATTTCGTAAATAAATGTGAGCTGGGCAAGATGATCTGGTGTTTTGCATCGTATGGCAATTTAGAAGCCTCCAATCGACCACCTACACGTACAACATTTCTATTGTCGATAAATGGAGACAATGGACTTAATCGGCTTTTCTCAGGTACTTATCCAAATTTTTTGAGTGCTTTAATATCGTCTGAGAATATGGTTTCCTGAATGTATTTGGCTATGATTATATTGGCTGTCTTTAGTTCTGGTGCGGAGATAACAGTCCCCTTTATCCGATAGGCCTTCGCTCTTTTCAGATTGCTGATGAAACGTATGATGTATGCTGTTATTCGCCTTAGAGTGGCGAACGAGCTTCGATGATTAATTTCTTCAAGGATGTGGTTCTTTTTGCTTGGGGCTACTAAGACTGTTTTTATCGCTTTTACTTCTGGAAGATGTTCGCTTTTCGTTAGTGATGACTGCACTGGCCATGTTGAGTGAGATCGGTAAAGGAATGTAGGTCCCTCGAACCAAGAAAGGGTCTTGAGAAATTGGTCGGGAAATACTCCCCGAGACAAAAAATCAGCTGGATTTATTTCTGTATTGATGTACTTCCATTGCCCCTTTTTGGTTTCTTCGTTTATGAACGAGATACGGTTGGCGACAAAGGCTTGTAACGGTGATTGGGTGTTTATCCAAGCTAAGACGATTTGAGAGTCAGTCCAGAACGTTGTTTTGTGGATTTCGAGTTGTAGACTCGTTTTGACCACTTTGGCTAGTTGTACCATTAATTTTGCAGCACAAAGTTCTAATCGTGGGATCGTCAGTTGTTTTATTGGTGCAACTCTACATTTTGAACAGACCAGTTGCACTTTAATTTCTCCCGTCTGGTTTAATGATGTCATGTATATAGCCGCTCCATACGCCCGTTGTGAGGCATCTGAAAAACAATGAAGCTGGATATCAGTTGCGGATGGCACTACTACATGCCTAGGTATTTTTAGGCTGTTTAGGTGTTGAAGTTCTGTCCTGAATTGCAGCCATTTGGTGTGTATTTCCATTGGAACTGCAGCATCCCAATCTAGTTTAGATCGCCACAATTCTTGTAAAAAGATTTTTGCCAGAATGATTACCGGACTCACAAATCCTAAGGGGTCGAAGATGTGAGCGATATTCGCAAGAATTGTCCGTTTAGTGACCTTTATGGCACCCTTCCATTTAGTTTTGATTATGAATTGATCGGATGTTGGAAGCCAGGTTAGTCCAAGAGTTTTAACTGACGCTTCGGATTGATCGGATAGAATCGTCTCAACTTCACAGTCTTCTTTAGCTAATCCTTTTAGTAGTGCTGGTGTGTTGGCGCACCATTTTCGTAACGGGAATTGCCCCTGTTTGAGCAAATTAATTAATTCGGTCTTCATTTGGCATGCTTCTTGTAAATCGTCGCTTACCGTTAAAATGTCATCCATGTATATATCGCGTCTGATAATGGTAGCTCCTATTGAATATTGACTCGTTGCAGTTAGAGCCAAATCTTGAAGACACTTGATTGCTAAGTATGGTGCCGATTTTGTACCATAAGTTACTGTGTTTAAATGATATACCCTAATAGGTTGACGGCGGGACTCCCTCCAAAGGATGAGCTGGAACTTCTTGCTGTCATTGTCAACAAATATTTGGCGATACATCTTGGAAATATCGGCTGTAAATACGTAAGCAGGAATTCTAAAGCGTAACAGAATTGAAAACAAATCGTTTTGCAATGACGGGCCAGCTTGTAATACATCGTTTAGCGATATATTCGTAGATGTTCTTGCAGATCCATCGAAAACCACCCGTAGTTTGGTTGAACTGCTCTCCGATCGCAAAACGCAGTGGTGTGGCAGAAAGTAATGCGGTCCGCTGATTGATTCCGCTCGGCTGTTTATTTCTGTCATATGGTTGGGGTGAATATATTCTTTCATGAACTGAATATATTGCTGCTGTAATTCTGGATTTCTGTATAATTTCCTTTCCAAGCTAAGAAATCGTATAGTAGCAATTTCTTTTTATTCTCCCAAGCTAGCTGGATTGTTGGCGAAAGGTAGTTTTACGATATAACGACCGTTTTCTGCCCTGTTTGTTGTGCTGATGAAGATCTCTTCGCATCTTCGTTCTTGCGGGGTCAATTGTATTTCTTCAGATAATTTTGTCGATTGTACTTCCTCTATTTTCCAGAACCTTTCTACTATCTTCTCTAACGTACTTATTTCCGAGGCAATACCGCAAAAGAGTTTTGGAGTCGGTTTTTGAAGTGTAGCCTTTCCCATTATGACCCATCCAAGTAGAGTGTTTTGAAGTGCTGGCAAGTTCTGCTGAATTCTGATCTGTCCAATTGAAATAAGCTCGGGGAATAACTCTGCTCCAATTAGTAGGTCAATCTCCTGAGGTTGGTTGAATGCATTGTCTGCGAGCTGGATATTCTTTGGTAAATTCCATCTGCTCGTATTAATAAATTGACTGGGTTGACGTGACGTTATAGTATCTAGAATGTATACTTCCAGATCCGTACTAAACCCAGTAATTCGGGTTTGAAGGCATAGATTGACCTTCTTGTCGATTTTAAGATGGTTCTCTCCTACACCGGAAATCTCCAGTTTTGGTCTTAGCTTCAATTTGTTGGCTAATTTACTGGTTATGAAGCTCATCTGAGAGCTTGAGTCTAGCAGTGCCCTCGCCTTAATTGGACTATTAGTTTTATTAAGCACGTTGACCATAGCTGTTCCTAAAAGCACATAGTTAGTACCAGCGTCGTCTCCGTTGATTGCTGACAGACTCGTTTTGTTATTGATCTGTAGAGTCTGAGTCTCGGGCTTCGGTTTGAACTCTGCTATGTGGAGCAAAGTATGATGAAATTTGTTGCATTTGATGCAATGCCCTGCTTTACAATTTGAAACCGTATGCCCAAATCGTAAGCAGTTTAAACATCTTTTTAATGCTTTAACCTTTTTAAGCCTCTCCGTGACTGAAAGCTGCAAAAAGGTTGGACATTTGTAAATGGGATGGTTCGGCTGCTCACAGAGAAAACACTTGTTATTTTCTTGCGTGGTAGTCAGAGTGACTCTGCTTGCTCGTTTAGATTCACCCTTTATTTTTTTGTTCCTAGTGCCTCCAACATTTGAAAACGATTCTCTAAGAATGCAAGTAACCCTGTTACTGTCTGAAGCTCACGTGGGTTGTCCAGCGATTGCTCATAAAATTTATGAGTTTCCTTGTCGATCTTCGGAAGAATCAGATGAATTAATAATGGGTCCCAATCCTGGATAGAAATGCCCAGGTCGCTTTGGAGATGTAGACCAGAGATAATTGACCATTGCTGCGTATGACTCGCTAGTTTTTGTTTGTAGTATGCAGCTGAACGGTGTTCCATGTTGTCATCGGTGGAGGCAAGTAAATGATCCATTGCGCTGACTGAGGCCTTTTGCTGCCTTATCAGCTTCTGAATGATGTTCCCGCTTTCGATTTTAGTATTGGTGTAAGTGGACATCTCAAGATCGGTTTGTGCTTGCAGTATAGCTGCCATGTACTCAGTGTACACAGCTTCAACTTGTGCATAGTACTTCCTTTCGAAGTAGCTGCTCTCTGGCCGGTCTGTCCGGTATGCTTGTAACTATCCCTGCTTTCGAATTCACTCCATTCGAAGTCAAGCCGCTCCAGCCGGGACTCCAAGTATGATTTAGTCCGCCTGCCTGGTCCGTCCTTCTTAAAGTTGGAGAATAACTGTGTTATTTTCTCGGCTGCATTTGCCTGTTCTTTGATGAGGGCTTCCATTGTTTTTTTTCTTCAGCGGGATCACTTTGTCTGTTGGTACCAGTGCTTGGCGCCCTGGTAACGCGTATGCCAATAATTGTAGCTTGCAAGTGATTTGCCCCTTACCGCTGGGGGGGGGGGAAGCATGATCACGTCGGGGTCACCAAAAATGTTAGATCACTTCTGATCTAAAGTTAGACAACACGGTTGGATTGCGAGTGACTCTTTATTAAAAATTTTAGTTCCTTAAATACTACTTAACAAACCAAATGTAATTCTATAGGTGTATTCTGTTACGTCTGGGCATTGCTACCTAATACTGTATATGATATTGCAGGTACGAGCAAAAACCCATACGTCAGCAGAATATTCGGTGGGAACAGAACTTAGACTGGTAAAATTGTTTATTTAGCAGAATAGAGTGTGGGAACGGATAATATGGATAGGAGCCATAGGAATTTACAGTATGTATGTAAAGAAAGGAAATAAAAAATGGAAAAAAAATATAGTGAGGCTTACAAGAAAAATACTTTTTAATTAAATTAAGATTTAAACATGTTTAATTGCCCCAAAACATTTCGCAGCAAGTTTTATGTTGTTTGCAACAGTAACTTCTTTATCAGTTATTATCCTTTGTTCTACTAAACCGGAATCACTTATTGTCATTTGCGTAGTTGCACCGGAGTCCACAAATCAATTTAATGTCACTTTACAGCTAAGGACGTAGAGTGATGCGAAGAACACATTTTCGGTACATTTTTTCCTTTTTCTTTGTTATTTTTCTTCCTGTATATTTGCGGGCAATTTTTTGCAAAATGATTGGTTTGCTTGCGCGTGTGACAGGGAAATTTTTTGTTTCTGTTTTTGGCAAACATTGTAGCGTTATCGGTTTTTGGATCTAATCTTCCTTCTTGCAATAGGGTTGTTTTAACGTAATCCACTGATAATGTTTTCTGATTGCTTTCTATAGTCATTACGAATGAGTCATATTCACTTGGCAGTCTGGCCAACGTTAGGGGTGCAACAATATTGTATTGTAATTCAAGGCCAGTATTTTTTATACGCGATGACAGGGCAAGCATTTCTGTTACATATTTTTTCATCGATCGAAAATCAAGACAAGTGGGTTTAAAAAACAAAATCTAGTGCGAATGGAAATGTGGATAAACACAACACAAACAAACAGAAAACAACCTTCTCAATGCGAATGAAAAGTACGAATATCTAAGACTTCCGTTCGGGCTCAAGAATGCTCCAGCAATCTTTCATCTCATGATATATGATGTGCTTAAGGAGTTAATAGATAAGATTTGCTGTATCTATATAAATGACACAATTGTTTTTAGTGAATCAGAAGAAGATCATATAATAGACATCATACCCCGATTGAAAATCAACCTGGAAAAAACTAACTTCTTGGCTACCACCGTCGAATTTTTGGCTACCTTGTTACTTCTGATGGTATCCTCCTAGACCCGAAAAAGGTTAAAGCTATAAAAAAAATCCTTCCACCAACAAACTTAAGAGAATTGCAATTGAATTTCTCGGAGAAACTTTTTACTACATGAAATTTATGTGTGATTATGTTAAATTAGCCAAACCATTGACGAATATAACTCGAGGAGAATTTGCGCAAGTTCGAGCTAACCAATCAAAAAATATTCCAATCTCTCTCAATGAAGATGAAACTAAGGTTTCCGAAACCACTTCTACAGAAGTGCTGGCATTTCCAGACTTCGGGAAAAGCTTCAAATTTTGCAATCGGTGCTGTGCTGTCTCAAGGTGAGCGTAGTAAGGTCTGGCCTCTGTATAATTTGCGAAATTATCCGTATGGAGTCAAGAAGATTAAGATTTACACAGTTCACCAGCATCTGACATTCGCACTAAGTAATAGAAATCACAATGCAAAACTCAAACACTGGAAAGCTAAGATTGAATAGTATAACTGCGAATTAATTTACACAGAAGGTTAACCAAATTTTACGGCTGAACACGGAAGTTAACTATCTGCCTGGTCAATAAAGCTGGAACAGTTGGCGAAGAAGACACAAGCACTGAAGGACGAGCCTCAGGGGCACTGGTGCGGTTGAAGAGGGACTTTGTAAGCCCTCCAATAGTGATACAGATTCTTGCCCCGCGCACAGTGCGTACCAAGATAATTCCGACCTAATACCACATGTAGAACCTCCAATTAATGTGTTTAGAAACGAAATTATTTTCGTCACTGGCATCGATCTTTATGCTCACTAGGAACCGCATTAGGGCCATCATCGTCAATATATTTCTGCAAGAACCTTTTATCAGGCTAATCTTAGAAATTATCAGGGGAAACTTGAACCCAAATATAACAAACGGAGATCTATTTGGGATGGCTTCAAAAAGTTTATCTGAAAAACTAAGAAAAATACAAGATCTGGGTGACGAAAAGTGTTGTCGAGGACGTAGCTAATGAAGATCGCCTAATTATAGAGAAAGAACAAAAGAACATAGAAGAACCAATGGCTCCGCAAGAGAAAACAAAGAGCAGATCCCCGGAAAAAATTACTTTCCACATTTGATGTCTAGAATAAAAAAACTAATTTCGTCATACGAAATCTGTAATTCCAACAAGTATGACCGACACCCCATAATTCCCACTTTACAGGAAACACTGACTTCCAAGTATTCATGCTTCATATGGATCCATAATATAACTTCAAAAAGAGAAATTTTTAACCATAGTCTACAAGTTTTCTAATTTTGTTCACATTAAATATAAATCAGCCATTTTCATTAGAGAAAAATTGATTAAAATTTTACATTATTTCACAGTCCCACAAATTTTAGTCACGGACAATGAAAGAGGCTTCCTTTATTAAAACGCTAGGAATCAAATTGTACCTAACCCCAATACGCAAATGCGAGGTAAATGGACAGATAGAAAGGATATACCATATTCCACTATACTGGGAATATATCGGAAGCCAACTGATATATCATTTAATAGGTTTCAGAGAATCAATTATCAAAATATTTTGGACATTCGCTCAAAAATCAATAAAGATCTCAGAGGCATAATTAAACAAAGCAGGGAAGCTAGAAATGTAAGATTAAATTTAAAGAGAGGTAAGCACAGGGAGTATCGCGATTTGATTTATATTGCCCTTGTTTAAAAACAAATTGTGGCAAAGAATAATCGTGTTGTAGTAACGATTCACAAAGCTCATCTAAAAAACATTGATATCCAAAAGAGCAATTAATGGAATTGAGATTCAATAAATAAAAAAAAGATAACAAAAAGGGAACGTTTCCCTATATCATGACAAAATTGTAAATTCTTACAATAATTTCTACATATGTAACACATATATAATAAGCACTAATGTTAAGCTTTTATTTTCGTAATAATGATCTGATCTCTAAATTAAATAACAAATTTGCATTATAATTTAGTTTTGTTGGTTCTTTCGGAACTTGTACAACAAACTGAACAACTTGTTACGAAGCGTGTATGGAATAAACAAACCCGTCTGGTTTTAAACTATATCTAAACGAGACCAAGGATCGCTTAAGAGAACTTCGTGGTTCCATTAATTGGATTTTGACTGCCTGGAAATAGCTGGCGGGTTTCCTTGATGCAACATACTGGAACAAACTTTTACAAGCACAGACCGACTTAGCAAAGTCATTGTTTGACAACCAGTGCAGAATTAGAAGTTGTTTGTCGCAGCTCATGAGATTATGAACAAGGTTAACAAAATAATCAACCGCTACAATAACGCTTTACAGAAGGGAAAATCGGAGAAACTAAGACATGTCTTACTTGTACTAAAAGAGGGATTGTTAAGGCTTGCCAATAAGACAAGGATAGTAAATAGCAACATATGAGGATCTGAAGAGGTCAATACCATCATAAACAAGCTATAAACCCTACCTTACCAAAATGTCGTGCAAGCCGTAGAATACAGCGACCCTTCGCGTTTACAAAAGGAACTTTATTGCTGTACGTCTTATCAATTCCGAAGGTTGGACCTAAAATTCTTCATGTGAACGCTCGTGCTGCAATCAGTGACGGAAAACAATTTTTTATTGGGCGCGCTCAAGGGATTTAAGTACCCTTAAAATGCTTGCCCACAGCGCGGGCGAAGGACAATCAGGGAGGATAGAAAAAGAGGTACCGGTGATCGTTGATTTTAAATGTTTGAAGGTTATAATGACTAGGAAATAAAGGGCTAGGCAGGGCATTCCATAAGCGAGTTGTACGGCTTAGGAACGAATCACGATATTTTGGAGTACGTCTGAAAGTGGGCTTGAGGGTGTATTGATGGGCATTCATAGCGAGACAGGGGTTATGATATTAGGCGTTCGGATTGTTTGAAGAGGCGGAATGCTACTGGCGATTTCTATGGAGCACTGCTGGTTGAAATGGCAATAAAACAGAGTGAGACAGGAGACATTACGTCTGCGTTCGAGGGTGTCTATTGTTTGAGTGATATTAGTATCACCTATGAGTTTTATCGCATAGTTTTGAATCCTGTCTAGAAGGTGCAGAGATCTTTTGGGCGCACCCGACCATGAGGTGAGGTATTTCTTACGTCATTTGAGGAAACTTAGACATTTCGCAGCATTTTTGACGACACCGAATGTGCAGTCATTTCAACGTAAGTGGTCATTGACACAAATACCAAGAATGGAAAGTTTATCGGTTTCTACGATAACGGCTGGGTGTTTAAATTTCACTTTAACGACAGCAGACAGCATTGAGATTTGGAAGCAATAAATTCTACTCTGTTAGTGGCCCCCAATTAATTATGCTGTTAATATCAGAATATTCTTGACATACAGCCGAACAGCAGGGACTTGAGCCCGGAATGAATATTTTACGAATACGAATTTAAGACTTCGACTTACATTTTACGAAACTACTTATCAACTACGTGGAAACGTTCCGACTAGAGGCTGATTGCCTTCATATGGGGAATACTTCCGTATATGAGGAAATTTTAGTAAAGAAATTGCCAGAAGATACTTGTCTACCAAGAATCCTCAAAGGTACTGCAGCGTGCGCCTTCAGAAAGACTAATGCAGAGACCACTAAATTGATCGGAGAAAGCACTATTTTTGTTACTTAAATTAATGTCTCTCTTTTAGATAGAAACTCCTCAATTCTTTTAGAAGGCACCTACCTGATCCAGCTAGGCAACGAAACAGTCAGCATCAAGGACCGGACATACTCCGGTGTAACTTCTAAGTGTCAACAAGCACTCCGCCCTATCCTGATCAACGTAAAGCAAAATGGGGGAACTTGTTATGGATTATTTTCACGATATTAGTGTTAAAAACATACGAGTAAAACACATTAAATCCTTAAAAGAAAGTCTTAGTTTTTCTCTAATTACACAAATATGAATCATCATAGTCATGTTAAATTTAATCTGTTTGCTATGTCGAAAGATCTACGGGAAAGCCAACGTTCCAGAACTTCGAGCGTCCTTTCGTCATAAACAAGTCCCTTGCATGGAGCAGCGTTACCCAGGAAGTTAAACAACCAGATGGAAACCTAAGTTGCTCAACATGTTCACGTGTATATCTGCGGCACGCAGTATTTAAAAAGGCGGCAGTGGGAAACAAAGTCAATTGGACCGAGGTTAGATTTTTATTATTAAAGACATTGTTAGCCATTCTTATCCAGTACCCGTTGAATAAACAGCTATATAAATAAATAATATAATATAACGTAAAAATCATGTTTCTTTTCGATCCAAGATGCGCGGTTTGTTCGCACGGATTGTAATTGTAATAACCATCATTTTGGTATATCTATCATAAATCTCCATTAATAATTTTTTTACAAAAATTGTCCACACCCAGCAGCACCAGTGAAGAATATTTAGAATGGCGAGGATCTTTCGGACTGGAGAGATGTGAAATAACATGCATGAGAAGATCTTTTTGTTTTTCATTTGATATTCACATGAGTTCAATGAAATCTTGATTAGGAATTAAATTCTCAGTCTTTAGCAGTTTATTCAGCGTTGCTACGCATTACGAGATTTACCATCATCATTTTCGTCTTGTAATCCATTTTCACGTTCCAATCTCCGACAAATTCCAATGGTTTTATTTATGTCTAAATCAAATTCAAATTCTTTACGATGCTGCAATATAACATCTTCGTTTTCGTCGTAAATATCGATAAATTTCTTGGTTCCAATACCTCGGTACCAACAAACTGATGAAGAACACTTATTCCGCAACGCAACTATTGACGCACTGCACCGACAAAAAAGTAGGCTGCTGTCAAGACTAAAAACCTTGTACAGACAGTTTACTGACAGACATAACCCGGAGATCATGACACTAAAGTCGTCAATTAAAAACCTCCAAACATTAATAAAGGAAAATTACAGAAATTCTGTAAGTTTGTATTGGAATAATAAACTTCAGGCTGTAAACACCAGCAACCAGAATATGTTCAGTGACGAGAATATGGGAAATAATATCATCACCAACGATAGGGTACTACCCCCGTTCATTTCGAAGGAAGAGCTCCAAACGATCTTCGAATCACTTAGAAGTAAGAAATCAGCGGGAACCGATGAAATACCGAACATTGTGCTTCGACATCTCCCTCTAGAAGCTGTAAACATTTATACCACCCTGTTTAATAATGCAATGAATAATGCACATTGTCCAGCGCATTGGAAAACTGCGGTGGTACATCCCATCCCCAAAAGGGATAAAGACACTTCCAATCCGGCGAATCTCCGCTCGATCAGTCTTCTTCCAAACATCAGTAAGGTTTTCGAGAAGGTGATCAATAGAGTCCTGACTAAGTGGGTTAAGGACAAACATATAGTTTCGGATAATCAATTCGGTTTTAAGGCGGGGCATGATATCATTCATGCCGCGTCTAAACTGGTTTCTGATATCCAAGGGAACAAAGGCAAGAACCATTACAATGGTGCCTGCCTGATTGACTTGGAGAAAGCCTTCGATACCGTATGGTTAGAAGGACTCTTTTTCAAGCTGGACAGGTTGGGCATTAGTAAACCACTGCTGTATGTTCTTTTTGATATGCTCTCCAGTAGACAGTTCATCGTGAAGGACCGTGATGTGACTTCTGCTGGAATATTTAACATTAAAAACGGTCTGCAACAAGGTGCGGTGAATTTACCCGAGTGATCTGATAGGTTCACTTCACCATGTCATAGCGTACGCAGACGACTTAATCGCGTACAAATCAGATCCATAGATTGAGGTCATTAATATACTTTTGCAGCGTGACTTCGACAAAATTAACCGATATTGCGATGACTGGAAGTTGAAAATCAACTTTCAGAAGTCGGAAACCACTCTGTTTAGGACGCCTTTTTCTGGGGCCTCTAGGGATACCAGAAAGAATTGGCGAAAGTTCTCGATCGTGGGGCAGCCACTTGTTTGTCGGAATTTAGTCAGATCTGGCTAGATCAATTTCTGAATTTTAACAAACATATAGATGTTGCTCGGGCCATAGCCAAAGGTGCATTTGCCCTTACAAAGAGACTGTTTTATAACAACTAACTCGATGCGAGGGTGAAGGTGATCTTTTGAAGGTGATAAATGCAAACATGAAAATAAAATTGGACTGTAAGATTCGTCGAAAGACATATTTTAAGTGTTAGGTTTAACTTAGAGTGCCCGCATGGGTACAGTAAGTTAGAATAAGATTATTTGTAAGTTATTTAAGCTAATTTGTAAGCATTTTTTTGTCTAGCATGTAAGAGTAATTTAGGTATATAAATATAAATGCATTTAAACTAAAAAAAACTAACTACTGTAGTGTATCAAATCTACATTTCTGTGGCTGGTTTGTACGATTTATTTTGAAGCATGTAAACGTTTGTTTATATGTATGTAATTTAATAGTTCCAGAAGCTTCTGCCATACCAAGTGCATCTTTTGGAGAATTATTCAGCCATAATAAAATGTGTGCGTGAGGGCTACCACGATGTTGGAATTCTACTCTTTTGAAATAATTGGCCACGTTATAAAGCCCGAATTGGCTATTTTTTTTTTTTTGATTGAAGAATATTTATTAAAATATTCTCTTTGATTAATATGTTTTCGCTTATTACATCTTGTTGAAAGTTGCTAGCTTCGTTATCAAAATTGAAAAAGCTTTCATCAGCTTTAATATCGTAGAAAATATACAATGGAGTTTGAACCAGGTACTGCAGCCAAGCTCGAATTGTTTTATTCTCATCATGTCCATAACATAACTTGTCCTGTGAATTGTTTTCCTTTTGATGTGGATACATTTTTTCTTTTTATGTGGACATTAATACAGTGATCGTCATCAATATTTCGTGGTAAAAGCTTGACCATGTTGTTGACCGCTATAGGTACATTGATGATTTGTCCATAAACTCCATACTGCCCGTGTACGTGTCATAATCTTCTAATCCGCATGAAAGAAATCCGATACCAAGTTTAGTGACTGCAAAATCGTTGGCAGGGCTTGATATTTGAATCCATTGTATGTGGACGTCAAGGGGATAGTATTTCTACTGAGAGCTTGATGGCACGTGTTACAAATTAATTTATTGTCACCTACATTAATATCAATTATTTGATTCAATATTTCTTCATGTCCCTCCGCTGACTTTTTTAAAACGTTTTTAATCCATAAAAGATCACATATACAGCATGCATAACCAAAGGAGTTGTTGTAGAATTTGTTTCGGAAATCTTAATGAGCGATTTTATTACGGTGAAATTGTGTATATAGGACATTAGGCTCCATGTCTATTTGTTGATCACCTAAAAATTAAATCGGTAATCAAGTATTGCAACTAAGAAAACACTTAAAATGCACCATACATATGTAAAATATATAGAAAGCATGTTTTCTTATATAAACCAAAAAGTATTTACAGAGGTTATACACGTGATAAATTTAGTAAGCGATAATGAATATTATATGATAATAGTTATGAATATCAAATTCAAATTCAAATTCATATCGTAATTTAGAAAATGTTGATATGTACTTCTTTAAATTATTTCCAACATTTTGAATATTTGAGGCATAGCACACCGACGACTCAGCATTTTCTACAGCTGATATAACCTGCAATGCTTTGTTTCTCGCACGAAATTTACGAACTCACTCTGTAGAAGTTATTGCCTTTTTATTTTCAACAGCTTTTTTTCTTACACGATGCTCTCGAACATAACCAGCATTTGTTTTCGGCATTATTTGATATATATTAATAATGTTAAAATAACATAAAACACAGAAAAAAATTTTAAAAGTGCGCGATAGTCACTACGATCCAACAGAAAATATTGTAAAATAGATTCCCACGATTCTCTCTCTCTCTCTTCATATATTTCGAGTGTATGCAGAGTGTAGTATACCGCATGAAGACTAGTGTCCATTGTATGCAGGATCCGTGTATATCACGGTAAAGTAGTGGGGGCGCTACGGACCATATCACAAAGAGGAGACGAACGATAGGAAAGCTATATAAACACGCGTTTTATTTCATTCTCTCACAGCCTAAACCCTATAAATACACATATAAATAGTTGTTTCTTTTTCCTTACACTTTTTTGTTTCATAAAATCCAATTCACACCGCCCTACAGAAGTTTCACTTCAAAAACCTTAAATTCAATTTCTTTTTACGAAAATTTCAACGATTCATAAACTTGATTAGGTACTTAAAATATTATATATACTCGTATCTGTGTGCCTACAAATGACAGAACTTATTCTTTTCAATTCAGTAACTTTAATGCAATCAATACAATCAATTTATTTAATTAACAAAGTAACTAGAGAATCCAAAGGGAAGGATCTAGTTTTAATTAATAATTGAAAGAACATCTAAACTCAAACTATTCGTTAGACACACCGACTAGTTGTAGTGTAAATTATCTATTTTGTGTTTTTAATTATAACTCAAATTATGGATTAATAAATGAAAAAAAAAGTTAATTTACTTTATCTTAGTTCACTTTCCAATTTCCAATTTATAACTTACTTGCACACGTTGGGGGATGCTGATATTTATTCTTCCCTGACATCTTTCAAGGATATTCTGTACCATCCAGCATTCCATGCATATTTCCATTTTGCTGGAAAATTCGATTCCATTCTCCATTCACCAATATTTGAGTCCACTGCTATTTAGATATGGAAATCTTCTGAATTTCAAATACAGATGACGCTGTTCACTTTCCAATGGATATCACACTGCTCCCTTTCTAAAGTTGTTCGTCCCGAAAATTTCGTTTTGATGTCGTACCTAGTCTTCATGCGTTTGCTCGATAGCTTCGTCTTTTCTCGGGTGTTTTCATGTAATATATGAATCTCGCTGCGCACGTCATCCACCTCCTTGCGCTCCGTAGGTGGGGATCCGAACTTTGTTTCACTTGCAAACCCAACTGTTTAACCAATAAGATCTTGGATGGTGTGTGTTTTGTATAACTGTGGACCGCGTTTCAGAGCTGCGTGGTCTGTCCGAAGAATGAACTTAGCCAGAAGTAAAGCCAGAAGCTCGCGCCAAATTACGCAGTAGTTTATTTCAGGTATGAAGAATACCTTGCTGTAATATGCAACCACTTTATCCTGATCATCATGAACTTGAGAGATCACTGCTCCGACCCCAGCTTTGTAACCTAAGATGGGCGCATTGCACAGCTGCCGCTTGAGTTCTTAAAATGCTTTTTCGGCCTCTTTCTGCAAGTTGGTGCAGGCTCTTTGCAATACCAGCGAAATTCTTTACGAATCTTCTGTAATATGTGGCAAGTCCAAAGAAGCATCTCTTTTGATGTTTATCCTTTGGCACAAGCCAGCTTTTACCGCTTCGATTCTGTCAGGATCCGTCCTTACTCCTTCCGCTGGTACAATGGAATGGAACAAAGCACACTATTCTGGGTTCAGGCGCTCCGCAGCCTTTTAAGCACTTCTTTTAGATTTTGGCGATTCTGCTCGAAAGTCTTGCCAACGATGATAACATCGTCCAGATAGATTAGGCAGAGGACCGCTGCCTGCAGTGAAAGCCATTTTCTCACTATCTCTTCGATCAATCTCCACCCACCAGTAACCGTTCTTCAGGCCTAGTGTTGAGAACCATTTCGCTACACAGAGCGTATCAAAAGTTTCGTCAATTCTTAGTAGTGAGTAGCTGCCCTTTTTGGTGACATCGTTGCCTGTAGTGAACACAAAACATCGTGCTGCCGAGTTTCTTCTTCACGAGGACCACGGGAGAAACCCGCGGACTCTGCGATTTTGCAATCAGCCATTCAATGTTCATCTTTTACCCTGTTTCGGCAACTTCTTTTATCTTTGTCAATGGAAGACGCCTTGAAGGATGACAGATTGGTCGGGCATCTTCGTGGTGTTGAACAAGTTACATAGGTCCATATGCTCCGTCTTGTATAGCAAGATACGCTGCTTGTGATCCAAATTACAGAGGCTGAGGATTTTCTTTTTGATTTTTATACTCTGGACTCTCGCGACCGGTGTTGCACGATTTTTTTCCGTTGTAGTCGGTATAGGCTCAATAGGTGCACATTTTCCCCCTATCTCTCCCTTTTTCACCTTTACGCTGAATGTCTTTGAACTTAGAATCCTCAGAGGAAGCTTGTTGTTCTATGGTTCCACTGAGGTCTTTTCTCCATGAAGTCTCTCCTATATTCTGGCTATATCAAATGTAATCGGTGGCAACCAAGACCACCTTCCACTTTTGCCAAGCAATTACTTCCAACGAAGGGTCTAGAATCCGATTTCTGCAGATGACGACTTTTAAGATGGAAGGGTTGACGTTACCGTATATGATCGGTATTTCCATGGTTCCGTATTTCGGGGTTTATGCCCCAAAGTCCACTACTAGCCCATATTCTTTCATGATATGTGAGCCACTAGAAAAACGTGAGAGAAGGCTATTCTGGTGGATTTTTGTGCATACTTCACCATATACCTTAGACGTTTCTGCCGTAGCTGTTCTGAAGTTTTAACTGCTGGTATTATGCAACTAGGATTTATGCACCAGATACCTCCTGATATAGGCCTTGTCACCGGTGTCCATTTTTGCATTCCATTTTACCTTTCCATTGACTACTTCTACTAGGAGGCTTTTATTGCATCGTTTTGCAAGCGAGACTTGGATGTCAGTTCCGGGGTCACCGGCTCCTGATACCAACTTCTGCACCGCGAAGTTGGTGCTTAAGCTGTTCCTGTCATATGGCTTCGGGAAGATAGACCGCCTTCTTGATAGCCGTTTCTGTCGGTTTCTTCCTCTATTTTCTTGTTATCACAGTGAGGGCTTCCTTTTTGTTGCACCGGTTGTTTTCACTGCCTTTGAAGATAGCCTATTTTATTTGAGTTCCAGCAGCGCATTTTAGGTCCAACCCGTGGAGTATCTAGCTCCTCAACACTAAGTCTTGCGCAAGACTTAGGGTGGCCGTGGTGTAGTGGTACTAGCAATCGCTTCTCACTCGGAGGGGTCTAGGTTCGAATCCTGCCTATGAACAAGTCTTTCAAGTTTTTCAGTTGTGTAATTGGAACTCAGACAGAAAAATTCTGCGTGTGAAGGCATAACACTGACACGTAGATTTGGCTGTTGTAGAGTTTCAAGCACAAATAATTGCTTCGAATTATAACCTTCCACTCTGAGTGAAGAAAAAACTCTCCATCCTATTCGGACTCCCACCCCTGGAGAGCAAATACCGAAACCAAACACACCTGAGTTTCAAACCACTACAAAACAATTTTCCTTTCTCCTCCTTTCTACCTTTCCTCCCGCGCCCGCGCCCTGGCAACAGTAAAAGGGTATCTAACCCCTTAGGCGCGCGTAAATTATAAAAAAAAAAAAAAAAAAGATAATGACTTAATCTCACTCTCTGCCTATTCCGTCATTCTTATCAAGTCACTTACACCAGATCACATCATCATTTAGGAATGTAAACAACATTACCACCGGCATCACCTAAAATGCATTATCGCGAAATGTATTATCAATACAAATAATTAACTACCAAAATAATAGTAAACAACAAACAACGTAATATGATAGGGTGATAACAGCTGTCGTATCAATAGTATAAATAGCATTAAGATCTTATATAGTGGTGAGTCTTAAGAATATTAATAAAGAGAATGGATTTCGGTGTAGCATACAATAAATAACCATTTTACTCCAACAACAAAATTAACTGGGGGATCAAGCTCCCTCAATTTTCTACGCTCAATACTAAACGACGACGATACAATGGCTCAAGACATCACAAACTTACGAGCACAGATAGAATTACTACAGTTTCTGCAGAATAGACAATTAAAAGTAGAAACATTGGAGGCACAACGACCCTTCCAGACAGTCATTATGACAGATCAACATTAACAATTTACCCGAAACATTACAGATGCAAATCAAATAAATTTAAAAGCGTTCGAAGCCATACCATGCTTCAGTGGAGATAAGAATCAATACAGATCCTGGATTAAAAAGGCATGGACATTTACGGAAAATATAAAGCAATTCTCTAGACACCCGAACTATTATACAGCTTTTACAATTCTTCATTCAAAAATTATTGGAGAAGCAGCAGACATACCAATTAACCACAACACCAAGCTGAATTTCTATTCAATCATCAATAGACTTGACTACACTTATACCGACCAACGACCACTGTATGTACTTCTCGAAGAAATGAAAACAATCACACAAGAAAGACGCGCACTATCAGAATTCTGCAGCGAAGTCATCTAAGCAGTAAACCTTGCACTCTCGAAGATAAAGGTGTCAGGAGAACAGGGATCTGCATCAATGTCAGAATTTGCAAAACAAGAAGCGGTCCGTATATTTATCACAGGACTCAACAGCAAATATAGAAGTGACACATTATACCGCCACTACAATATACCACGATAACGCGAACATGCAGTTTGACGCACAAATAACACCACAACAATACAATTTACGGAAAATATAAAGCAATTCTCTAGACACCAGAACTATTATACAGCTTTTACAATTCTTCATTCAAAAATTATTGGAGAAGCAGCAGACATACCAATTAACCACAACACCAAGCTGAATTTCTATTCAATCAACAATAGATTTGACTACACTTATACCGACCAACGACCACTGTATGTACTTCTCGAAGAAATGAAAACAATCACACAAGAAAGGCTCGCACTATCAGAATTCTACAGCGAAGTCAGCAAAGCAGTAAACCTTGCACTCTCGAAGATAAAGGCGTCAGGAGAACAGGGATCTGCATCAATGTCAGTTTTTGCAAAACAAGAAGCGATCCGTATATTTATCACAGGACTCAACAGCAAATATACAAGTGGCACATTATACCGTCACTACAATATACTACGATAACGCGAACATGCAGTTTGACGCACAAATAACACCACAACAATACAATCAACGACGAAATCCTCCACCACAGGAATGGGAGGACAGAAGGAGATACAATCCAAATATGCAGGTATTGTACGAGGTAATCATCAACCACGCCAAGAACCAATAGAAGTGGATAGCTCTCTTCAATACATGCGACCAACACAACATAACACGCAACCCCCTCCAGGAACAACTTCCAACAGTCTTAACAGCACTATAACCCATTCAGATGAGACTAACGAACAGCAAAACGTGAAAGAATCCCGTCATCAAGAAACTAAAACACAAACAACGTACAACGAGTAGACCAGACCAGAGATGAAGATCGACAATCACTCGTCCCACATGCTGATACCACCTATGAAGCAGGAAGTACTTTTTTAGAAAACTAAACGGATTACCATGTCTCCAAAGACGCTGCCAAAAAACAGGTAAATCCGTTAACATTTTAATTGGTACAGGCACGACAGTCGTTGACAGACCACCGTAAGGAATAGATATGTTTCGGCTTTCTTATGGTTAGTGAAATTATAGTAAAGTGTTCTTAAGACAATCCGCATATAGGGCTCCAGTTAGTCCAGTACAAGTGTGCCTGAACATCAAACGAGCGAGTGCGGGTTCGAATCCGCACTAAAGGTTTTTTTTTCGGTTTTCTCTCGATCAATAAAAAAATAAAAACCAATGTATAGTGTTTTTACAAACTACGCGATGGAAGCAGGAGAACAGTCCGCTATTCCAATAGCGAGACAAGCTATTACCCGAGCATCAGCTGATAAAACGGTACATCACAAGATCCACAAAAAGTCCAGAATGAAGGATCATCATAAAAAAAAGAATAAAGCTAAAACAAGCTTCTAACACTGTTAAGCGCCCCTCTCAACATCTGCAGCAGAAAAAGCGCTGCATCATGAGTCCGAACGCAATGTACACTTTCGATGGTGAGGAAGGACATTATATGGGAGACAGCAATAGCTTCGCTTGTTTGGCGGCCTCCAAATCCGACGAGGAAGACAAAGAAGTATGGTCCAATGGATAAAAGCCAAACAAATGGCGAGAAAAGAAAGGGAGCAGCAAGACCTGTGTCGCTCTCCAGACCAACAAAAAGGACAGCATCAGCCACAACAACAACAATCGAAACAAAAACAGCAGGAACAATATCTTCCACATTTACAGCACCAGGAAATACAAACAAAGCAGAAACTGCAAACTAAAGCAACAACATCAGCTACAGACAAAAACACTGCGGAAACTGCTGAAACAGCAACAACAACACCCACAACATCAGAAACAGAAAACAAAAGAGCTGCAACAAACGAAAAATACCAAGCAAAGGGTGCCACCTATTAACACCTATAAAATGGAACTCAAAGTAACTATTGAACTATGTAAGTCGGCCATAGGCAATAACTTTTTTATGAAGCGATTATGTAACAGATGCATGCGATCCACTGCAATACAGTGGAGCGATATAAAAAAGTCAAAGATTTATTGAAGGATTCCTTTTCCCCAAGGGGAAATCTGCAAACAATGCAATGCGCTACTTAAAGAAAAGCAGTGCGGTGAACTCAAATTAGTAGGAGTTAAGCCATTCACCACGGCCCGAGCAAAAAGGAAGTGGAAATCACCGTTTTTAGTTAGTCCCAAAAGCAAATTGGATGGTCTAAGGAGTATTTGGGGTGGCCGTGGTGTAGTGGTAGTAGCAAACGCTTCTCACTCGGAGGGTCCAGGTTCGAATCCTGCCCATGGCAAAATCAGTTTTTCATTGTATAATTGGAACTCAGACAAAAAAATTCTGCGTGTGAAGGCATAACACTGACACGTAGATTTGGCTGTTATAAGAGTTTCAAGCAATGAAAAAAAATACTGGGAATTATATCTCGAATCACTCTGAGTGAAGAAAAAAAACTCTCCGTCCTATTCGGACTCCCACTCCTGGAGAGCAAACATAGAAACCAAACACACCTGAGTTTCAAACCACTACAAAAACAATTTTCCTTTCTCCTCCTTCTATCTTTCCGCCCGCGCCCTGGCAACAGTAAAAGGGTATCCAACCCCTTAGGCGCGCGTAAATTATAAAAAAAAAAAAAAAAAAAAAAAAAAATCAAAGTCCTAGATTACCAGGTTGTACACTGGGAAAAATTAAAAAGGAGCAACAACATTTCACAATGTGTCCGTTGCCAAAGATTCGGACACTCAGCGTCGAATTGCGAAATACAACCTTGATGTGTTAAGTGTGAAAAGAATCACAAGTCCGAGAAATCCGCTCTGGGAAAGGATGGAGCGTCAAACAAAAGCCAACTCTCGGACTCCTTGTGCAAGAACGCGGGACACACTGCAAATTATCGGGCTTGTCCTAAGTTCCAGTATATGAGGAAAATACATCTGGCTCGGCAGAGAAAGGCGGAGGTTAAATGACCAAAAGTGCTCACTCAAACACCAGACGTCATTCCGCAAATTGCCTATGCCAAATGGCAGCAGGTAGGGGAAACAGGGTACAGAAAGCGAAGGCTGCTTATCAGGCCCCAGCGCCTCGAGCACCGAAAGCTGTGCCTGACATGCTGGCTATCTTGCTCTCTATCCAGGAGCAGGTGGCTCAGTTACGTCAGATACACGAGCAGGACATGCACGTGGATCAGATCTATGCGTTGCTGCCGGGCCCAACTCACCTGCAGTCGTAATGGGTACGAATATAGTTGCGGTTTCGTTTCGTCTCACAGTTTTGGGTTTTTGGTTTTTTTGTTGGTTGGCGGTAGCCCGGCACCCTTCTCTTAGCAATGATTATTTAAAATTTTTGTTAAATCGCGGAATTTTGCAACATATTGACGCCCAGGCATGGAGCCCAAGATACAATACATATAAGTATTGAAACCAAGTCCTGTACCAAAGAGTACAAAGTGCATTAGCGGTGTCTTTTCGGGAAGTGTCTACTGTTATCAAAGTTTATTTTATCTGTATTGTTTTTGCAGATTACACGGGGAAGTATTCCTAGTAGCCGCAAAAGGAAAAGAAGTGCATCGTTGGAAGTCTGAACACTTATTCGTATATGTACATCGGTGGAATTCAGGAATCCCAGGTGGTATGTACCCTGGCACACAAGTAGGTTTTCATTTTCGTATTTGTGATTTTTTTCTGTCCTGTGTTTACTATTGCCAAATACAAGTGGCGCATATTGGTATAGACATACCTAGGCCTACATATCCATACATATATATATATATATTTATACCTAAATATATATTTATTTGTTGATATATTTATTTGTTTTTTTTTTTTATTGAGTTTTGGTGATTTTATTTTCTTCTTTTCGATTTCTTTTATTATTTCCATTCGTTTTGTGAGTTGAGTTATTTTCTTTTGAGTTAGTTTCTTTTATTATTCTTGCATACGAAAAAGTGTTGCGGTGTTTGCGATTTAGGTATTCGATTTTATATTTTGGTGATTTGGGACTGAGTAATTGTTTCCCTTGGTTTAAATTATTCCAATTTAATCTCTTTGGTGTTTCAATACGCACTTGAAACATGGAAATTAACAGGTTATCCCAAGAGGAGCTTGCTTGGTAGATGGCGACTCGGGGGTTGAATACAGCGACGGTAGACAGCATGCAGTCAGTTTCGGTTTTTATGCATTTTCATTTTTTAACTTAAATTACTCTTACATGCTAAACAAAAAACGCTTAAAAATTAGCTTAAATTACTTACAAATAATCTTGTTCTAACTTACTGGCCCCATGCGGGCACCATGACGATACTAATACCAGTCAATCAATTGACACGTCCGAACACCGACGTAATGTCTCCTGTCTCACTTTGTTTTATCGCTATTTCCACCACCAGTGCTCCACTGAAATCGCCAGTAGCAATCCGCCCATTCAAACTTTCAACCGTAACACCCGTCTGGCTATGAATGCTCATCAGTATACCCTCAAGCCCATTTTCGGACGTACTCTAAAATATCGTGATTCGTTCCTAAGCCATACAACTCGTTATGGAATGCCCTGCCGATCTCTGTATTTCCTGGTCTTTATAACTTGCAAACATTTAAAAGCAATGTACATCGGTACCTATCTTTTCTTCCTCCCTAAATTTCCATTGCCCGCGCTGTGAAGAATCACCTTATGGGTACATAAACCCCTTGAGCGCGCGCTCATTATAAAAGAAAAAAAAAAAAAACTCTAAGTTAAACCTAACACTTAAACTATGTCCTTCGACGAATTTACAGTCAACTTTTATTTCTATTTTTTACATTTATTAATACTAAAACTAAGAAAATAAATTTTAAGCAAAAAACTTAGTACTCGTATATGGACATTTTTTAATTTTTTATAAAACTTAAAAGAAAAGCATACAAACTACCTAAAAATAAATCTTAATCTACTTAACCTACTTACATCTAACAAAAACATAGTAATACATAAATATATATATATACATAATATGTATATACATAATATGTATATACATAATATGTATATACATAATATATAAATACATGTATACATATATATATATATTTTTTTTTCATTTATTTTTTTTTGGTTTTTATATTTTTTTTTTTCTCTTAAAATCTAACTTAAACCTACCTAAAGCTATGTAAGCCGACCATGGCTAAAAAAAAAAACAAATTAGGCTGTCCCACTTTGCTTCACATGAAGCTACATATCACTGAAGGAGTTCGACGACGAAGCATCCTCCCCTTCAACAAGTCACCAAAAGTTTTGGTGCTGCCGAGCAACATCCCTCATGTCGCGACTCCCTACCGCCCTACTGAACCGGAGACGCTCCGCACTGCCATGTGCGGCGTCTCTGTCGTAGTTGAGTCGCCTGTCCGCAGCTGTTCGAGCAACGTGGAAGATTAGCGGCACCGCCAATCTGTCCTGGATCAGACCTTTGCTATCTAGATTGAGGAACGCTTCTGGACGAATAAAGCCGTCAAAGCGAACTCTATCGTGATACATATAATTGGGGGAATTTTATGTACTCAGACTCTGGTGTTCTGTATAAGCGAAGACAAGTCCTAAGACAAGCCTTCTCAACCACCCGAATCTTTTCCAACAAACTTGCTCTCACGTTGAACCAAACTGGACATCCAAATACAAGCATGGGCCTGATAAGGGCCATGTAGCAGATAACCTTCAACCTCGCATCCAGTTGGCTGTTATAAAACAGTCTCTTTGTAAGGGTAAAAGCACCTTTGGCTCTGGCCAGAGCAACATCAATATGTTTGTTAAAATACAGAAATTGATCTAGCCAGATCCCAAGGTATCTGACTACATTTCGGCAAGCAAGTGGCTGCCCGTGCTGCCCCACGATCGACAACTTTCGCCAATTCTTTCTGGTATGCCTAGAGGCCCCAGACAAAGGCGTTCTAAACAGAATGGTTTCCGACTTCTGGAAGTTGATTTTCAACTTGCAGTCATCGCAATATCGCTTGATTTTGTCGAAGTCACGCTGCACAAGCATATTAATGACCTCAATCTTTGGACCTGATCTGTACGCGATTATATCGTCTGCGTATGCTATGGAATAGTGAGGTGAACCTATCACATCACTCGTGTAAATGTTGAATAGGATCGGCGAATTTAACGCACCTTGTTGCAGACCGTTTTTAATGTTAAATGTTCCAGCAGAAGTCACCTCGCCATTCTTCACGATGAACTGTCTACTGGAGAGCATGTCAAAAAGGATATACAGCAGTGGTTTACTAATGCCCAACCTATCCAGCTTGAAAAAGAGTCCTTCTACCCATACGGTATCGAAGGCTTTCTCCAAGTCAATCAGGCAGGCACCAGTGCACTGGCTCTTGCCTTTGTTCCATTGGATATCAGAAACCAGTTTCGACGCAGCATGAATGATATCATGCCCCGCCTTGAAACCGAATTGATTATCCGGAACTATATGTTTGTCCTCAACCCACTTAGTCAGGACTCTATTGATCACCTTCTCGAAAACCTTACTGATGCTTGGAAGAAGACTGATCGAGTGGAGATTCGCCGGATTGGAAGTGTATTTATCCCTTTTGGGGATGGGATGTATCACCGCAATTTTCCAACGCGCTGGGCAATGTGCATTATTCATTGCATTATTAAATAGGGTGGTATAAATGTCCATCGCTTCTAGAGGGAGATGGCGAAGCACAATGTTCAGTATTTCATCTGTTCCTACTGATTTCTTACTTCTAAGTGATTCGAAGATCGTTTGGAGCTCTTCCTTCGAAATGAACGGGGGTAGTACCCTATCGTTGGTGATGACATTATTTGCCATATTCTCGTCGTTGAACTGGGTGAAACCTGAGCTCTAGAATCGCCAATTCACAATTTCATTTCGAAGGTAGAAATTGTGCACAAGGACTCGGCTTTCCAGGTCGTGGTTCTGGCCATTCGCCTTATATACTTCCTGGAAAGTCGCTCCTATAGCCTTTACCTCTACCTCTAGTCAAGAAGTTGTCATCATCAACAGCCTCATTTGTATCTATGCCTGGTGCTATAAGTATATTCTCGTTGTCCGCCGTTCGGGCGATTTTAAGACACGAAAGGTCGTTTTGATCTTTTCTTCGAAATATTTTATTTATTTGCGGGAACATATTCGGGTTGTTGGTGTTTACAGCTCGAATTTTGTTGTTCCAGTACAGTACTTGGAGGTTTTTGATCGACGACTTTAGCATCATAATCTCCGAGTTATGTCTGTCAGTAAACTGTCTGTACAAGGTTTTTAGTCTTGACAGCTGTCTACTTTTATGTCGGTGCAGTGCGTCAATAGTTGCGTTGCGGAATAAGTCTTTTTGATTGTCTCGTCCATTAGTCTTAGATACCTATCAATTTCCTCGTTTGACAGATTTCTGTTGGACGGTGGGTAGAGCGAATTCGATGAGAGTGCTCTAGTCAGTGTTCTGGTGAAGTGTGTCCAACGCACCATACTATAATTGTAGGAATGTCTTTGGACAAACTCATCCAATTTCGCAATTTCGTTGGGAATAGTTATTTCGGTGCTGAGACCGCAGTGGTCGCTGTCATACACGAAAGTGCGTAGGCAGTTTGTAGTTTGTTGGTTAATGCATGGCAGTTGTATTCGTGAGTCGAAAAGTAGAAGATCCAAATAGGACCCGTGTCTGGAAAACGACGGACTATCCGCCGCCTTAAGCCCGAGTCGATACATTACACTGTGCTGACCCCACTATTTGAATAGTAGGTTCCCTCTAGTATTTGGTGTATTATTTCCCCAATCACTATGTTTGGCGTTGAAATCTCCGCCGATAACAAAATATTTGTCTTCCAATTCCAGCCTCAGAAATCGAAAAAGTGTCTCGAGCTCTGAGATAAATGAGGTGGATTGAGTAGCTCGACTGTACGAGTATACTCCTCTAAACCGTATACCGTTTCGTACGAAAATCGCAACGCCTCCTCCCTGAATGGAGTTGGGTTTCTCCGTACTATTTTGTATCTTCTGTGCCTCATTTTGTGTCTTTGGTAAGCTTATTTTCGCTAACCAAAAGCACATCAGGGGCTTGGTATTTAAGCAACTTAAATAGTGCGTCGTTCGAGCCCAATCAGTGGATTCACATTCACAGCAAGGACTTTCAGGATTTGCTCCGCCACGTACGTACCCATTATGGCAAAAGGTGCGTTAGGCCAGGCAGCAGCGCTTATACTTGATCCACCCGCGCGGTCTGTTCAGTTAAATGACGTTGTAGCTGAGCCATATGCCCCTGGATAGAGAGCAAGATAGCTAGCATTTCAGGTACTGGTTCAGGTGCTCTGGGCGCTGCGGCCTGAGAAGCAACCTTCGCTTGCTGTACCGTATTTCCCCTACCTGCCGCTATTTGCGCGTAGTTAACATGGGGAGTAACGGCTTTTGTTTGCAAATACACGGGTGGACGTTTCACTTCCACTTTCTTCTGCCGGTCAGATTTATTCTTTTGATGTACTGGAATTTGGGACAACCCCGATAATTTGCGGTATGTCCCATATTCCTACATAAAGCACAAGAGAGTTGGCTTTTGTCATACGCTCCGTCCTTACCTAGAGCACATTTCTCGGATTTGTGGTTCTTTCCGCACTTCACGCATCGAGGCTGCATTTCGCAGTTCGACGCGGCGTGCCCGCACCTGCGGCAGCGAACACATTGTAAAATGTTTTCGCTCCTCTTTAATTTTTCTCAGTGTACAACCTGGTAGTCCAGGACTTTGATACTCCTTAGACCATCCAGATTGCTGTCGGGACTTAGCTAGACCAGGAAAAACGGCAGTTGCCTCTTCTCTCTTTTGGCTCTAGCCGTGACAAATGGCTTGACACCCACGAACTTGAGCTCTTTGCACCCCTTCTCTTTCAGCAGTGCAAGGAGCTCCTCCGGATCAGTCGACGGCTCTAAGCCCTTAAGCAGCATTGTTTGCAGCTTCTCCCCCTTCGGGGTGTAGGAGAAAAACTCCGTCGTCGTGTCCTTCAGTAAACTTTTAACTTTGTGGTAGCGCTCCACTGTACTGCAGTGGATCGCGTGCCTATCTAAACTTAGTTTTTTAATAAAGAAATTGTTGCCTATGGCCGACTTACATAACTCTATTGTATCCTTCAATTCCATTTTATATGTATTAATTGGCGGCACCCTTTGCTTAATTGATTTCTACTGCTGATTTAGCTGTTTTTGTTGCTGTTGTGCTTGCTGGTGTTGCTGTTTTTGCTGCTGCTGCTGGTTTTGTTTTGTTTTTCGTGGTTGCAATTTCTGTTTGTTCTGCTTCTGTTGCGCAGTAGTTTGTTTTTCCGGCTGAGATATATTTGGTGTCCCAGTGTTTGTTTTTGTTGTTTTTGGGTTTGTGATTGTTTTATATTTGACTGCTGTTGTTGAGAATTTTGATTCTCTTTTAGTTCTCTCGTCCTTCTCGCTATTTGTTTGGCTTTAATTACCAGAACTCGTTCCTCAATTTGCTTAATGCTGCTGTTAAGGGATCTTACTTCTTTTTCTTCATCCTCTGATTCAGAAGCCATCAGAGAGGCGAAGTTATTGCTTGACCCCAAGTGGTGCCCTTCCCCACCATCGGATTCACTACCGTGTTTTTGAGGTTTTTCCCCTGCTGTTTTGTCCTCTTTCCTCACACCAACCCGCATCTTCGCGGGCGAAGTAGATAGCGCGATGCGCTTAACGGAGTTGGGATTATGATTTGCCTTTCTCCTCCTCTTAGATCTTGTTTCACGAGACAAGTTTCCCGATAGAATTATCTCATCGGTTGATATGTTGGCGTTATCCACTGATCCCGCTATTGGGGGAGCGGAAGGCTCACTTTTATCCATCGCCTGATTTTATTTAACACTTTTCTTACACGTGTTTTATGTCAAAAATTTAAGAAGAAAAGAAAGAAAAAAAAAGAATGTCTTTGTTCCCCAGCGGAACTGGAACTCGCGCCACTTTGCTTTTCGTTCAAACACCATTTTAATTTCATTTTATATGCATTTTTATTTTTGGAATTCATTTACACTTACAACAAAATGCTTAAAAATTAGCTTAATTAACTTACAAATAATCTTTTTCAATCTTACTGGCCCCATGCGGGCACTCTAAGTTAAACATAATACTTAATCTATGTCTTTCGACGTTTCTTACAGACTATTTTTATTTTGTTTTTACATTTATTAAAACTAAAACTAAGAAAATAAACTTTAAGTAGAAAAACTTATTATATGGACTTTTAGTTATAATATAAAACTTAAAACTAAACCTATAAACTACCTAAAACTAAATTTTAACTACTTAATCCTACTTAAATTTTCTAATTCTATACCGCATTTTAGAGTGTAACCCACTTCTGTTTTAATATCGTTCAAACACCACTTCCACTGGGCTGTTTGACGCTTTAAGAAACTTTGTCAAATAATGGTTTTCACCTATACACTTTTTTTTCTCGAAAAAAGCCGAAACACGTTTTTAATACACGGCGGTTTGTGAACGACTGGTAGACAGCAACGGGGTTCCATGGGTAAACGACAGCTACCCACTTCCTTTTAACGAGAACGCCGACGCAATATGGAAAAAATTACAGAGATAGAAGATCTTCTCGAGAACCATCCAGGTGATACGAAATCGGCGGAGTATCTGAAGATTCTCACGAAGATTGAGTGGACGATAGGTAGGTTAGATAGTTCAAGACCGAATGACGTCGGAGAGGAATGAGCTGAAAGGGGAACTGCTCATTCTTCTATCAGACCTAACCGAAAGGTATGATGGAGAGGTAGCTGAGCAGATACGTCCTAGTGTGTCAGGATTAGGTAGAGTAGGCCGATTACCCACGACACCTCCGACAAGACAAACGGAATGGACGACACCTACGGAACCGAGACAGCAGGAAGAACCGATTCAGAAACGATGTCAGGAGCGCATTCAGAAGTGGGGCTTACAATTTTCAGGTGAACGTTGCGGATCTTCTCTTAATTCCTTCTGGAAACGAGTGGAGTAATTAAGGGAAGCAAGGGAGTATCTTCTTCTCAGATTTTCATGTCAGTGGTTGAACTTTTCCAGGGGAAGGCACTCATTTGGCTTAAGACGAATAGGAGACTGGTAGGCTCATGCGAAGAATTGGTTTCGGAGTTGAAGTTGAAGTTGGAGTTCCTCCCTCCAAATTATGATGATCTGCTCTTGGAAGAGATTAGGCGACGTACCCAAGGGAAGGAAAATTCTATAGGCGTATGCGTGGCCATCATGGAAAATATGTTTGGTAGACTCTCTGAGTCGTTATCAGAGGTAGGGGCCTTACATAGGGATTGCCCAACATGTTCGGGAAATGGGAATCGCACTCTCGTATCGGCAGGGCGAGTGCGCCGACAGAATTAGAAAGGTCGCCTTCTGGTTACCGGCTGGTAGGAACGACGGAAAAGGGCCTTATTTACGAGTTAGGGTTTATGGAATTAGGATGTTATTGGATTCAGGGGCTTCGCGGACGATTATCTGTAGGGATGGAAGGCATGTATTAAAGATTTTAGGGTTAGAGTTAGGAAAGGCAAACATAAGTGTGGTTTCTTTAGACGACGGTGCAGGTATAGAGGTTGCAGGTTGTTTGTCTGCCAGGGGAAATCGATCCTCCTGGAATGTCTTGGAATTCCAAATCTTCCACATGTCTTGATACTGGCTGCCGACTTTTGGGCCCGGACGGGAATTGTCCCGGATCTGAGATCAGGCATGTGAAATTGTTCACACCAGGCAGAGATGGCGTCGATTTCAGCAAGTACATTTCGATGAAGACCAGGATAGGGAATTAAGTAGGGTTATAGCTAGGGTTTTCAAAAACATGCCTGGAGGATTAGGATGCACACACTTAGTGGAGCATAAGATTAAGACGACGTCTGAACCGACAGTTCGACTTCGAAATTGTGCATCGTAAGGGCAAAGATCACGTGGTTCCGGACATGTTTTCTCGGAATATTGCAATCGTAACTGAACTGGAAAAGGAAGTCTCAGATCCATGGATCGCTAAAACGATCAACTAGGTCGAGTCGAACCCGCTGGACTATCCGGATTGGAGAGAAGAAAAGGGAACTTTGTTTAAATTTGTTAGGGAAAAACACGTGTTTGTGCATGACAATAGTTCGGAATGGAAGGAGGTAGTAGCGAAGGTAGATTGAGTTAGGGTATTAAAATGACAATCCATTAGCAGGGCATATGGGTTTTAGGAAGACATATGCCAGAGTAGGGTAAAGGTATTACTGGCCGAAGATGAGGTCAGATGTAACTACAAATGTTAGGTATTGTAAGATTTGCCAGAGTGTGAAGCCGGTGAATGACAAACCAGCTGGTTTAATGGTGGAGAGGAGAGGTATGTCGAATCCTTGGCATATGATCTACGTTGACTTGGTTGGCCCACTTCGAAAATCGAGTAGGGGCTTCGTTTATATCCTCACGGTCGTGGATTATTTTACGAAATTTCCCCCCTTGTTTCTCGTTAGCCTACTGCTTCCACACTTTGTAGGGACGAAGTTTTTCTTTTGTTCGGCGTGGAGTTGTCTGTGACAACGTTCCTCAATTCCGGAGTACGGAATTGAAAAACTTCTGCAATTCATATTGATCTTGTCTGTATTTTACCACGCATTACCATCCGCAAGCTAATCCATCTAAGCGGATAAACAAAATCATCACGTCGACCCTCAGAGCCTATGTGTCGGAGAACTCTCAGTTGGCGAATGTTGCCTGTTGCATCCGCACCTCCCAACATGATGTGTTAGGTATGTCCCTTTACTACGCGAACTTTGTGCTACAAATAGATCTTACTCGTTTTAAATCCCAGCACAAACTGGCTTTATTCATTATTTTAAGAAGCTCTCTGGGTATTGCATGAGAATACATGTGCACATATTTAATGTCAAGTATATGTTAAATGTTATTTTACAAATGAGTTTTGTGTATTAACATTATGCTACAATTTCCTCCTTTTTTTACAATTTAGAGGAAAAACGTTTTAACACTTCTTTTAAAGCTTAAAATTCAATGATAAATAAAGTCTAAATTTCAGGATATATTTATACATTTTATGTATAATTATTTACAATGTAAAGTTAACCAGTTCTTACCATAATTATAACACAGAACAAAAACAAAACAAAAAGCTATTATTACCCATATTTCTTAAAACATTTGCTTGCTACTATCTCCTAAGTAGCAAGCAAATGTTTCGACCCCTGTGTTCGGAAACAATCACATTTATTTTTATATAATTATTTTTTCTGTGTAAATTGTCATAAGTATTTAAAACTTAATTTAAATGTAACCGTTAAATTATTATGTAAACAAGGAAACGTAACGTAAGATTACGAATTGTAAATTTTTAGTACAAATGTAAAACAGTTAAATGTTAAATAATTTCCGGACTAATAAAACGTTCTCTTTGCTATAACCATTTTAGATAAAGAGACGTCGTTTATTTAACCGCATTTTTTCAACCCATATATAATCCCACACATAGTACAAAAAAGTGGAAAAACCCTACACACCCCAAGATTTGGTCCTAACGAGCCGGATTTTAACTAAAATCCCTTTTGTTCAAACAAAAAAAAACTAAAAATCCGCAATTGAAAATCTGCAAAGTGCAAACGCACAAGCGTACATATATATATATATAGAAGTTATATATATATCGTAAGTTACTGAAATAAAATATTAATTATTTAATATCATTTTAATAAACACTTGTACTTGATACATACAAACATTGCTTTATAATTAATTTTGAAACGAAAACCTTTAAAAATATCGAAATTGTCAACGGGTGCAGATCAAAAAGGGGTCCTGGAGCAGATTTTTCGTGAGCACTCCAACTTCAAAAAGACTGGAGCATCACGTCGTATAGCCAGGTATCTGTCAGGTCGTCTTCTTATTTTAGAAGAGAACTTCAAGAACGCGCTTGGTCTTCAAACAAAGATTCGACGAGGAGAAGTTGAAGAAGGTCTGAAAGAGGAAGATTTTGATGAAATTTTTGATCTGCTTCAAGAAACATATTTCACTTACCGAGGTGAACTGGTCGATGTTATCGACAATGCCAAATGAGCATCTAAGGAGACGAATGTGGAAAGTGAATCCACAGGTGCTTCTTGTAATGAGCTTGCGTTACCACAAATTCAAATCCCGGATTTTGAGGGCTCGTACGCAAAATGGAAGGCTTTCCATGATGTATTTTTGTCTTTAGTCCACACAAAAAAGAAAAGCTGGGTGAAATTCAAAAGCTTCACTATTTAAAATCATCTACTGCAGGTGAAGCTGCTCGTTTTTTGCAGCATTTAGGTTTGTAATCTGGCAATTATGACAAAGCATGGGAACTGCTTGTCGCCAAATACGACCACAAGCGATTTTTGTTAAACACTCACTTCCAACTTTTCTTTGAACAACAGCAGTTGACAAAGCAGACTGCAAGTAAAATAAAGTCTCTACTGCAAACGTCCCAGGAATGTTTCCACGCTCTGGGAAACTTAGGATTGCCGGTTAGTTCTTGGGATGACATTTTAATTTATATACTGGTTCAGAAATCACTTGGTTTTACTCAGCGTTTGTGGGAGGAGAAGTTAGGTAGTTCGAAGGAGTTTCCCACGCTAACACAATTTACAGTGTTCCTGGAAACACGTTTTCGAACCTTGGAAGCAGTAGCTGGAACGAGTGGCACAAAGGTCAGCGGTTCTTCTTCACACAAAGCTATTGCTGTAGAGAAGAAAAGGGTGTTGCACGTCGGGAAGAAGCAGTTTTCGTGCCAGGTGTGTGGTAGAGGTCAGTACTCCCTTCGAATTTGTCAGAAGTAAGGCAGTGGACAGAATCGGGGTTTGCCGGAACTGTCTAGCATAGCATACAGTCACAGGACTAGCCAGTATCAAAGCAATGTGCGCTGCTATTACTGCAAGCAGGTACACCATTCTCTGCTGCATGTTGATAAAATCAGCTCTAAGCCTACAAGGGATTATAAAAATACAACTACAGGTACACAAACATTTCACATAACATCAAAATTTAATCCATCTAAAGTAGTCTCTCCTGAAGTACATCAGCCAAGTGTTCTTCTGACAATAGCAGTTTTTCGAGTCAGGTCGTCAAATGGAAACTATTTACGTCTTAGGGCATTAGTCGATCCTGGATCTTCATCAACGACGAACACTCATTGAGGTATCTAGATTGGAAAAAATTAGCAGTAGTTCATGTCAGCGGTATGTGAGTCTTACCTTTGGGTCTCTGGTAACACCCTTCGAGACAAATACCCCAGCCTATGTTTTCACGTCCCTGACTGGTCTCTGCCGTCAAAACCTTTAGCTCTGCAAAATTGAGAACACATCCAGGGTTTAAAGTTAGCTGATCCACAATTCGACAAGTCTGTGACTGTTGATATTCTCCTGGGAGCCGACGTTTACTCTGACTTTATTTTAGGATCCATTATACGCGGTAATAATGAAAGATCGCCAATCGCACAGGAATCAGAGTTAGGCTGGCTTATCCTTGGGAAGGTTATTTCACAAAATAAAGAACCTGTCCATATCTTCTTACAGGTTCTCGATAACGACACTCAGCTGCGAAGGTCCTGGGAACTGGAGGAGTTGCCTTTCAAAACTAAGGAAACTGCGGAAGAGAAAACTTCTGAAAAGAATCATATCAACGCAATAATAAGATTGACTGATGGTCGATATAAGGTATCTTTGCCATTTAAAACTAATGACAGATGACAGAGGTTGACGAAAAGAATACCTTACTGGATACACCACACCACATTTTTATTCTTCACCACGCAATATTTAAGAAGTCAAACAAAACCACGAAGTTTCGTCCCAATCTTGCATACTACAAACGTTTTGTACGAAACTGCCCAGCACAAGCTGGAAAAAGAGACAGAGGTCCATTAAAGGTAGATGTAATCGGCACAAGAATATACGAAATTCCTCAAGGAGACACTGCCGTGGAGAAGGTAAGTTACCTTAAGCAAGGGATATACCAAACGATGACCAACTACTTTTGTCCCAAGTGGAGCGAAGAATACATTTCCAGGATGAAACTGGTCCCGAAGGGACAAGACGGAAGACGGAAACCGAGATCAAAACGCGGACATTAATTTTCTTCAAGGACGAGAAACTACCACCGTTGCAAAGGCGTCTCGGACGAATTATCGCTACACATCCCGGAAACGACGGACTAATTCGAGTGGTCACTTTGAAAACAAAAACTGGAGAACTTACACGATCAATTGGAAAAATCTGCTGTCTACCAGGCAACACTAAGGAAATACAAAATGATCAAACAACACAAAACAAGGATTTCACGCTAAAATAACGATAAACATATACTATTTTTCCTTTATTTCTACACAACACAACACAAATACATTTTACCCCGTTTTCTCTCCATTAATCATTAAAAATTTCTTAACACTAAATAAATGTACCTATACAAAATATTTATAATGAAATTTCATCCCTACACAACACAACACACATACATACAGCCCACTTAATACCAAATATAAAAAAATCATTCATTCCGGACATCGTTGCGGGTATTCCAAAATGCCGACGGGAATTGGAGAATCAAATACACCGACGGCATTTGAAGCTTCATACTGAACACTACCAACGTTGTCCACTCAAAACACAACACACCACTTTAACTGGTATCAATTTTTAAAAAATATTCTAAAGTTTACAGTACTAACATATAATACTATATTTTAATAATAAATACCTTAAAGTAATCTTATCATAATTTGAAAATAATAATAATAATAAATTCGTAAAATAATAAAAACAAACTTACAGCAGATGAATGTTTACGTTGTGCGAATTCAAACAACAATTCAATAGCAAGGCGGATTCATGGTACGAGTATTTTCTTAGGCATGTAAATACCACACACACTAAGATAGCTAATTCGGCCGTCATTAAAACACAAACCGTTCACGAAAATTTCGTCTAATATCATCGCCACAGCACAAAAAAAAAAATGCGTACGTGGAGACAGTTATCGTACCTACAAAATAACACCACAAATTGTAAGGAAATTATTTGGAAAATGATTTCAATGAACTTTTTAATTTTTTTCCATTTTCCCATCTCTTTTTTTCTTTTATTTTTTTTGCACTGCACTCGAATGTCACTTTCGCGAAAACAATCGATGTACATCAATATATACACACTCACGTTAATACGATTGTGTACTCGCGCCGGTGTACACAACTCAAACGAAATCGAATTTCGGGAAGGAAGGGCAGCAGAAAAAGATAAATAAATAAAAACACTTTTTTATTAACACAAAAAAACTAAAAAAAGGACAACAAAAACTAAACAAAAAACCGAAAAACACTCCCGACGTGATTTGACCCAGTTTTGGTCAACGATCAAAACAAACTATTGCACTGTTGCAAACCAAAGCAAATGACACATATTTCATTTCCCTTTGTTGCCCGTTTGTTATGTCGTCATCCTTGTTACGTACCTACATGTACTGTTTCAAATTATTAACTTACCCAATTTTGTCTCATTTACATGTAGATATTGCCAAAGAAGTACAACATACTCCAACTCCATTTGGGTACAGTAAGGTGTTTTACAAGATCGAGGACACTTGCGGACGAAAATCGTCCACCGGGCGGCAGCATGCTCCGAAACAATCACATTTATTTTTATATAATTATTTCTTTTGTGTAAATTGTCATAGGTATTTGAAACTTAATTTAAATGTAACCAACAAATTATTATGTAAACAAAGAAACGTAACGTAGCATTACGAATTGTAAATTTTTAGTACAACGTTTAAATCTTCCAGCGAAGGAGTGCACTTCCTCTCTGCGTAGTAATACCACAAATCGGTAAGTTCATTTATTTATTTTATTTACTCGTATAACTACTATAAGTTAATTGAGCACAGTATGAAACAAAATTTAAAGAAGAAGCATAAAGATCATAGTAACATATAAACATAATACAAAAAAAAATAATTATCATATTTCTATGAACTCTTTTGACGGTCAGATAGATACCTTCAGTATCTACCAGAAAAAAAAATTATTAGTTATCTTAAATTTTTACACCTATACATATATTCAACTTTATGTACATACACACACAATAATATATAGAGATATTTTTTTGATTTTTTTGGGGCATATTGTGTTTAGACTAAGATTTACTTAAGGTAGTCCTTTGCCTCCCGACTGTTCCCCCTAAAAAAACTTTTTTTGAATTAAATAAAATTGTTCTATCTGAAATACTCGTACATATTTTCTATGATTTTTTTAAATTTGATTTGAAAGGAGAAGGTTCGTTTAGTGCACAAGCTGTTGGATGCGAATTGGAAGTGTTAAGGGAAGATCATTCCTTTTTGGCAGGTTTGGATACGTTCTTTAAAATGTGGGTATAAATTATATTACTATAGGGCGAAAACAAAAAGGGTCGTTGGGACTGCGAAAGATGACTAAGTGAGGAGCAGATTGTTGCACCTATAAGGGGTAGTTACTAATACACCTACCATCCTATGGCTTCACTGGTTGACTGTGCTGGTAGATCTAAGGGTAAGTACAAAGTAGTGGGGAGGGTCCTTAAAGATTTTTTTTCGGAGGCATAGTCTTGGTCTCTGATTTGTGTTCACCTCTCTCTCGATCAATGGACCCTGGGTTGAAGTGCGTAACAACGGCGCACACCCCATTATTATAATCGCCCAGTTTAGGGATAGGGTGGTATAATAATTTCCTTACAAATGGCTACTAAAGGCGCTGGAAATTGCCTAACTGTTTTGGCACCATTGATGGAAAACACTGCCAAATAAAGTGTCCGCCGAATTCCGGCTCTCACTATTTTAATTACCTTCACTATGTTTCAATGATACTGCAAACGGTGGCCTATACTGACAAAAAATGTATTACCATCGAAGTGGTCGTTAGGGGAAAGCAAAGTGATGGTGGAGCTTTTCCTGGTTCAACTTTATTTAGACTGCTGGAAGCTGATAAACTTAATGTGCCTCCTTTACAATCATTGCCTGGATCAAATATAATTCTTCCAAATTTTTTAATTGGTGACAAAGCTTACTCACTTAAAACTTATCTGTTAAGACCAAATGCACGCAGAAATTTAAACGCAAAAACAGAAAATTTTAATAGACGACTTTCAAC
This sequence comes from Volucella bombylans, assembly GCA_949129095.1. Classification (NCBI taxonomy): domain Eukaryota; kingdom Metazoa; phylum Arthropoda; class Insecta; order Diptera; family Syrphidae; genus Volucella; species Volucella bombylans. The sequence goes on from OX422140.1 coordinate 233,824,586, forward strand.
GGCAAGGAATGCGCATTTGGAATTTTATCCTAAAAGTGGCGGTTTCTGCAAAAAAGTATCGAGACAAAACCAATCATTGCAATTAATTTAATTAAATGTGCCTGCATATTACACAATTTTGTAAGAGAGCGAGATGGAGATAATGATCTTGATTACATCCGGGTAACAATGCAAATGAACAATGACGAAACTCTTAATACAACAGTTAGCCAAGAACTAATCGCACGTTTTAATAGAAGTAGTCAAACAGCGTTGAATATCAGAACTAAATATTTATGGGATTTTGGACATTAAACCAAGATTAAAGTGTCCATGTAAATCGAATAAAAAAAATGTTAAAATAAATAAATTGAAACTCTTCACTTCACTCCACAGTTTGTCCGTTTTATTTTTATTTTTAAAATCTTTTAATTTATCTTGCCATTATGCAGGACGGCTTTGTACCTCTGAAATTAAATTTTCAATGTTTATTTTTGCCAGATTTTAGCCGCTCAGCCGCTTGCCGCTTACTGCGTGGCCTTAGCACAAGTTTATTATCTGTGATAAAACTATCCCCCTATAAGTATGCTAGCTTATTTGTATTTTTTTTCAAGTCTAACTATTGTATTGTGATAACCACTTAAATGTAAGCAGCGACATCTAGCAGAAAATGTCGAAGACCAGAAGGTTTCGATATTGGAATAACAAAGTCTGGAGACTGGAGAGTGGAATCGAATTTTCTAGCAAATTGGAAATTGTATGGGACGCTGGATGGCGTGGATTGTTCTCGAAGTATGTCATTCGAGTATAAATACCAGCATCCCAAAGGTATGCAAATCAGTTCTAAGGTGTAATTTGAAGTGTTAATTAGGAGAAGTGATTAAGTGGTTTAAGTAAAAGATAAGAAAAGTATAAGTGGTTGAGAAATTGAATTGTACTGAGAGAAAGAATTAAAAAGTGAATTGTAACTGTACTGAATAAAGGGATTTGTATTGAAAAGAATAAGTTCTATCATTTGTACCAACACAAACATTTTACATTGGTGTCAGAAGTGGGATAGGACTTATTTGTGTGTAAAAAAAAAAAACAAAAAAAAAAGGGTTTTCTGACTATTTGAAAAAGCTAGAATGGGTCGAAAACTATTGCAGTTGACCCTCGTCCAACTCAAATCCGAGTTGAACAAGAGAAGCCTCAGCGCCAGTGGAGGAAAAAGTGACCTGGTGCTCCGACTTCAGGAGGCTTTGAACAACGAGGGACATGATCCTGATGCATATTCCTTTGATGTTGACGAGGATGAACAGACAAGTACCGGCAATGAAATGGCTGCGATGAAGCAACTCCTCTTGTTAAAAATGGACGAACAAAAGAAAAATATGGAAGAACAGAAGAACAGTCTGGAACAAAAAATGGACGAACAGAAGAACAGTCTCGACCAACAAAAGAAAAATCTGGAAGAACAGAAGAACAGTCTGGAACAAAAAATGGACGAGCAGAAGAAAAATTTGGACGGTCTTCAACAGAAAATGGATGAACAAAAGAATAGTCTCGAGCAAAAGTTGGATGAACAAAAGAAAAATCTAAACGAGCAGAAGAGCAGCATTGAACAAAAATTCAACGAACAAAAGAATAGTCTAGAACAAAAACTGGAAGAACAAAAGAACATTCTTCAGCAAAAATTCGAAGAAATCGATGACAAATTTGAAAGCATAGAGAAGAACGTTGATGACAAATTTGATAGAATTGAGAAGAAAGTTGATGACAAATTTGATACAATAGAGAAGAATGTTGGCGAAAAATTCGAAGAAATGGACAGCAAAGTTCAGCAACTGGCAAAAGAGCTCGACACAGTGCGAAAACAGAAACTGCGAGAATGTTCTTTAAGCGGTCCAAGGAGAAAAGAGTTGAAGCCTCCCTCATTCGATGGCCAGACCTCATGGTCTACCTATAAGAAGCAGTTTGAAATGGCTGCCTGTGCAAACGACTGGGACAATGAGGAAAAGTGCTTTGCCCTAACAATGGCCTTGCACGGTCCTGCAGCAGAATTGTTGCAAACAGTAGACATCGAAAAGCATAAAGATTATGTGACTTTAGTGCAGGCTATCGAGAAACGGTTTGGGGACAGCCACATGCAGGAGGTCTACAAGGTCCAATTGCAAAGCCGAAAGCAGCAAAGAGGAGAAACACTGCAGCAGCTCCAAGCAGACGTGAGTAGACTTGCACATCTGTCATACCCCACCGCAGGCCAGGAAATTATCGACGAAATGGCAAAAGATGCATTTATCAGGGGAATTGCAGATTCGAAGCTACAGTCAGCAGTAAGGATGGCCGGGAAAAGAACCCTTGCTGAAGCACTTGCCTTCGCTCTGGCGATGGAAGCAGCCAATCAAGCTTCCAGGGGAACACATTTCGTCAGGGAAGTAGCATCTGTCGAATGTTCCTGCACAAGAATTAGTGCCGAGGAACGAGATACTCGACGGGATAGACGAATAATGCGCTGCTGGAATTGCAATAAAATAGGACACCTTCAAAGGCAGTGTAAAGAACCGATGCGACGAAAAGACTGCCCTCACTGTGGTGACAAGCAAATAGAGGAAGAAACTCGCAGAAACAGCTATCAAGAAGCCGGTCAACCTTCCCGAAGCCATCAGTCGGGAAATGCTTAAGCACCAACTTCGCGGCGCAGAAGTTGGTAGCAGGAGTCGACGGCCCCAGGACCATCATCCAAGTCTCGCTGGCAAAACGATGCAGCGAAAGCCTTCTAGTAGAAGTAGTCAGTGGAAAAGAAAAATGGATGGCAACAATAGACACCGGTGCCACGGCCTCAATCATCAGGAGGAATCTTGTGCAGAAGTCTTGGCTGCATAACACTAGCAGTTGCAGCTTGCGAACAGCTACAGGAGCAACGATTAAGGTATATGGTGAAGTCCGCATAAAAATCCAACTGGCCGGAGTAATATTCACTCACGCGTTTCTAGTAGCTGACATATGTGACGAGTGCATCATTGGTACAGACTTCATGAGAGAACATGGACTTGTAGTCGACTTGGGGGCACAAACCCTGAAATACAGAAACATGGAGATACCAATGATATACGGAAACGCCAATACCTCAGTCTCAAATGTCGTCATCTGCAGCAATCAGAGTCTAGAGCCTTCTTCAGAAGCAATTTTGTGGGCAAAAGTGGAAGGTGGTCCTGGTAGCCACCGATTCTATTTGATGGAGCCAGAAAAGGGAAGAGACTTCATGGTGGGAAAGACCTTAGTGGAGCCAAAGAACAACATGGTCTCTGTAATGATCCTGAATCCAAAGACATACAGTAAAGGTGAAAAAGGGGGAGATAGTGGGAAAATGCGTACCTGTTAAGGCTATATCGACCACAACGGAAAAAAGGGTGCAACACCGGTCACAACAGTTCAGAGCATAAAAATCAAGAACAAAATTCTCAGCCTCTGTAATCTGGACGAAGATCAGTGAATCCTGGCAGAAAAACTAATCGGTGAGTACGCTGATATATTTGCTACACAAGACGGAGAATATGGACGTACGCATATTGTTCAACACCACATTGAAACCGGAGACGCTCGACCAATCCGTCAACCTGCAAGGCTCTTCCATTGGCAAAACAAACAGAAGTTGCCGAAATGATGTCGAAGATGAAAGCTGAGGGAGTGATTGAAGAATCGCAAAGTCCGTGGGCATCTCCAGTGGTCCTCGTGAAGAAGAAAGATGGCAGCACGAGATTTTGTGTAGACTACCGACGTCTCAATGATGTAACTAAAAAGGACAGCTACCCACTTCCGAGAATCGATGACACTTTGGATATGCTTTCTGGAGCGAAATGGTTTTCAAGACTTGACTTGAAGAGTGGTTACTGGCAGGTAGAGATAAATCGTACGGATCGTGAGAAAACTGCCTTCACTACAGGAAGTGGTCTTTGGCAGTTTGCAGTGATGCCGTTTGGACTGTGCAACGCTCCGGCCACCTTCGAACGACTAATGGAACAAACATTGCAAGAACTCACCTGGAAAACCTGCCTACTATATTTGGACGATGTTATTGTCATAGGTAAGAAGTTTGAGGAGCACCGCGAAAATCTAAAATAAGGGTTTGAGAGGCTACGAAGTGCTCATTTAAAGCTCAACCCAGAAAAGTGCGCCTTGTTTCGTCCGGAAGTAAAATATCTGGGTCACATTATATCAGTGGAATAAGTAAGAACGGATCCTGACAAAATCGAAGCCGTGAAAAGTTGGCCTTCTTCAAAAGATAAACACCAACTGAGAAGCTTCTTGGGACTCGCCACATATTACATAAGGTTCGTAAAGGATTTTGCTGGCATTGCAAATAGCCTGCATCAACTTGCGGAAAAAGGCCGACAGTTCAGGTGGTCTGGAGAATGCGAAAAAGCATTTCAAGAACTGAAGCGACAGCTGTGCAATGACCCTATCTTGGGTTACCCCACGCCCGGAAAAATGTTCATCGTGGACGCAGACGCTAGCAATGTTGGGGTCGGAGCTGTGATCTCCCAAGTTCATGATGGTCAAGAGAAAGTGGTCGCATGTTACAGCAAAGTACTCTCCAGAACCGAAAGGAACTACTGTGTAACACTACGCGAGCTTCTGGCTTTAATTCTGGCTACGAAACATTTCCATAAGTACCTCTACGGACAAAAGTTCATTCTCCGGACAGACCACGCAGCTCTGAAATGGCTACTCCAATTTAAGAACCCTGAAGGCCAAGTGGCAAGATGGATCGAGCAGTTGCAGGGCTACGACTTTGAAGTGCAACACCGCAAGGGAACACTCCACTCAATGCTGATGCTCTCTCTCGTCGACCGTGCGGAGTAAAATGCGAACATTGCAATCGTAAAGAAGCAAAAGAACAGGCAACTATCCAAATGATCAGAACTGAGCCAATAGAGGGTTGGAGTATAGACGAAATCCGTGCCTCCCAACAGGCAGACAATGACATCGAACCAATAGTGGCCTGGAAAGAACACGAGAAAAGACCAAGCTGGCAGCAGATATCAGATCGAAGCCAAACTTTGAAGGCATACTGGGCACAGTGCGACTCGCTTTTTGTGCAAGATGGATTGCTGAAAAGAAAATGGGAAAGTGCAGATGGGACAACATCTCGTATGCAGCTAATTGTGCCACGGTCCAGAGTCAACCAAGTGCTCCATGAAATACATGACGGAATCTCAGGAGGCCATTTGGGAATAAACAAGACGTTGGAAAAGGTAAGGGAACGTTTCTATTGGCTAAGCGCTAAACAAGATGTCGAGAATTGGTGCAAAAAGTGCATAAGATGTGGAGCTACCAAGGGTCCAAAAGTAAAGCCACATGGACAAATGCAACAATACAATATCGGAGCACCTTTCGAACGAGTAGCCATCGACATCGCTGGGCCGTTTCCCGAAACCTTTAATGGAAACCGATATACTCTCGTAGTCATGGATTACTTCAGTAAGTGGCCGGAAGTGTTAGCCATCCCAAAACAAGACCGGCTAAGACCGTAGCCGAACAGATAGTCAACAACTGGGTGAGCAGATTTGGGGTCCCAATGGAGCTGCACTCTGATCAAGGGCGAAACTTTGAATCAAAAGTCTTCCAAGAAATATGGCAATATTTGGGAATAAGAAAGACAAGGACAACGCCACTACACCCTCAATCTGATGGAATGGTCGAGCGATTCAATCGGACCTTGAATGAGCATTTATCTAAGGTTGTCAGCAACTGCCAGCGGGATTGGGATCGACACATACCCCTCTTCTTAATGGCCTACCGAAACGCGGTCCATAGCTCAACAGGGCACACACCATCCGAGATCTTATTTGGTCAAACAATTCGGTTGCCAAGTGAAGCAAAATTCGGATCCCGACCGACGGAACCCAGAGAGGTGAACGAGTACGTGAATGACTTACGCAGCAGGATTCGTAAATTGCATGAAGACACCAGAGAAAAGATGAAGCTAGCAAGCAGCCGCATGAAAACTAGGTACGATATCAAGGCGAAATCTTCCGGTTTCAACGAAGGAGATCTGGTCTGGCTGTATAATCCTCAGCGTAAGAAAGGCAAATCACCAAAATTGCAACAGGACTGGGAAGGTCCATACAAGGTGATAACCCGCATTAATGACGTTGTCTACCGGATCCAGCGTGGGAATCGAGGAAAATTGAAAGTGGTCCATTTGGATAGAATGTGTCATTTCAACGGGATGCTGAATGACGAAGTTGTTCGGGACGAACAACTGTAGGGAGGGAGCAATGTGATAACCACTTAAATGTAAGCAGCGACATCTAGCAGAAAATGTCGAAGACCAGAAGGTTTCGATATTGGAATAACAAAGTCTGGAGACTGGAGAGTGGAATCGAATTTTCTAGCAAATTGGAAATTGTATGGGACGCTGGATGGCGTGGATTATTCTCGAAGTATGTCATTCGAGTATAAATACCAGCATCCCAAAGGTATGCAAATCAGTTCTAAAGTGTAATTTGAAGTGTTAATTAGGAGAAGTGATTAAGTGGTTTAAGTAAACGATAAGAAAAGTATAAGTGGTTGAGAAATTGAATTGTACTGAGAGAAAGAATTAAAAAGTGAATTGTAACTGTACTGAATAAAGGGATTTGTATTGAAAAGAATAAGTTCTATCATTTGTACCCACACAAACATTTTACAGTATCTTAATCTAGTCAATAATTTCATCTAATAATTAAGGGTTTTCCAATAGAGACTTGACAACTTTGAATTTAATTTGTGAACGCACCCTTTCACTAATCATCAAACTGTCACTGTAAATTTATTCAGTAAAGTCAACATTTTCATCATGATAAAGTACACTAACGAGCAACGTCTGCAAATTATAAAACTTTTCTACCGAATTGCGGAGTCGGTGACTGCAACTTTAAGAGCGTTAACTCCAATTTTCGTTCGTAATTCTCGCCCTAGTAGACAGGCAATAATAAGTTTAGTGCAACAATTTGAGTCTACATATTCGTTGTGTTATTTTGCAGTGTCAGTGAGACAACAGGTTGGTCGAAGTGTCGAAAATATCGCTGCCGTTCAGGCGTCCGTAGCAAACGATCCAAATCAGTCAATTCCACGGCGTTCTCAAGAATTGCGCATCGCTCAGACCACATTATGGCGTATTTTGCGTAAGGATCTTGGTTTACACCCATACAAGATCAAGCTGACTCAAGAATTGAAGCCGATGGACCATTTGAAGCGACGTGCGTTCTCCGATTGAGTTCTGGAGCAAATGCGCCAAGATGATGAATTTCATCGCAAAATCATGTTCAGTGACGAAGCTCATTTTTGGCTCAATGGGTTCGTCAATAAGCAAAATATGCGTTATTGGTCGGGTGAAAATCCACATGTGCTTCATGAATCACCACTTCATCCACAAAAATAACTGTATGGTCCGGTTTGCATGCCGGCGGCGTTATTGGGCCATATTTTTTCGTCGACGATAAGGATCGTCGCGTTACTGTGAATGGTCAGCGTTATCACGCCTTGATCATCTATTATTTTTGGCCCAAATTGGAAGATATGGACTTCGACGACATGTGGTTTCAACAGGATGGTGCCACAAGCCACACAGCATATGCTACAATCGATTCATTGAAGAGTAAGTATGGTGAGCGTGTTATCTCAAGACATGGGCCAGTCGATTTCCCGCCTCGTTCGTGCGAGTTAACTCCGCTTGACTTTTTTCTGTGGGGCTACGTTAAGTCATTTGTTTATGCCAACACGCCGAAGACGTTTTAAGAGCTCAGAGCCAACATTGAACGCGAAATAGCAGCCGTTTCGGCCAAAATATGTGGCCGAGTCGTTGAAAACTGGGTCCAACGAATCGACCGCTGCAAACGTGCCCGTGGTGGCCATATGAATGAAGTGGAGTTCCATTCATAAATGTTTTGATTGTACTTCAAGCCGATAATAAAGTTTTTGAAATATCTCAAATGGTTTGAGTTTTATTTAAAAAAAGTTGTCAAGTCCTTATTGGAAAACCCGATACTATAGCTTAGATGCAAAAAGTGTAAGTTTTATTATTGGATTGTGAGAATTCAAAGACATTCCAAAGTTTTATTCAATATAGGGGACGGTTAATTATATTTTCTTGTTTTAAAGAGACAGCAGTGTGAAGCTTCGGCTTATTGTTATAATAGTTTCGTTATTTAAGGTGTCTAACCTTCAGAATGTTCGGTATCATGAAGTTATGTACTGTATACATATATAGGTAGAATAGGACGAAATATGTAAAATGATATTAATTTGAGTTGAATATGTTACTTTATAATGCCTTTATTTTGTAATAAACTTGAAAAAAAAACGCATTGTCTTTTGAATGCCTTTTTTTTCTTCGATTTCCGTTTCGCATTTGACCAATAAGATTCGCAGTGATTTTTCTTGGTGACATAGAACCATGTGGACTAGGATCATTTAAGTGATTTCTTGTGTGGGTAAGGCCGCGATCTGTTTCTTGGGTACCTGACGAAGATGTATTGAATGTAGCTCTATTTGTGCTAGGGGCTTATACCAATAGCAAGTAAAGTAAAATTCGAAGTCGTGTTATCCAATTTGGATAAACTGGATAGTGCTGGGGTGGGTCCACATTTAGGAGAGGCGTTGTCGTCTTGGTTTCTCCACCTCACTAATAAGTGCCAGGAAGAACAGGGTTTTGAGATTTTTCGGGCTTCATACCATAAATTAATTGAATGAACAGCATTCAGTGGCATGGAACGAGTAACACCGTCAGAAGGCATAGCGGCAGGTACCCTCCCAATCGTACGAGCTAAGACGAGCGGACACTAGTGTGACTCAGCTGCGAAAGCCTCGGACACACTCTTGTTGCAGCTGCCTGGACAGGCTTATGAAGTTCTGTGGCCGTAAGTCTTTGGGGTAGTGTTAGCGGGATGAGTGTTTTCTTTCTAGAAGCACCTATACACACACATCTGTGATCGTGAGAGCTCAAATGTAGGCGACCTCAATTTGAGGTCTTGAAATTACAAGCGGTGTGTCAGGTAGCTTTAGAAGTTCCGTTATAATTGTGTGGATATACTCCATATTTTCTTCGGGTGAGGAGGAATATATGAGTACGTCGTCAATATAAACGTATGCGAACATGCCAATATATGGAGGTGAGATATTGTCTAGGCATCATTGAAATATAGTTATTTAGTTAGTTTAATTTTATTTTCAATAAATGTTTTACAATGTAACGATTAATCTAAGTTTTTAATGGTTTCGCCTGTGGCCGTCTACCAGGTTCACAAAATACATACCTAAGTTTTACATTAACATCTTCGTCTAAATTATGTTTTCCGAACATTGAAATTCGAAATTCTTTTAAAAGCGGACAAACACCAAGAAAAGTAAGGTTTCTTCTCTCTTCTTCATGTTGCAGACGTCACAAGGTATTGGTAAATCTGGTCTATGGGGTATAAAGTTTAGTTGAACGAGTTCCCCTCTCAGTTTGAAAATAGTACTTATTTAGTCAACTGCGTGACTATCTAGGAAATATCTTTTTTCATTTAGAAAATGGTTTAGTTTGCTGTAATAGTTCCTAAACATTGACGATTCAGCTTCTTCGACATATTGGTCATATTTGTCTCCCAAAATTCTCCAAAACCAAGTTAAATTTTTCTCTTAAAAGATGAGGATGCTCGTTCACTTGAATAGACAGATTTAATCCGCATTCAGAAGCAGTTTTCTTCCATTCCTCGCAAATGCCTCCGTTTGTTCTAATTATGCTTCTTAAAACTACGTTTGGTATTCTGCATTCATTCATTTCTAGTATTTTTAGGATACAGTTGAAGTGCATTTTGAGCGTGTACAAGAGCAAATGAGGAGTTCCCGTTTCAAGATGTAGCATATAGTTCGGGGTATTTTTTGGTAACCGGAAAATCTTCTTCAAAAAGTAGCGAAGAAATTTTTCCACAGCATCGTAGCCTTTGTAACCACATACCTGAGCTCCGTAAAGCATTATCGACGCTGCGGTTGAGTGGAACAAAGTTTGTTTTGCACTTGCGATACATATTTATTTTTGAAGCAACGTTCCCAAATCGAACAGATAACTCTTTTAGCAACAGCTAATTTTTCCTCAAAGTGTGGTTTGAAATTTAAGGAGGACGATATTAGGATACCTCGGTATCTGTATCTGGATACTACCTCAATCTCTTCCCCGTCTAACTACCACTTTTCCAAATGTGAGAAGCGTACTCTTGCATTTCTGAATATCATCATTTTTGATTTATCAAGATTTACAGAGAGATTCAAACTTTTACAGAAAGCATTAAGCCTGTTTATCATTAACTGTATACCTTGGGTTGTGTCATACAGAACGACGATATCATCAGCATACATCATCGCAGGAATTGATACACCGTTGAATCTTATTCCACCTTTGACATCATCTGTTATATCATTGATGTATAGTATAAAAAGCAGAGCACTTAAAATACAGCCTTGTTTAACACCCATTGAAGTTTCGAACTCTTCAGAAATTAAGACTCCATCCCATACATATGCAATATTATTCTCATACAAGGCTCTCAGGATTCGAATAATTTTGCTTGATACACCGATTTTGGAAAGCTTATAAAAGAGTGCTTCACATGGTATTGAATCGAACGCTGCTCGAAAATCTACAAAGAAGGCGTACAACTTTTTTTTCTTGCTCTTATATGTTTCAGCAATGTTTGTTAAGCAGAATATCTGGTCGATTGTAGAATAACCTTTCCTAAATCCAGCTTGGAATTCTTTAAGGATGTTATGTTCTTGTACCCATTCATACAATCGTTGAAGTATATATTTTCTATATCTAATATACGAGTATCTAATCCAATTCCTTGATCAAGATTTCGTGAAAGCCTGACTCTAAATCTGATGTCGTAAAAACTTTTGCTTTGCCTAGGTTTTGGGTAGTCATTGTAACATCTGGGATAGGGTATCTATTAGTGGTAGTCTGAGCACTAAGCTTCTGAAAATCTACTACCATACGTCTTTTAGGTTTCCCTTCGTTATCGTTACCTTTATTTGTGATGGTCCAGATTGGAGAGACGTATGCACTTCTATTGGGTTGCATAATTTGATTATTTAGTAATTTTGCTACTTCTTCATTTAAAGGTTTGTTGTCTGCTATCGGATACGGGTACTATTTCTCCCAAAAATGATCTTGATTGTGGCTTGTATCGTAGTCGTAAACGGCAGAATTTCGTTAGTTTCGGCATTTGTTCTCATGATATCCTCAATTTCAGTTTTATATTTATCGTTATTAATTGTATAATTTACTTTTTGTTCACTAATTTCTTTCTTTGTGAGTTTATACTCAAAAAGGTAAATTTGTACTTTCATGCCCAAAGGGAATGTTCACCCAGAAGCATGTCGAACTCCTCTAAAGCTTCAGTTTCAAAAAATACTAAATTATGATAAAATAATATAATAATTCTCTAAGCTTTAGTCAAAGAGCATCCGTGAATCGTTTTAACATTTGCTGGTTTTATAGGTATAGATTCCCTGATTTTGCACTTACAACTAATATAATTATTTGTCGCGCCTTCATAATTTTTTATTTTATATGCATTTTTATTAAATTCACTTCATATACACTTACAGCTAAACAAAAAAATGCTTAATGATTAGCTTAATCAACATATACTATCTTACAATAATTTACTGGCCCCATGGAGGCGCTCTAAGTTAAATCTAACACTTATACTACGTCTTTCGACATTTCTTACGGTATAATTAACATATTTAAAGTAATGACTCAAAAACTTAAACTAAGAAAATAACTTATGTTACAAAAAACTTAGTGAAGGTGTTGAAAATAAATAAAATACATTTACAAACATACATATACAAACATGAAATATAGCTTAAGATATACTGCCTTGTGTGCATATAAGTATATAATGAATTCGCCAAAATAAACAGTTTTTGCTAATATACTATACACATATAATTATGTCACATGATTGACTTCGCTTACACAAGAGTTCGTTAATTTTAAGTGAGTTCTTCTTAACACGTCGCGCGATCAATATCGTTTGCCAATCCTCCTTTTATTAATTATAACATTATACTCTTTACATTGAATTAAACTACTTATTTATAAATCAACCATCGGTGTTTTATTTGGCAATCCGGGATCTGTTTGTGATATGGTAACATTTTACACATTGGTGCCGAAACCCGGGAGTAAAACACAAAGAGCGATTTAAGCAACGTGGCAGTTTATTTAACGTTTAACGAACTTGATTATGGATTTGGCAAGTCGCGCAACGTATCGTGGACAAGTCACGAAAATCGTTAAAAGTGCAAGCGAGTTTCTTAAATTAAACGACGGGAAGGTCATTGGAAACGATGATGCAAGCACCCTAGACTCTATCGAAGAGGAATTAAGTGTGTTTTTAGATCGCTTGTCTGCAGCGCATAAGAGTTTGCGGAAGGCGAACGCAGATGTACTTCCTTCAATCAAATCTTAAGAATTCGAGAAGGAATCGGATACCATTGCTGACTACAACGATAAGGCTATAGCAACGATCACACGCCTTAAAATGCGTCTAACAAAGGTAAGGGATTTCCAAAAAACGCTTTCAGCTGCAAACGTAACATCGAATGATACTTCCGCAAATCACGTGTCGTTCTATGATGTCATTAACTCGCCAATAAATAAACCAACGGCCGTTAGACTTCAAAAGCTTCATCCTAAGAAATTCTCTGGAGATTACAAAGAGTGGATACCGTTCTGGGAACAGTACCACACACTCGTACATGACAATCCAGCTCTCTCAAAAGTTGACAAATTTAATTATTTGGAAGCAGCGTTAATTGGAAAAGCAGCCAATACTCTTATGGGTCTTACTCCAAGTGAACTGAATTATGATTCAGCAATTGCCTTACTTAAGAATGAGTACGGAAATACAGACAAAACCATCGACCATACGATGCAGAGTTTGTTATCCATACAGCCAGTACATTCAAGGGTTGATTCCGCTGGTTTACGAGAACTCTATAATTCAGTGCTAGCTTCCACGAGATCACTAGAAGCGCATGGGATCTCTTCATCCAACTACTTCGTCATGCTAAAAAGTGTCCTCCTTAGATGCATACCCAACGAGTTGAGATTAGATTTCCACCGCTACTATGACGATATTTCTGATGAACTACCCCAGACAGTTGCTGAAGATGATAATGTAAGTTTATCAACAAAAACTGAGTCTTCGTCTACAATCGGTGTCAGTGACAAACAAGTTAGGTGTCTGCTAAAATTCTTAAAGAGAGAAGTAGAATCTCTAGAGAAGGCAAATGAGGCGAAACAACCATTGAACAGAATTCACTCATCACACGTCATAAAGCCCAAACCGAAAACAGCTGTTGGATTATTTGCAGCGGAGGGAGAAGAATTAAGTTGTTTCTTTTGTAAAGCGGCTGGTCATACTTCCGAAGATTGCAAAAGTTCCAAAACAATAATGGAAAAAAAGAAAATGCTCAAGGAAGATGGAAGATGTTATCGGTGTTTGAGAAAGGGTCACTATTCCAAGGTATGCAAGAAACGTTTTAAACTTGTGTGCAAAATTTGTAATAGACGTCATGCAACCTCTATGTGTGACCCTCAGTTCAACGTGAGAAATAATTTGACATGTCCATCAAACACAAGTACAGCACCAGTACAATCTTCAAAACCAGTGTCAAACAGCCAGCAATCAATTAATTTATACACATCCAGTGCTCAAAATTCTAAACAAAACAACGAAGTTTATTTGCAAACGGCATTTGCATTTGCCTCAAACGCAAAACTCAGCCATTCACTGTATGTGAGAATTGTCATCGATGGGGGTAGCCAAATGTCTTTTGTGAAGTCAAGTGTCGTACGCCAACTCAATTTACCTATTGTTGGTGTTCATCATATAAGCATCATTCCATTCGGAAGTAAAGAGCCAAAGCCAAGCACGATGTGTAACAAAGTTCGTTTAAGGTTAAGAAGTCAGTATGACCACAAGGAAATAGTTGTTGATATGATAGAAGTTCCAGAGATCTGCATAGATGTTCTTCCAACGCCAGGTACAAATATTGATGCATTTAATGAATTGTTATTGGCAGATATCCCGCTTGATGATGTCGAACCTGTGTCAGGAATAAGCGTGCTAATTGGAGCAGATAACTATTGGAAGTTTGCTACTGGAGAATACAAACGAATTACACCTGATCTTGCCGCCATCCATACCATCTTGGGTTGGACTTTGCAAGGTCGATCTCCAATTGCGGCCGATTGCAGTACGGTTGTTGCTTGCACAACTTCTCTCCATGTAGGTACATGTGCATGTGAGGATATGCAACAGTTCTGGCGGCTTGAAACGTTGGGAATAACAAATGAAGAAACAGTAAGTACAGCTCCAATTACAAGTGTTCACAGGGTTGGCGATCGTTTTGAGGCTTCTTTAACTTGGAAAAATACTGGTAGCATGTTGCATGACAACCGCACTGGATCATTTTATCGAATGCATGCATTAGTACGTAAGTTAAGGGCAAATGGTAAGCTGAAGGAATATGAAGCTGCTATGTCAGAAATGGTGAACAGTGGCGTGGCTGAGTTAGCCGAAGAGTGCAGCGGGGAGAATCGCATCTACTACATGCCTCATAGACCAGTATTTAGAGATGACAAAGATACAACCAAGCTTCGTATTGTTTTCAATGCTTCTGCGCACGCAAATAACCACCTTTCACTCAACGATCATCTTGAAGTCGGTAAGAATTTATTGCCAGATATTTTGATCATCCTATTAAATTTTCACTGTGGAAAGTTCGCCTTAACAGCAGATATAGAGAAAGCCTTTCTCCAAATTCTCTTGAGTTCAGCTGATCGTGATTGCCATAGGTTCTTTTGGTTTAAGGAACTTATCAGCTCCAACGAAATTCGAACGAATTTTATTGTTCAGCCATATCGGATGACGAGGGTCACATTTGGTGTTACTTGCAGTCCCAGCTTGTTAGGGACTGTTACACAAAAAATTTTGAACGAAGAAGAACATCGCCATCCTGAAGTTGTTGCGATTCTTTGTAAAGGCTTCTACGTCGACGATTTTGTCGCTAGTGTCAATTCTGAAGAGACTGCGAGTTATATTGTCAACACAGCAGTTGAAATTATGAAGTCTGGCTCCATGCACTTACGCAAATGGAACTCTAATAGCGTATCTATTCGAAATCAATTGTTGTCAAAGTATTCGCCCCCCGAAAATCAGAAGATCCTGGGCATGCGTTGGTATGTGGACTCCGATGAGCTAGCTGTCGATTTATCTGCGGTAGAGACAATAGTAAAATCGGAAGGGCTTAATGGAACAAAACGCAACGTTTTAAGAATTATGTCGAAAATCTACGATCCATTCGG
Organism: Volucella bombylans; assembly: GCA_949129095.1. Classification (NCBI taxonomy): domain Eukaryota; kingdom Metazoa; phylum Arthropoda; class Insecta; order Diptera; family Syrphidae; genus Volucella; species Volucella bombylans. The sequence continues at coordinate 233,839,953 of OX422140.1, forward strand.
TTTATTGGGTCCTTGGGTCGTCCGTTGGAAGGTCCTTTTTCAATCACTATGGCGACGACAGCTTAGCTGGGATGAACGACTGCCACAGGAACTCGAAAAAATCTGGCTCGATTGCTGTCAAGAAGTAGGAGTGCTTAAGCAGCTAATGATTCCTCGCTGTGTTTTTAAGGAAGTTGGCTCAACGCAGGTGCATATTTACGCAGACGCGAGTCAGTGTGCCTTTGGGGCAGTGGCCTATTTGAGAACTTGTGATGAAGAAGGAAAAGTTTGTGTACGTTTTCTCTGTGCAAAGAACAGAATCGCACCTATTAAGAACAGTGACACCAACGAATTGACTCTTCCTAAATTAGAACTTACGGCAGCTCTGGTAGCAGCTAGATTACTGGACTATCTTCGTATCAACTTACAAATAAAATTTTGTGAAGAGTTTCTATGGACGGACTCAAAAATCGTCATGTTTTGGATATTAGGAACGCAGAAGAAATGAAGACCCTATGTTGACCGCGTCCGAGAAATCCGAAGGCTATCAAAGATTTCTTCTTGGAGACACTGTCCTGGTTCTCAGAATCCTGCGACCTATTAACACGAGGGATAAACGCATCATCGCTGCTGAACTCTGAATTGTGGTTGTCTGGACCTAATTGGCTACAACAAGAGGCAAATTATTGGCCATCTGGAAGCGAAGAAAATACAACGTCACTCTCAACATTGCTGGTCGAGGAGGAAAAGGGGGATATTAAACCTGCGAATATTCATCATACTCTAATGGACTGTACCAAGTTTAGCAGCTGGAGACGTCTTTTACGGGTGACAGCATATTGTTTTCGAGTCATTAACAAATTTAAAAGTCTACATCGTGATGAAATGATCCCTCCTAATAATTCACCCTTTGTCACTGCCAACGAAATTGATCAGGCTGAAATATACTGGATCAAAGAAGCACAACAACAGTACTTTCACTTGGAAATTGCTGCCCTCCAGCAGAATAACGGTATACCTTTAAATTCAAAATTGCTAATTTTAAATCCTTTTCTAGATCCAAGTCATAAGTTTCTGCGTGTCGGTGGGCGATTACACTTGCTACAGTCGACAATTGAGGCTCATCCAATAATACTGCCGAAGATGTCTCATATAACAAAGTTAATAGTGGTTGAGACGCACGAACAACTAATTCATGCCGGGGTGTCGGCTGTAATGACCCGTTTACGAGCTACCTACTGGATTGGTAAATGTCGGCAGTTAGTTCGATCTGTTGTAAAAAACTGTACAGTATGCAGAGTTCTACAAGCAAAGCCTGCAAGTCAACCGTTTGCGCCTTTACCTCGAGAGCGCATTGTATTTTCGATGCCATTTAATGTCACTGGACTTGATTTTGCAGGACCTCTTTATACATATGAATCTGACCAAAAGAAAAAGGTGTATATTATGTTGTTTACGTGTGCGGCTATAAGAGCAGTGCATTTGGAGCTAACACCTGACCTTTCTACCGAGAGTTGCATACTCGCCCTTCGTCGCTTCATAGCTCGTAGAGGAGTACCCAGAGTAATTTGGTCAGATAACGCTGCTAACTTTAAGAAGACTTCGAAGGAACTATCGAATCTTGCAAACGAAAAATTTGATGGATTTTTGTCGAATCATCGAATTTCCTGGAGGTTTATCGCAGAGAGGGCTCCTTGGTGGGGTGGATTTTGGGAGCGCCTCGTTGGTGTAGTCAAGACCTCTCTTAGAGCAGCTGTCGGCCGAGCAACGTTGAGCTCCGACCAGTTGTACACCTTACTGACAGAAGTCGAAAACGTCGTGAATAGCAGGCCACTCACCTACGTTGCAGATGATCCGTTGGACCTTTCGCCTTTGACACCCTCTCAGCTGTTGCGCGGACCAGAACATTCTCCCCAGATGAAGGATATGACAGAGCAGAAGGAGCGCACACCGGATGACCTACGTAAGAAGTGGAAAGAACGCTTGATGTTTACATCTTGTTTCAAACGCAGATGGTACACCGAATATCTGCAGCAATTAAGATCATTTCATTCTATCAACAAGACAAAGTCAATAAACTTGTCAATCGGCGATGTTGTGATAATGGAAGATCGCTCTTTGCCCAAAACTCTTTGGCGCCTGGGGGTCATCGTTAACGTTTTCCCAGGAAGAGATGGTAAGGTTCGCGCATGTGAAGTTCGCTTATCAAATGGAACGGTTTTCCGAAGACCTGTGCAGCTACTGTATCCATTAAAAATTTCACTAAGTTTGAAATCTTCCGGGCCGGAGGATGTTGAAAATAAATAAAATACATTTACAAACATACATATACAAACATGAAATATAGCTTAAGATATACTGCCTTGTGTGCATATAAGTATATAATAAATTCGCCAAAATAAACAGTTTTTGCTAATATACTATACACATATAATTATGTCACATGATTGACTTCGCTTACACAAGAGTTCGTTAATTTTAAGTGAGTTCTTCTTAACACGTCGCGCGATCAACATCGTTTGCCAATCCTCCTTTTATTAATTATAACATTATACTCTTTACATTGAATTAAACTACTTATTTATAAATCAACCATCGGTGTTTTATTTGGCAATCCGGGATCTGTTTGTGATATGGTAACATTTTACACAGAAGGGACTTATAGACAAAACTTACAAACTATCTAAAATACAAACCTTAACCTACTAACCTAGTTAAAAACTAGTTTACTAAATAAAATATTTTTTTTCTATAGGTATCTACTAAAAGTTGTTACCCTTTCTTAGTTCTTTTAAACATTTTTTTTTATTTTTTTTTTTATTTTTTTATTTTCCCTTAAAAACTACCCGAATTCTACCTATATTATGGCCATGGCTTGAATATATAGTAAACCGACCTCGCCCTCAAAGGGCTACATAGAACTTGAAGGAAACGAGGGAGAAGTCTCCTCTCCTGCAATATGCCATTAAAATTGTTGGTGCTGCCGAGCAATATCCCTCTTATCGCGATTCCCTACCGCTCTACTGAACCGAAGACGCTCCGCACGGCCATGTGCGACGTCTCTCTCGTAGTTGAGTCGCCTGTCCGCAGCTGTTCGAGCGACGTGGAAGATTAGCGGCACCGCTAACTAGAGAAACGCCTCTGGACGCACTAAGCCATTAAAGCGCACTCTTCATAATATACATAATTGAGGTAATAAGCCCCAGAGATCAGATTGCTCTTCGAGGCCATTGATCTAGCAATGTGCCTTCGAATCAACTTGACTTAATGACGAAATTGTCCACTCTAATTAGGTTCACCTTATTGTGTAAGACTTCATTTGGATAGAATTGTATGTACTCGTATTCTAGTGCCTAACGGCAGTCTTTTCAAACACTCGAATCTTTTCCATTAAACTTGCTCTCACGTTGTACCACGCGAATACAAGCATAGGCCGGATAAGGGCCATTTAGCAGACTACATTTACCCACGCATCGAGTTGGTTGCTATAAAACAGTAAGGGCAAAAGCACCTTTTGCTCTGGCCACAACAACATCTATATGTTTATTAAAATACAGATATTGATTTAGCCAGATCTCAAGATACCTGAAAACATATCAACAAGCAACTGGTTATCCGTGTTGCCAAATGATCGAAAACTTTCGCCAATTCTTTCTGGTATCCGTAGAGGCCCCAGATAAAGGCGTCTTAAAAAGAATGGTTTCCGACTTCTGAAAGTTAATCTTCAACTTCCAGGCATCGCAATATCGCTTAGTCTTATCGATGTCATGTAGCGTATTCATAACCTCGATCTTTGGACCTGATCTGTACGCCATCAAGTCCTCTGCGTACACAAAGGCATAGTGAAGCGAGATAACAAAATCACTTGTATAGATGTTGAATAGGATTGGCGACTTAACCGCACATTATTGCAGACCATTTTTAATATCAAATACTCCATCAAAAGTCACATCGCCATTGTTCACGAACTGTCTACTGGTGAGCATATCAAAAATAATGTAAAGCAGTGATTTACTTAAGCCCAGCCTGTTCAACTTGAAGAATAGTACCACTAACCATACGGTGTCGAACGCCCTTTCCAAGTCAATCAGGCAGGCACCCGTGCATTGTTTTGTTCCACTGGATATCAGATGCTAGTTTGGACCCAACATCTGAGATATCATGTGCCGCCTTAAAACCAAATTGATTATCCGTAACTACATTTTTGTCCTCGAGCCACTTAGTCAGAACTCTATTGATCACCTTTTCGGATACCTTGCTGACATTGGGAAGGAGACTTATAGACCGAAGCGTTCACCGGATTGGACGTATCTTTATCCCCTTTGGGAATCGGATGCACCACCGCATTTCCAATACACTGGATAATGGGCATTATTAAATAGTGTGGTGTATATGTCTACGCTTCTATTGGGGGGTGTCGAAGCACAATGTTTGGAATTCCGTCTGTTCCCACTGATTTCTTACTTCTCAGTGATTCGACGATCGCATGGAGCTCTGGTAGGGTAGGATAGGTAAGAGTGGTTGTTGGTAACACCAACACACTTAGACGTATTGGCCCATTGTAATGCCACGTGGATCTATGATCCTCTTACTAGTGGAACCAGTTTGAGCTTATTATGAAGCGTAGAAGACGTAGAGGTACGCTCTCTCTACCTCTTTACATAGTGACCTCGTTCTGTTACGCGACTGAGGTTTTCTTGGGTACCTCAGCATCGTTCCTCCCCTTCCCTGTGGCGTCCTCCAACTCATAAGTCCACTATGAGTCCCTTCTTCGGATGGTGAAAGGTCCGACGTATTTTGGGCTAATTTCGCAGCATAGTAGTTTGCCGCGTCGGAGATCATAAAATTCCTACGCCATACAACCTCGTTTGTTAAGTATTGAACGTCGCGTCATCTGAGGTTATATGACTTAGAAGACTTCATGGTCGCCGTCACCGGTTTCCTACTTATGGCTTTCCTAAGCTTTTTAAATAGTATCCCTAGCTCAGTGATGTCAGTCGCTCCATTCTGTGAACCTAATTCCCTATCTATTGACCCCATTTCCCTATCTTCTAAACCTACTTCCCCATCTCCTAAGCTCACGCCGTCTTCTGACGGAGCTGGTTCCCTACTCTGGATCTCCGTGATCATGTCCCGTCCAAAGTGTAGCATAATGTAAATACATAAAACTCATTTATACTGAACTTATACAATAACATTTAACATATACTTGACATTAAATATGTGCACATGTATTCTCATGTAATATGCCCAGAGAGCTTCTTAAAGTAATGAATAAAGCCAGTTTGTGCTGGGATTTAAAGCGAGTAAGATCTATTTGTAACATGGCGCAGTCGGAGTAAAAACCTAATATATATATATATAATTCGATATTTTTGAAAAATGGTGATCGCCAGTGCTAAAGAAAGAACAAATTTAGCCTATGCAAATAAAGTGTTAAGAAATAGAATTGTTTAATACTATGTACCAACAGAAGGATTACCTACGGAGCACATCAGGAAACAAGAAAATTCGTGTGGTAAACTTCAACTAAAAAAATCAATTAATAACTCTGTAAATATGGAATTTGGTGTCATTAAAACAGTTAGTAACTTGAACTTAAATGGAAATATCTCAGAAAATTGGCAGAGATTCAAGCAGTGCTTCGACATATTCTTGACGGCTACAGATGTGTCTAAAGAAGAGGAAGAGGTGAAAACAGGACATTTTTACTCGTAAATGCTATTGGAGAGGAAGCTTTGGAAATTTTTAATTCGTATAATTTATCGGAAGCTAATAGGAAAAAATATGATGAAGTGATAAAGGCATTTAAAGATTTTTGTTTGCTTAAAAAGAATACGGTTTACGAGAGATTCATGTTTTATAACCGTAATCAAAGTGAAGGAGAACCGCTTAACATTTTTTTGATAGACTTGAAATGGTTGGTGCGAACATGTGAGTTTGGCTGCAGTGAGAACGAGATGTTGAGAGATCGCATAGTTCTGGGCGTATACGATAAAAAACTTCAAGAAAAATTTCTTCAGGGAGAGAAGTTGGATCTTGAGTGGGGAAAGGCAGTGTGGCAGGGGCAAGAAAAGAGCAAATTACTAACATTCAGAAACCAGGATCGGTAGTGTACGAGGTTAAAAGCAAACAACACATAAGAGAAAAGTCGATGATGAGTTTTAATCAAAATAATTCACAAAAATCAAATGCAATAAATTTTACAAATAATAGTTTAACGAATAATGAAGATTTTATATACAATTGTCAGTATTGCAACTTATCACATAAGCGAAGAAATTGTCCTGCGTTTGGTAAAAAGTGTAAAAATTGTCTCGGTTAAATTATTCGCTGTTGTTTGTAGAGCAAGAAATGTCAGGCAAATTAATTCTAGCGCAGAAGATTTAGAGTCTAATAATGAGCTTTTTATTCATTCCATAGGTGCAAAGGTAACAGACTATCGAATGGATCTGCAAGTTTCGTCAAGGTGTTGGGTCGAATTGATTAAAATTAATGATCAATTTGTGGAGTTTAAGTTAGATACCGGTGCTGATGTAAATATTCTTCACTTCATGAAGTGAGTTTTGAACAATTTGTTATAGTTGAAAAAGATTATGGTCCGATCCCAGGGCTACAGACCTGTGTACAGTTAGAAATTGTAAGTAGAATTGGTTCAACACAAAACAGATTCAATTGTATGATACAGTTTGGAAATAATGCTAAGTTGACAAAGGAAAGAGTTGTTATTATGTATTCTGATTTATTTACTGGGATAGGTAAATTAACACAAAAATATAGCATTAAAATTAAAGAAAATGTAGTCCCTGTAGCGCGCTCTGTTAGGCGGTTTCCTTTAAAATTATTATGGAAAAAAAGGGTATTATTAAAAGATGTGACGATAGAAGAGATTGGGTTAGCAATTTTATTATAGTAGAAAAAAAATGTAGGTCTAAGGTTAGGTTTAGATCATATAGAGTTAAATAAATGTCTAATTGATGAAGTAGTTGTGATTCCAGCTCTAGAAGAAATAATGGCCACTTTAAATGAAGCTAGGTTTTTTAGTGTTTTGGATTTGAAAGATGGCTTTTGGCACGTCGAGTTGACTGAAGAATCTCAAAAGCTATGAGTTTTTTCGTCACCCTACGGTCTATATGATTGCAGTATACTACCGTTTGAGGTAAAAACAGCTCCTAAAGTTTTTCAAAAAATGTATGAAAATATTTTTAGTGGCGTAAGAGGAGTATATATATATAGACGAGATAGTTATATTTGGTAAAACGTAGGAAGAACATGACGAGAATCTTCTTGCCGTACTGAACAGAGCTCAAGAAAATAATATAAAGTTTAACCCAGATAAATGCAAAAGAAATTAGGTATTTTGGTCATGTTATTTCTGAAAGTGGTGTTCGTCCAGATTAAGACCGAATGCGAGCCATACAAAACATGAAGAATCCACGAGATAGAAAGGATCTGCAGAAGTTTTTAGGTGTCATTAACTACGTAAGTTAGATTTACATACGAGGACAGATGACAAGATCAAGTTTTTCATTTTGAATTCCCCAATTTTGAAACCGATCGATGAATCAAAAAACATATGTATTCAAACAGATGCCTCGCAAAATGGTTTGGGTTGCTGTCTGTTACAAGATAATCAACCAATTTCGTTTGCATCCAAGAGTTTAACAGAATCTCTCAGATAGAGAAGAAATTTCTCACTATTTTATATGTATGCAAGAAATTTAATTTTTATACTTATGCTCGCAGTGTTCTTATTTACAGTGACCACCAGCCCGTAGAATCTATCTTGACATAAGCAAATATAGTAGATAAAATTCCGTCGTCTAAGTTGCAAAGAATGAGTTTAAAATTGTTAAATTTTAATGTTAAAATTAAATATATGGCAGGAAAATATTTATATATAGCAGATTATTTATCAAGATATTATGAAGATACAAATAAGTTTGAGGAAGACCCTACTATAACAGAAACGGTGTTATCAATCAACGTTAGAGAGGACAGAAAATCAGATTTTTAAAAGAGTACTGATGAAAATGTAATATTGAGTAAATTAAAAAAAAATCTGCGTGAAGAGGATGGGAAAATGATAAAACAAAATAGATGAGAATTTGAAATTTTACTTTAAAATGCGCAGTGATAAATTTCTCGAAGATTGTATCTTGTTTTTTGAAAATCGAATTATAGTCCCTAAAAATATAAGACTTGTGATTCTTCGTCAACTTCATGCTACACATTTGGGGGTGGAGAAAATGAAAAAGAACGCTATGTCTTCAGTATATTTTCCAGGTATGAGCAAGGATATAGAGGAAAAAGCAGCAGCATGTCAGCTCTGTCAAAAATATCACAACAAAAATTGCAACTAACCACTAATTTCCCATAAAATACCACAGTTTCCCTTTCAGAAAGTAGGTTGTGATATCTTAGAATTTGCTGGAATTAGCTACTTAGGTCTGATTGATTATCGTCGTTCATAGACCTCAGCGGAGATTAGACGCATTTCGTGTTCGGCTTTAAAAGTGTGGAAAAAAATAAATATAGTGTTAAACAACAAATTTTCAGGTGTTTGGTAGCTGAAGTGGTAGAGATCCGGACAATAAATTTCGGGGTTGTGGGTTCGCTTCCCAGCCTCTGCGAAAGTTGTTTTTCTTTAATTCATTTAACAAGACAATTTTTAATAAAAAGTGTTTGCTTAATAAAAATTCACGTGATGGATTTTGGAGAGCAGTCCGCTATGCCAATAGCGAGCCAAACGCCAAAGCCAAAGAGAAAGAGGAAGCTAAAGCCAACCTATAACTTGGCACAACGTCCCACCCTACCAACGTCCACTGTTTGGTGGAGTGAGGGCAGGAAACAACTTCGCTTCATTGGCAGCAAGCGAATCGGACGATGAAGAGGAGGAAATCCAGTCGATAAGTAGCAGCATCAAAATGCTACAGCAAAGGGTACAGGCCATAAAAGAACAGCAAATGGTCAGAAGGAAGAGGGAAGAGCATGAGCAATCCCAACAACAACAGCAGTCGCAGCTTGCTCAAAAGCAGTCCCAACAAAACAACAGACAAATACAATAGCACAAGTGCTACAATAACACCAACCAAAAACAAATGAACCACCAGCAACAACAACAAGAGTGGCCACAACAACGGCAACGGCTAAAACATCAGCAGCAGCAACAATAACAGCAGCAGTAGCAGACGAAGAAGGAAAAGAAGGTGCCTCCTATCAACACCTATAAATTGGAGGTGAATGCAACCAAGGACCTGTGTAAGTTGGTCATTGGTAATAATTTAAATATTAAGCGATTAACTATCGGGGTTGTACTAAGTTCGCTGACATTAAAAAAGCAAAACTGGCTCGACAGCAGAAGGTGGAGCTCAAACGTTCACCTGTTAGGTTTCAAACACCAGCCGTCACGTCCCAAATTTCCTACGCCCAAATGGCGTCAGGCAGGGGGGCTATGGTACAGCAAGCGCCTATTGCTTCTTCGGCGCCAATGCCGAGAACAGCGGAAGCTGCACCTAACATGCTGGCCATCTTGCTCGCAATCCAAGAACAGATGGCTGAGCTGCAAAAGCAGGTGCAAGAACAGGCCAAGCGGGTGGACCAGATCAGACCAGAAAGCGGCTGTACTTGGCCTCTGTTTGTGCACCTGAGGTTTCACAATCCACTTTATTCATTACACGCTTTTTCGACTTCTGAGGCTGGAATCGGGGGAGAATTATTTTATAATCTACGAAGATTTCAACGCCAAACACAGAGATAGGGGAAATAATTTGCCAAAGCACGATGTCATGTACAGACTCCATCTTAAAGCGACGGATAACCCGTCGTTTCCCAGAGGGGGGTCTTATTTGGATCTACTGCTTTACGACGAACGTATACGACTGACAGGTACGAATTTACAAACATTAAACTGTCTGAGCATATTCGTGTATGACAGCGACCTTTCCGGTTTTAGCACCGAAATTACAGTTTCCAACGAAATTGCGGAACTGGAGGAGTCTGTCCAAAGATATTCTTATAACTAAAGTAAGATTCGATGGACACGCTTCTCCGCAACCCTGACAAGAGCGCTCTCCTCGAACACGCTCCACCCACAGTCCAAAAGAAATTTGTCAATTTGAAACCACGCTTTGAGGAAAAATTAGCTGTTGCTAAAAGAGTTATCTGTTCGATTTGGGAACGTTGCTTCAAAAATAAATATGTATCGCAAAGTGCAAAACAAACTTTGTTCCACTCAACCGCAGCGTCGATAATGCTTTACGGAGCTCAGGTATGTGGTTACAAAGGCTACGATGCTGTGGAAAAATTTCTTCGCTACTTTTTGAAGAAGATTTTCCGGTTACCAAAAAATACCCCGAACTATATGCTACATCTTGAAACGGGAACTCCTCATTTGCTCTTGTACACGCTCAAAATGCACTTCAACTGTATCCTAAAAATACTAGAAATGAATGAATGCAGAATACCAAACGTAGTTTTAAGAAGCATAATTAGAACAAACGGAGGCATTTGCGAGGAATGGAAGAAAACTGCTTCTGAATGCGGATTAAATCTGTCTATTCAAGTGAACGAGCATCCTCATCTTTTAAGAGAAAAATTTAACTTGGTTTTGGAGAATTTTGGGAGACAAATATGACCAATATGTCGAAGAAGCTGAATCGTCAATGTTTAGGAACTATTACAGCAAACTAAACCATTTTCTAAATGAAAAAAGATATTTCCTAGATAGTCACGCAGTTGACTAAATAAGTACTATTTTCAAACTGAGAGGGGAACTCGTTCAACTAAACTTTATACCCCATAGACCAGATTTACCAATACCTTGTGACGTCTGCAACATGAAGAAGAGAGAAGAAACCTTACTTTTCTTGGTGTTTGTCCGCTTTTAAAAGAATTTCGAATTTCAATGTTCGGAAAACATAATTTAGACGAAGATGTTAATGTAAAACTTAGGTATGTATTTTGTGAACCTGGTAGACGGCCACAGGCGAAACCATTAAAAACTTAGATTAATCGTTACATTGTAAAACATTTATTGAAAATAAAATTAAACTAACTAAATAACTATATTTCAATGATGCCTAGACAATATCTCACCTCCATATATTGGCATGTTCGCATACGTTTATATTGACGACGTACTCATATATTCCTCCTCACCCGAAGAAAATATGGAGTATATCCACACAATTATAACGGAACTTCTAAAGCTACCTGACACACCGCTTGTAATTTCAAGACCTCAAATTGAGGTCGCCTACATTTGAGCTCTCACGATCACAGATGTGTGTGTATAGGTGCTTCTAGAAAGAAAACACTCATCCCGCTAACACTACCCCAAAGACTTACGGCCACAGAACTTCATAAGCCTGTCCAGGCAGCTGCAACAAGAGTGTGTCCGAGGCTTTCGCAGCTGAGTCACACTAGTGTCCGCTCGTCTTAGCTCGTACGATTGGGAGGGTACCTGCCGCTATGCCTTCTGACGGTGTTACTCGTTCCATGCCACTGAATGCTGTTCATTCAATTAATTTATGGTATGAAGCCCGAAAAATCTCAAAACCCTGTTCTTCCTGGCACTTATTAGTGAGGTGGAGAAACCAAGACGACAACGCCTCTCCTAAATGTGGACCCACCCCAGCACTATCCAGTTTATCCAAATTGGATAACACGACTTCGAATTTTACTTTACTTGCTATTGGTATAAGCCCCTAGCACAAATAGAGCTACATTCAATACATCTTCGTCAGGTACCCAAGAAACAGATCGCGGCCTTACCCACACAAGAAATCACTTAAATGATCCTAGTCCACATGGTTCTATGTCACCAAGAAAAATCACTGCGAATCTTATTGGTCAAATGCGAAACGGAAATCGAAGAAAAAAAAGGCATTCAAAAGACAATGCGTTTTTTTTTCAAGTTTATTACAAAATAAAGGCATTATAAAGTAACATATTCAACTCAAATTAATATCATTTTACATATTTCGTCCTATTCTACCTATATATGTATACAGTACATAACTTCATGATACCGAACATTCTGAAGGTTAGACACCTTAAATAACGAAACTATTATAACAATAAGCCGAAGCTTCACACTGCTGTCTCTTTAAAACAAGAAAATATAATTAACCGTCCCCTATATTGAATAAAACTTTGGAATGTCTTAGAATTCTCACAATCCAATAACAAAACTTACACTTTTTGCATCGAAGCTATAGTATCGGGTTTTCCAATAAGGACTTGACAACTTTTTTTTAAATAAAACTCAAACCATTTGAGATATTTCAAAAATTTTATTATCGGTTTGAAGTACAATCAAAACATTTATGAATGGAACTCCACTTCATTCATATGGCCACCACGGGTACGTTTGCAGCGGTCGATTCGTTGGACCCAGTTTTCAACGACTCGGCCACATATTTTGGCCGAAACGGCTTCTATTTCGCGTTCAATGTTCGCTCTGAGCTCTTCCAACGTCGTCGGCGTGCTGGCATAAACAAATGACTTAACGTAGCCCCACAGAAAAAAGTCAAGCACGAACGAGGCGGGAAATCGACTGGCCCATGTCTTGAGATAACACGCTCACTATACTTACTCTTCAATGAATCGATTGTAGCGTGTGCTGTGTGGCTTATGGCACTATCCTGTTGAAACCACATGTCGTCGAAGTCCATATCTTCCAATTTGGGCCAAAAATAATAGATGATCAAGGCGTGATAACGCTGACCATTCACTGTAACGTGACGAAAAAATATGGCCCAATAACGCCGCCGGCATGCAAACCGGACCATACAGTTATTTTTGTGGATGAAGTGGTGATTCATGAAGCACATGTGGATTTTCACCCGACCAATAACGCATATTTTCCTTATTGACGAACCCATTGAGCCAAAAATAAGCTTCGTCACTGAACATGTGTTGCGTCGTCACCACAACATAGGCTGCATTTGCGATCATTGCCATGCACATGCACCTAGTCAACACCGCCTATGCAACAACGCCCCACTCAAGGAATTTTGACAGCTGTGACTTTACATCTAAAGGTTAAATGCATGTAATTTTTTACAGAAAAAATAAAGCGGCAATTCAAGTTTAAGGATAAAACGGTCGTGTCTTTATTTTGTTTACAGATATTTTTTACAGTCCATTCTAGATACCATAGATCTCCATCGAAACACATACGGAGTGCAAGAAACCTGTTCAACGAAGAACATTTGGTCACTTCAAGCCGGATTTACGAAATTAAATTTTTCCTTTTTCTTGCCTTTGCCCAAGTGTGTGTGCAATTATAAGACAATTAAAATTAATAAATTCAATTAATTTGCCTGCCGTGTGTGGAAAACTCATCGTGTGTTGTGTAAAAGCAAAACCAATCGTGTGTTCTGGTTTGAGCCTTGAGACTACAGCAAACTTGGATCCGAAAAGTGCCGATCGCCAAAGGAAAACTTGGAACACCCTCAAGATTGGAGCAGCGCGCTTTAACAAGTAAGTGATCTTGTTTTATTTTGTTCCTGTTTTTTGTGCAGTCATTAAGTCATTAATTAAATGGCCACATACTTGGCGCAAACTCGCAAGCAGTTGGAGAAAGATATGACAAATTTCTCCAAAGCTGGTTCTGCAAGGCGAACGGCGAACTACATAGCCGTGCGTCTGTCTGATCTGGAGAAAACTATGGAGACAGCAACTGCACAGTTTCAGAAAGCGATGGATGCCTTAGACGCTAAGGAGCTAGGTCAAGCGGAGACAACGTTCGACGCAATCCGAGAAATGTACCTGGAGCATCGGTGCAACTTATTGGACGCGAGAGACAAGATTCAGCCACCTGAAAAGAAAGTAGGGGATAGTCAAGATTCCAAGGAAAAGGTTGACATCCGGCTGCCTAAGATCAACTTACCAGTGTTTGCAGGGAGTTACGAGTCGTGGCGAGCCTTCCACGACCTTTTCGTGTCGTTGATCCACCATAACGCATCGCTGTCTGAAATACAGAAGATGCATTATTTGAAGACAAGTGTGTCAGGTGAAGCTGAAAAACTTTTGGCTCACCTGGGGATCGACAACGGCAACTATGCCAAGGCTTGGACCATTCTGAAGGATCGTTACGACCATAAACGATTCTTGGTGAACACCCAGTTGAAATGCCTCTTCAACCAGCCGTCGATAGCTCAGGAGCGTGCAGAGTCCATCAAGGAGTTGCTTGACACCTCAACGGAAGTTGTCCATAGCCTGGAGAACCTCGAGGTGCCGGTGGAGCATTGGGATGTTGTGCTCATTTTCGTTCTTCTGCAAAAACTTCCGATAAAAACGCAGCATTTGTGGGAAGAAAGGCTTGCAAGTAAGTCAGACAGCAAGGAACTCCCTAAGTTTGTTGACTTCACACAATTTTTGGAAATGAGGTTCCGTTCACTGGAAGCGGTTAGTCAACAGCATTCTCGACCAACAACGAATCCCGTAAGGAATGTGCCACAGCGGAACAGCTTCCATGCGACAGCAACCATCAAAAGGTTTTCCTGCAAGATCTGCAACAGAGGTCAACACTCCATTCGTCAATGCGGACGCTTTCTAAAGATGGGTACTGCGGAGCGATGTCAGAATGTAGCGAGCCTCGGACTTTGTCGGAACTGCTTAGCATACAGCCATACCTTTGAGCAGTATCCAAGTACGCGTAGGTGTTTTATCTGCCAGCAACCACATCACTCATTGTTGCATGCCAACTTTTCTCAGCCGTCCACTCCTGCATAACTCCAACAATCCTGTACAGCAGAACCAACAGAACTGCCTCACGAAGACGATGAATGCTAAAGCGACACCCTTTTTACCGAACGACGGAGAACAGCCCTCTTGCAGCTCGGTCAAAACCTTCCACTCTCGTCCGAGTTCTTGCACGCAAGTGTTGCTGGCCACGGCAATGATAAAGGTAAGATCTTCGTCAGGTGGGATTTATTCACTTCGAGCCTTACTCGATTCAGGTTCGCAGGCGTGTTTCATCACTGAATCGGCTGTTCAACTTTTAGGTTTGCAGTCCAAGTTCACACACGTTGAGGTTTCCGGGTTGGGTTTAGTCAGCAGTGGCACATGTCAAAGGGTTGTTAACGTCACCCTCTCGTCACATCATTCAACCTTCAAAACTTCAACCCAGGCGTTCGTCTTCAAGTCACTGTCTGGCCATCTTCCAGCCCAGACGCTCTCCGTTGCTCATTGGGAGCATATTAATGGTCTCATCTTAGCAGATCCGTCGTTCTACCAGCCAGCAAAGATTGATCTTCTTTTAGGAAGCGATGTTCTCGCCGAAGTCTTGCTTCCTGAGTTGATAAAGCCGAAGGAAGAGGATATGCCAGTTGCTCAAAACACCAAGCTGGGCTGGATTTTATTTGGTAAAGCTGCAATCCAGGCCCAACCTATCCAAAGTTTTTTCCAGACAACGGATGTCGACGCACAACTTCACAAGTTTTGGGAACAAGAAGAAGCTCCATTCGAGTCACACGAAACTTCCGACAACATCGCTTGTGAGAAACACTTCGTGCAGCATGTGAGGCGTATAGGAGATGGCCGTTATGAAGTCGCTCTTCCCTTTAAAGGAGCCGCGTACCCAGTCTTGGGCAGGTCATACGAAGGTGCTTTCCAACGCTTTAAGAGTTTGGAGAAACGTCTTGTAGCCGATCCTGAACTGCGAGGACAATATTCTGCAAGTCTGGAAGAATACATAAGCTTAAACCATATGATTGAAGTGACGAAAGAAAACTTACCCAAGTCAGGTCACTATTTCCTGCCTCATCACGCAGTCATCAAAGAGACTAGCTCGACAACGAAGCTGAGGGTGGTGTTCGATGCGTCCTTCAAAACTTCGAACGGAGTATCTTTGAACGACCAGCTTATGGTAGGACCTCGGCTACAGCACAACGTATCTGACATCATCCTTCGATGGAGGCTCTACCAGTTCACCTTTACAGCTGATATCGAAAAGATGTACCGCCAAATCTGGATAAGATATCGGGATTCCTACTACCATTTAGTCATCTGGCGCAAGGATCCATCGGAAGAGCCCAGAATCTACCGCCTTAAGACGGTCACCTTTGAGACGGCGTCTGCTCCGTACCTGGCCATCCGTACGTTGAAGAAGTTAGCAGAAGATTCCTGTCATCACTCTCCGCTTGCAGCTCGAATGATGGATGAGGAGATATACGTCGATGATCTCATTTCAGGCGCTGATACCTTGAAAGAAGCAGCTCTAAAGATGAAAGAAGCTAAAAGAACACTCCAGTCAGCTGGGTTCAACTTGAGGAAGTGGACTTCAAACAGGAAGGAACTTTTAACGGATATTCCAACCCAAGATTGCGATGCGTCGTTCTCGGTACCCGAAGAAGATTCGGATCGATTCAAAACCCTTGGGATCCACTGGCTTACAACAAACGACGTCTTCTGCTTTAGGTATGTGCCTCCCAACAATTCGCTGCCCACGAAAAGATTTATACTCTCTACAATCGCACGTCTTTTCGACCCGTTAGGCTGGATTGCCCCGTGCATAGTCAAAGCGAAATGCTTTATGCAACTTCTTTGGGTCAAGAAAATGCATTGGGACGATCCCGTCGAACCCGCCATTTTAGATGAATGGAATACCTTCTTTGAGGACCTAATCAATATAAACCATCTGCGTTTGCCTAGGTGGATACACACGATAGGTAGGTCACAGAAAACAGAGTTACACTGTTTCAGCGACGCTTCGGAGAAGGCTTATGGGGCAGCTATATATTTAAGGGTTGAAGATGAGCACCACAAAATCAACATGCACTTGCTGATATCCAAATCCAAGGTTGCGCCATTAAAACCAATAAGTCTCCCGAGGCTGGAACTGTGCGGGTCTGTGCTGGGGGCGAAACTACTACACTACGTCAACCGAACTCTAAAAAGAGACAACATTAAGATGTACGCCTGGACTGACTCCACCATAGCACTTTGCTGGATCTCGGCACCGCCTTCCAAATGGGAAACGTTTGTGCGAAACCGGGTAGGAGAGATACAGAGACTCACCAACATCGACATTTGGAATCACATACCAACTCAAGACAACCCAGCTGACCTAGTTTCCAGAGGCATGCAGCCATCGGCGCTTCCAAAGGCTACACTGTGGTGGAACGGCCCTTCATTTTTAAATCAGAAGTGGGACTTCGAACTTCCTAAACAGCCTAATAGTTTAGCCACCAATGAAGGGTGCAGATCAATACATGTGTTTCACGTTAATCCAGTGACAGATCTATTACACGAACTACTGCACGAATCGTCGAATCTGAAGCACCTGACGAGGTTATTAGGACACTGTAGGCGTTACATTGGCAACTTGAGGAAAGTGTCCAAGGGAATTTTCAAAAGGCCACTGGTAACACTCAGGCCGACGGAAATAAGGGCTGCTATTGAGGCACTTGGTCCGCTTAGCCCAACGGAACTTGAAGGTGCTTTAAAGGCACTTGTTCGCTCCGCCCAACAAGATACGTTTCCTGGAGAGGCCTGCAAATCCAAGGGATTAGCATCTTTAAATCCATTTCTGGACGGTGAAGGCATTTTAAGAGTCGGTGGAAGACTTAAAAATGCAAATCTGTCATTCGACCAACAGCACCCCATGATACTCGGACCCAGACATCATTTGACAGGACTTATTATCCGGAACGCCCATGAAGCCACGTTGCATGGAGGGATCCAACTGATGATAGCGCACACCAGAAGTAAATATTGGATCATACAGACCAGGAGAGCGGTTAAAAAGCATCTTCACGCATGTGTGATCTGTCATCGGTACAGGAATAAGGTATCCCATCAACTAATGGGAGATTTGCCAGCTGCCAGGGTAACAGCGAGTCGACCGTTCACCCATACTGGTGTCGACTAACTACGCTGGACCAATCACCATACGATCTTGGAAGGGTCGCGGGGCCAAATCTTGCAAAGGATACCTAGCAATATTTGTATGTCTCGCCACCAAAGCGATTCATTTGGAAGCAGTCACAGATCTTACCACCCAAGCCTTCTTAGCTGCCTACCGGCGTTTTGCAGCTCGAAGAGGTGTTTGCAATCAGATCTACAGTGATTGCGGAACAAATTTCATTGGGGCTGAAGCTGAACTCAAACGACTCTTGAAGGAAGCTGGTCACAACTGGAAGGAAGTTACGGAAGTGCTAGCGATGGACGGAACGAGATGGAATTTCATACCTCCTGCTTCTCCCCACTTTGGAGGATTGTGGGAGGCTGGAGTGAAGAGCGTCAAACACCATTTCAAACGGGTTGTTGGCAATGGAACACCGACGTACGAGGAACTGGCGACGTTACTTACACAAATTGAGGCATGTCTGAATTCGAGGCCGCTTTGTCCACTCTCCGAAAATCCGGACGATTTTCAAGCACTGACCCCAGCTCATTTTTTGTTAGGGGAATCACTTTTCACCGTCCCAGAACCAGATCTGACTATAGGAAAACAGGGCTACAACGACCGGTGGAAGAATATCCAAATGCAGACCCAGACGTTTTGGAACCATTGGCGTCAGGAATATTTAACCCGCCTGCAACAAAGACCGAAATGGTTAAAACCTCAACCGCAGCTGAAGATAGGCGATTTGGTACTCATCAAGGATGAGCGCTCACCTCCAGCCAAGTGGAACCTCGGACGCATCACCGAAACATACCAGGGGAAGGATGACTTAACACGCGTCGTCAAAGTACGGACACAACAGGGAGAGTACAAACGGCCGATTACAAAATTATGTCCATTACCTATCAACAAACCCGAACCAAACACAACCGACAGCGGAAAAATCAACGACGAATGCGACTCAACAAAATAATACCTTGCTTCAAGCACACCAATCGGAACACATTACACTCAAACAAAAAAAAAGCACTCAACCGATTTACCCAAGCATTCCACACACACACACACATCCGCGAACCTAACCCAAGCGGTGTCATACCAAAATCAAATTACAAACACACACGCGCGATCCCAAGCCGTAGAGAAAAAAAAAAAAAAAACAAAAAAAAACACACAAAACACAATAAATTTACACAAATCTAAAAGGAAATATACTCAATCAAACTTTATCGCAACAATTATAATGTCTAATATTAAATACTCACCTGAATTCTAAAATAAACGCAATTAATTGAAATTAATTTAAGACAAAAAAAAAACCGAAAATAACACATGAAAGGGACACCTCTCGCTCTAACACTTCATTCACACCTACTGACAATGAGTCCAAACAAGTGCCAGGACATGAACAACGATTTCCCTACACCCGCGTCAGAACCAACAAAATCTTCTTCACATCGAACTCAGCAGACCCCAGCCTAGCAAGCGAAACAAAAAACAAAAAACGGCGTAGACGAAGAAGGGTCAGCGAGAGCACTAGGGGCGTAGAAGTGGAGGCGCAAAAGTGGGTAATCACTCATATACCAAACTTCGCTCATCGGTGGGGGGAGAATGTTGCGTCGTCACCACAACATAGGCTGCATTTGCGATCATTGCCATGCACATGCACCTAGTCAACACCGCCTATGCAACAACGCCCCACTCAAGGAATTTTGACAGCTGTGACTTTACATCTAAAGGTTAAATGCATGTAATTTTTTACAGAAAAAATAAAGCGGCAATTCAAGTTTAAGGATAAAACGGTCGTGTCTTTATTTTGTTTACAGATATTTTTTACAGTCCATTCTAGATACTCGTACCATAGATCTCCATCGAAACACATACGGAGTGCAAGAAACCTGTTCAACGAAGAACAACATGATTTTGCGATGAAATTCATCATCTTGGCGCATTTTCTCCAGAACTCAATCGGAAAACGCACGTCGCTTCAAATGGTATGGGTGTAAACCAAGATTCTTACGCAAAATACGCCATAATGTGGTCTGAGCGATGCGCAATTCTTGAGAACGCCGTGGAATTGACTGATTTGGATCGTTTGCTACGGACGCCTGAACGGCAGCGATATTTTCGACACTTCGACCAACTGTTGTCTTACTGATACGGCAAAATAACACAACGAATATGTAGACTCAAATTGTTGCACTAAACTTGTTATTGCCTGTCTACTAGGGCGAGAATTACGACCGAAAATTTGAGTTAACGCTCTTAAAGTTGCAGTCACCGACTCCGAATTTCGGTAGAAAAGTTTTATAATTTGCAGACGTTGCTCGTTCGTGTACTTTACCATGATGAAAATGTTGAGTTTACTGAATAAATTGACAGTGACAGTTTGATGATTACTGAAAGAGTGCGTTCACAAATAAATTAAATTCAAAGTTGTCGAGTCCCTATTGAAAAACCCTTTACAAATGCTTGCAATTGATTTAATACCTGTTTGCATCTTCGGCAACTGTTTGTCCTCATGATTTGTGTCACTTCGTCCCATTAACTTTAGTATTTTTAAATAAATAAGTTAATGTCAATCGTTTTTTATAAGCAGATCCATTGTGCACTTTATTATAATTTTTCACTGAGATTCAATTTGATATTTCTAAGGCATTTGACTGAATTTGGCATCCGGTTCTTTTGTCGAAAATGTGTGCATTTGGGATCGCTGTCTCTCTTCTTCAATGTATTATAAATTACCTTTCGGAAGATTAATTCAAATTGTCTTGGATGGTTTCAAGTCTGATATTCATAAAATCAATGCTGGCGTGCCCCAGGGACGCGTTCTGTCTCCGAGACTCTCTTTAATTTTCTTCAATGATCAATATATTCCCTTGCTGACAATAATCCTTTCTGGTTTACATATTTGTTCGCGGACTCGTGTCCCTACTCTTCGACTGTAGAACGGGAACGGCCGCGTATGTTAAGCTCATTAGATTCCGATATTAACAGCATAACCAATTGGGGAATTATCAACAGGGAGGAATTTAATGCTTCCAAACACAATGCTGTCTGCAATCTTTAAAGCGAAATTTAAATCGCAGGCAGAAGCAGGTAAAGGTGGAGATATTCACAGAGATACTCCGAATGCGCACTATTGATTCGTTAAAAATTGTTCAGTCGCGCACTTGAAGAGTTTAAATAAACGTTCAATTCAGATCCGACTTGAAGGACCATTATGTTTCGCAAGGAAACTAACAAAATTCTCACTTTCAACTAAGAAAAAATCAAACTTAAAATATTAAAGAACAAAATAAAATTTCTCATTTATTGTCTATGGTTTGCTTCACAATTTTGATGTACACCTTTGATGTACTCTTGCTGCCTGGCTAAGTACGAATGTTTCAGTTTTCAGTTTCAATGCATTTTATTTTCTTAATCACTAACTCTTACATACTAACAAAAAATGCTTAAATGCTAGCTTACAATTACTTAACAATCTTATGCTAACTTACTGGCTCCACACAGGCACTCTAAGCTACTCTAAATACTTATATCTATGTCTTTCGACTTCATTTACATTTTATTTGGAAATATTTATTCTATATACTTAGGGCTAAGAAAAAAATTTGATTACAAAAACTTAGCATATGGACAATTTTTATTTTTTATAAAAACTTAATATCTAACTTAAAATCAACCTTAGTCTACTTAACCTACATACACAAAATACACATAAACACACTTAGACATTATACACAATAATATACATATGTTAGTATATACCTTTATATACACTAACCCATGTATATATTACTTAAATGCTAACCTAAACCTATGTAAGCTGGCCATCGTTATTTACAGAGCAAATAGATTGGTCAGCTCTGCCTCATTAGTGAGGGTGGTCCGTAATTGACGGAAACGACGACGAAACATCTACTCCATCATTCAACCACCAGAAATGCTGGTGCTGCCGAACGACATCCCTCTTATCGCGATTCCCCACCGAACTACTGAACCTGAGACGATCCACACTGCCGTGTGCGACGTCTCTGTTGTAGTTGAGTCGCCTGTCCCCACCTATCCGAGCGACATGGAAGATTAACGGCACCGCTGATCTATCCTGGATCAACCCTATCTGATCTAGGTAGAGGAATGCATCCGGTGGAACGAAGCCGTCAGAGCGCACACTCTCGTGGTAAAGGTAATTGGGGTACTAATCCCCAGATATCAGGTTATTCGTCGAGGTCATTTCTCTTGCAATGTGCCTTCGAGTCAGCTTAATTACGAAGTTGTCCACTCGTATTAGGTTCGCCCTGTTGTAAAGGACCTCATTAGGATAAAATTTTTTGTACTCCGACTCTGGTGTTCTATACAAGTGAAGACAAGCCCTAAGGCAAGCCCTCTCAAACACCCGAATCTTTTCCATTAAGCTTGCTCTTACATTGAACCACACGGGACAACCAAATACCAGCATGGGCCTGATAAGGGCCATGTATCAGATTACCTTTACCCTCGCATGGAGTTGGCTGCTATAAAACAGACTCTTTGTAAGGGCAAAAGCGCCTTTAGCACTGGCCAGAGCAGCATCTGCATTTTTGTCAAAATACAGAAACTGATCTAACCAGATCCCAAGGTATCTGATTACATTTTGACAGGCAAGTGACTGTCCGTGCGATCCTATAATTGAGAACTTTCGCCAATATTTTCTGGTATCTCTAGATGGTCAGGGCAACGGCGTCGTAAAGAGAATGGTTTCCGACCTCTGAGTGTTGGTTTTCAACTACCAGTCATCGCAAAATCGTCTTATCTTATCGAAGTCATGCTGCAAGAGAGTATTAATACTCGTAACCTCGATTTTTTTACCTGTTCTGTACGCTATCAAATCATCTGCGTACGCAATAGTATGAGGAAGTGAACTTATCAAGTCGCTTGTATAAATGCTGAATAAGTCGGCGAATTGACCGCACCTTGCTGAAGACCGTTTTTAATTTGAAATATTCCAACAGAAGACACATCACCATTCTTCACGATGAACTGTTGTGTAGCATATTATAAAGAATCTACAAGAGTGGTTTACTGATCCCCAGCCCAGTCAGCTTATAGAAAAGACCCTCTAACCATACGGTGTCGAAAGCCTTCTCCAAGTCAACAAGGCAGGCACCACTGCATTGTTTTTTGCCTTTATTCCATTGGATATCAGAAACCAGTTTAGACGCGGCTTGTGAGATATCATGTCCCGCCTTAAAACCGAATTGATTATCCGGAACTATATGTTTGTCCTCAACCCCCCTAGTCAGAGCTCTATTGATTACCTTTTCAAAAACCTTACTGATACTCAGAAGGAGACTTATCGACCGGAGATTCGCCGGATTGGATATATCCTTTCCCTTTTTGGTGATAGGTTGAACCACCGCCGTTTTCCAATGCGCTGGATAATGTGCATTATTCATTGCATTATTAAACAGGGTGGTGTAAACGTCCACCGCTTCTAGAGGAAGATGTCGAAGCACGATGTTCGGATTGTGGGGTGGCCGTGGTGTAGTGGTAGTAGTAAACGCTTCTCACTCGGAGGGTCCAGGTTCGAATCCTGCCCATGGCAAAATCAGTTTTTCATTGTATAATTGGAACTCAGACAAAAAAATTCTGAGTGTGAAGGCATAACACTGACACGTAGATTTGGCTGTTATAAGAGTTTCAAGCAATGAAAAAAATACTGGGAATTATATCTCGAATCACTCACTGTGAGTGAAGAAAAACTCTCCGTCCTATTCGGACTCCCACCCCTGGAGAGCAAACATAGAAACCAAACACACCTGAGTTTCTTCAAACCACTACAAAAACAATTTTCCTTTCTCCTCCTTCTGTCTTTCCGCCCGAGCCCTGGCAACAGTAAAAGGGTATCAACCCCTAAGGCGCGCGTAAATTATAAAAAAAAAAAAAAAAACCATCGGTCCCCACTGATTTCTTAGCCCTGATTGTTTCGAAGGTCTCACGGAGTTCTTCCTTCGAAATGAACGGGGGTAGGTCACCCTCTCTGGTAATGACATTATTTGCCATATTTTCGTCGCTGAACCTGGTGAAACCAGAGCCCTCGGATCGCCAGTTCCTTATTTCATTTCGAATGCAGAAGTCGTGCACTAAGACGCGATTGTCCAGGTCATAATTAGGGCCAATGGTGTCAGTGGCCTTGTATACTTCCTGAAAAGGCGGCCCTATGGCCTCAACCTTCTCCTGTGGGTCCTCGATCACAAAGAAGTCGTCGTAGTCAGCGGCTTCATTTGGAGCAATACCTGCTATTGTCAGTAACCATTCGTTGTCTGTTATTCGGGCTATTTTAAGATACTGAAAATCGTTTTGAGTTTTTCTCCGAAATAGTTTATTTATTTGCGGGAACATATTCGGGTTGCTGGTGTTTACAGCCCGCACCTTATTGTTCCAATACAAACTTACAGAAATTCTGTAATTCTCTTTTATTAACGTTTGAAGGTTTTTAATCGACGACTTCAGTGTCCCTATCACCGGGTCTTGTCTGTCAGTTAACTGTCTGTACAAGTTTTTGAGTCTTGACAGAAGTCTACTTTTCTGTCGGTGTAGTGCGTCAATAGTAGGATTGCGGAACAGGTCTTCGTTAGTCGTACGTCGATACCGCGGTATTGTAGTGTCCATAGTTTGTTTAATTGTCTCGTCCATTTGTTTTAGGTAATTGTCGATCTCCTCGTTTGACAAATTCCTATTGGACGGTGAGTGGAGCGTGTTCGAGGAGAGCGCTCTTTTCAAGGTTGCGGAGAAGCGTGTCCATCGAGTTTTACTGTAGTTGTAAGCATATCTTTGGACAAACTCCTCCAATTCCACAATTTCGTTGGGAACTGTAATTTCGGTGCTAAAACCGCAATGGTCGCTGTCATACACGAATGTGCGCAGACAGTTTAATGTTTGTAAATTTGTATAAATTTGTCGTATACGTTCGTCGTACAGCAGTAGATCCAAATAAGGCCCGCCTCTGGGAAACGACGGGTTATCCGTCGCTTTAAGACCGAGTCTGTACATGACATCGTGCTTTGGCAAATTATTTCCCCAATCTCTGTGTTTGGCGTTGAAATCTTCGTAGATTATAAAATAATTCTCCCCCGATTCCAGCCTCAGAAGCCGAAAAAGCGTGTCGAGCTCTGTAATGAATAGGGTGGATTGCGAAGCCTCAGGTGCATTAACAGAGGCCAAGTACAGCCGCTTTCCACTGCGGAGCGGGATGTAAACGACGACTGCCTCTAACACCCGGAACCTGCGTAACACGCCCTTGTACACTCTGTGAAATTTTATACCTTCTTTAATGAAGATCGCGACACCGCCTCCACGTTTGCATCTGGGCCGGTTTCTTCTTTTAATAATATAATTATTGTACTCCAGTTTGTGCTTATCGGTTAGCTTGGTTTCGCTAGCGAAAAGCACATCAGGAGTTTGGTCTTGTAGCAATTTAAACATCACGGCTCTTCGTTCGATCCTAATCAGTGAATTAACATTCACCGCAAAGTCCTTCAAAGTTTGCTCCACCATTCGCGCACTCACGACATGTGTTGCGTTAGGCCCGGCAGCAGCGCGTAGATCTGGTCCACCCGCTTGGCCTGTTCTTGAACCTGCTTTTGCAGCTGAGCCATCTGCCCTTGGATTGCGAGCAAGATGGCTAGCATGTTAGGTGCAGCTTCCGTTGTTCTCGGCATCGGCGGCGAAGAGGCAACAGTCGCTTGCTATACCGTAGCCCCCCCAGATGCCATTTGGGCGTAGAAAATTTGAAACGTGACGGCTGGTGTTTGAAACCTAACAGGTGAACGTTTGACCTCCACCTTCTGCTGCTGAGCCAGTTTTGCTTTTTTAATGTCGGCGAACTTAGGACAACCCCGATAGTTTGCGGGTGTCCGACGTTCCCGCATAACACGCACGAGAGCTGCGACCTATCGGATGCTCCGTCAACACCCAGAGCACACTCTTCGGAACTGTGGTTCTTAGCGCACTTCACGCATCGAGGCTGCATTTGGCAGTTCGCATTTGGTAGTCTAGGACATTGATACTCCTTAGACTATCCAGACGGCGTTCGGGACTGAGCTGCACCAGGAAGAACGGCAGACTCCGTTTCTCTCGCCTGGCTCTAGCTGTGGTAAATGGCTTTACCCCTACAAACTCGAGTCCCTCGCACCCCTTCTCTTTGAGCAGTGCCAGGATCTCCTTAGGATCAGAAGACGGTTCCAACCCTTTTAGCAGCATCGATTGCCGCTTTTCACACTTGGGTGTGAATGAGTAGTGCTCCGTCGTCGTTTCTTTTAGGAGCTCTTTAACTTTCGCGTAGCCCTCCAATGTATTACAGTGGACGGCATTGTGATCGTTTCCCAATCGCTTAATATTAAAATTGTTCCCAATGACCAACTTACACAGGTCCTTGGTTGCACTTACCTCTAATTTATAGGTATTAATAGGAGGTACCTTCTCCTTCTTCTTCTGCTGCTGTTGTTGTTGTTGCTGATGTTGTTGTTGTTGTTGCTGCTGCTTTTTTTTTAAGCTGCTGTGGTTTCAAGTGTTGTTTTCGCAGCTGTTGCGGTCTCTGCTGCTGCTGTTGTTTCTGCTGCTGCTGTTTTGTTTGCTGCAGTTGTTGTTTCTTCTGCTGCTGGATTTGTTGTTGGGAGCTCGCTACTTCCAATTGCTCCTTCTGCCTGCGTGCTGTTTGTTTTTGTTTAATAGAAAGCATTTTTTCATTTAGCATTTGTATGCTGCTATTAATTTCTTTTATCTCTTCATCCTCATCTTCCGATTCGGATGCGGCTAGAGAGTCAAAGTTGTTATTGCCCCCCTCATAGTTGACCTTATCAGCCGTTAAGACTGCATTTGTTCTCTTTTTTGTGAGAATAGGAGGGGTTTTCAAGCTCCTCCTCCTTTTAATGGCTTTCGCCACGGCACCGGTAACACGATTTTTGCCTTTTCCCACTTCCGTTATGGGAGCGCTCTCCACCATCTATCACGTTATTTTGTTTTTTTGTATTTGTAAACACTTTAATTTCTCTTATTAAAATTGTCTGTTTGATAAATTAAATAAGAAAAACCCGTTCGCAGAGGCTGGGAAGCGAACCCACAACCCCGAGATTTGTCGCGCGGGTTTTTGCCACTTAGGCTACCGAACACTCGATAAATTATTGAGTAAAAGTATATTCCTTTTTGTTTTTGTCTTTCACACTGTGAAGCCGAACACGAAATGATCTCGACGGAGGTCTATGAACGACTGCTAAGTACGAATGCCATCGCTTGGTATGATCGAACTTCTTGTCGCCTTCGATCCAACTGCACAATGTACCACTTCTGGTCATTGAACCCTTTTGCATTTGTAAGTTCCCGCTCATCTCAGTTGTACTTCCACTGCTATTGTTGCACTATTATAGTTGCACTATTGTTGCCATTATGTTGGAATTCATTCACCCCAATTCTCGTTTGAGTTAGGCGAATGAGTGATAATGGCAAATCAAAAACAACGAAACATCGCATGTTGCTGACGTAACATAGAATTTTGGGAAGTGGTTTTACCGTCGGCAAATGATTGTTTTAATATATGCATGTACATTTGGATATGCTATGCTGTAACAGACAAGTTGAGCATACACACAGCACGCTGACCTAGTTCGCTAGCGTCCTAGAACAGGAAAATAATTCTTCACCGGTATATGAAATCTTTAACGCGGTGTGACAATACAACAAACCAATACACTCATTCACAGGAGAGAAACCCGAGCACGTGTTCTTCAATCGAGGAGGGTATCCTGATGTAAAACAAAAACTCGAGATAAATCAAAATAAAGTGCTTTCATACACAACAAAAATCGTAAGGGTACCACATACAAAAAAGAAGACGTCATATACTCTAAAACAAACTTTCGCAGCAAAAACGTACGAAAATACGCCAAACACGTAGTAAACGAAAACAGAGGTTTTCACTTTTGAAAAGTGAAATAAGTCCAATGTTTGAAAGTTGGTCTTATTTCTCTTCAGCAATGTGAAATAACGCCGACTTATTTTGAGAAATAAAGCCAAGTTGGCCTTATTTCACTTTATTAGAGAGAAATGAGGCCAACTTTAATATTAAATAAAAAAGGGTGCAGTTCCAAATAAAAACCCTCGCACCCACTCCAAATCCTACAGTGACCCCAAGCAGGGAGGTTCTAGGGGGCCAGCATGCCCCCCATACATATTCTACTATTTATGCATTGTGTGACCACTTGCTTCGGCTCACTGTAGGATTTGGAGTGGTTGCGAAGTTTTTTGTATATAAATCATAATGTTTTGCTCTCTGAGCAAATTCTCTCAATTCTCCCCATACCTCCCCAAAAAGTTTCCGGAATTTATTCAGAAAATTAAAAATATAAGTTTATTCATGTCCCCTTCAAAGTAATCCCCATCCACTGCAACACATTTATGCCAGCGCTTGATCCAATCCTCGGAACATTTTTTTATATTCGGTTTTCGGTATGTCCAATAGTGTTTCCTGCGATTTTTCCATTACTTCCTCTCGGCTGCTGAAACCCGTTCCCCGTGGTTGTTTTTTAACTCTATTGAATAGGAAGAAGTCACAGATAGCCAAATCAGGGGAATTCGGTGGCTGTTGGATGGTATTTGTTGCATTTTTCGTCAAAAAATTACGAGTAATGATGGCATTGTGCGACATGGTGCAAAATCCACGAGTTTTCTGCCCACAATTCTAGCCTCTTTCGGCAAATTGCTTCACACAAACTAATACTCTTTGTTTACTGCTTGGCCTTCTGGCGAAAATTCATGGTGCACTACATCGTTGTAATCCATGAAAACCGTGAGCATTGTCTTCTTTTTTGACTGAAAACGACGTGGTTTTTATGGTCTCGGCTCATTTGGTGAACGCCATTCACTTGTCTGATGTCTGGATTGCATGCCGTACTCATAAACCCACGTCCCGTCTCTAGTAATGATCATTTTGATGAATGTGGGATCGGATTCAACTTCGCAAGTCATCTCTTTTGCGACGTCAACTCGGTCTCTTTTTTGCATGAAATTGAGGTCTTTTGGCACCAACTTTGCTGCTACACAACGGAAACCCAAATCATTAACCAAAATGTCTTGGACGGATCCATAGGCAATGTTCAAGTCCTCTGCTATCTCTCTGATGGTTAATTTGCGGTTATTGACCAACATTTCTGTTACTCCACCAATGTTTTCGTCGGTTTTCGATGTCGATGGTCTGCCACTGCATTCATCATCTTCGATTGACTCACGTGCACTTTTGAACCGCCCGTGCCGTGGTAATCGTGGTAGAGATTCGTTGCCGAAACACTTTTCCAATACTTCCACCGTTCGTGCATAATTAAATCCGTTTTTTACGCAAAATTTAATACAAGTTAGTTGTTCAAATTTAAATCCATTTCTAAAATTGTAAAAAATCGCCAACACACACACAGTTAGATGTACTCTTGGCTACGTAACTTTTGCAAATGTCAAGCTATAATGCTAAGATTTAAAGGGAATGTCAACAACGGATTTACCAACTTTAAAAAAAACAGAACTCAAATCGGAACAATGGACCGCCACACGGTGGCTATTATGATCAATGTGGTATATTTGTTGATTGGATTTTATTTCCACTTCGATTTGGATTTTATTTCACTTTCAAAAAATAAATGAAGTCCAAAACTCACGGATTTATTGTTAAGTGACTTTTTTTTCTTTTTTGAATTAATGTTAATTTCTTTATTTTTTTGTAATTATTATAACTGTTACTGTTATTATTTCTTGTCATTATTAATATTGCTATTATAATAATAAAGAAACAACCTGAGAATTAAAGATGAAGTTTGATTTGGTCGATTGAAAGCGCAATAAGACCATTTTGGTGTTTTTTCAATTTGCTAAAGTGAAATAAGGCCAACTTTCAAAAATTGTCATTATTTTACATTTGAAATTTCACTTGGCTTTATATCACAGCACCTTTTATATCTTTTTTTACTTGACAATTTTTTTTTAAATAAAACGCAGAGATATTTCAAAAACTTTATTATCGGCTTGAAGTACAATCAAAACATTTATGAATGGAACTCGACTTCGTTCATATGGCCACCGCGGGCACGTTTGCAGCGGTCGATTTGTTGAACCCAATTCTCAACGACTCAATATTGGCTCTGAGCTCTTCCAACGTCGTCGGTGTGTTGGCATAAACCAATGAGTTAACGTAGCCCCACAGAAAATAGTCAAGCGGCTTTAACTCGCACGAACGAGGCGGGAAATCGACTGGACCATGTCTTGAGTAACACGCTCACCATACTTACTCTTCAATGAATCGATTGTAGCATGTGCTGTGTGGCTTGTGGCACCATCCTGTTGAAACCACATGTCGTCGAAGTCCATATCTTCCAATTTGGGCCAAAAATAATAGATGATCAAGGCGTGATAACGCTGACCATTCACAGTAACGCGACGATCCTTATCGTCGACGAAAAAATATGGCCCAATAACGCCGCCGGCATGCAAACCGGACCACACATTATTTTTTGTGGGTGAAGTGGTGATTCATGAAGCACATGTGGATTTCACCCGACCAATAACGCATATTTTGCTTATTGACGAACCCATTGAGCCAAAAATGAGCTTCGTCACTGAACATGATTTTGCGATGAAATTCATCATATTGGCGCATTTGCTCCAGAACTCAATCGGAGAACGCACGTCGCTTCAAATGGTCCATCGGCTTCAATTCTTGAGTCAGCTTGATCTTGTATGGGTTTAAACCAAGATCCTTACGCAAAATACGCCATAATGTGGTCTGAGCGATGCGCAATTCTTGAGAACGCCGTGGAATTGACTGATTTGGATCGTTTGCTACGGACGCCTGAACGGCAGCGATATTTTCGACACTTCGACCAACCTGTTGTCTCACTGACACTGCAAAATAACACAACGAATATGTAGACTCAAATTGTTGCACTAAACTTATTATTGCCTGTCTACTAGGGCGAGAATTACGAACGAAAATTGGAGTTAACGCTCTTAAAGTTGCAGTCACCGACTCCGCAATTCGGTAGAAAAGTTTTATAATTTGCAGACGTTGCTCGTTAGTGTACTTTATCATGATGAAAATGTTGACTTTACTGAATAAATTTACAGTGACAGTTTGATGATTAGTGAAAGGGTGCGTTCACAAATTAAATTCAAAGTTGTCAAGTCTCTATTGGAAAACCCTTAATTATTAGATGAAATTATTGACTAGATAATACAATAGTTAGACTTGAAAAAAAAATACAAATAAGCTAGCATACTTATAGGGGGATAGTTTTATCACAGATAAGAAACTTGAGCTAAGGCCACGCAGTAATCGGCAAGCGGCTGAGCGGCTAAAATCTGGCAAAAATAAACATTGAAAATTTAATTTCAGAGGTACAAAGCCGTCCTGCATAATGGCAAGATAAATTAAAAGATTTTAAAAATAAAAATAAAACGGACAAACTGTGGAGTGAAGTGAAAAGTTTCAATTTATTTATTTTAAAATTTTTTTTATGCGATTTACATGGACACTTTAATCTTGGTTTAATGTCCAATATCCCATAAATATTTAGTTCTGATATTCAACGCTGTTTGACTACTTCTATTAAAACGTGGATGTAATCAAGATCATTATCTCCATCTCGCTCTCTTACAAAATTGTGTAATATGCAGGCACATTTAATTAAATTAATTGCAATGATTGGTTTTGTCTCGATACTTTTTTGCAGAAACCACCATTTTTAGGATAAAATTCCAAATGCGCATTCCTTGCCGTTGAAAGTCGTCTATTAAAATTATCTGTTTTTGCGTTTAAATTTCTGCGTGGATATGGTCTTAACAGATAAGTTTTAAGTGAGTAAGCTTCGTCACCAATTAAAAAATTGGGAAGAATTATATTTGATCCAGGCAATGATTGTGAAGGAGGCACATTAAGTTTATCAGCTTCCAGCAGTCTAAATAAAGTTGAACCAGGAAAAGCTCCACCATCACTTTGCTTTCCCCTAACGACCACTTCGATGGTAATACATTTTTTGTCAGCATAGGCCACCGTTTGCTATATCATTGAAACATAGGAAGGTAATTAAAATAGTGAGAGACGGAATTCGGGGTACACTTTATTTGATAGTGTTTTCCATCAATGGTGCCAAACCAGTTAGGCAATTTCCAGCGCCTTTAGTAGCCATTTGTAACGAAATTATTATACCACCCTATCCCTAAACTGGGCGATTATAATAATGGGGT
Organism: Volucella bombylans; assembly: GCA_949129095.1. Lineage (NCBI taxonomy): Eukaryota > Metazoa > Arthropoda > Insecta > Diptera > Syrphidae > Volucella > Volucella bombylans. The sequence goes on from OX422140.1 coordinate 233,872,054, forward strand.
GTGCGCCGTTGTTACGCACTTCAACCCAGGGTCCATTGATCGAGAGAGAGATGAACACAAATCAGAGACCAAGACTATGCCTCCGAAAAAAAAATCTTTAAGGACCCTCCCCCTACTTTGTACTTACCCTTAAGATCTACCAGCACAGGCAACCAGTGAAGCCATAGGATGGTAGGTGTATTAGTAACTACCCCTTATAGGTGCAACAATCTGCTCCTCACTTAGTCATCTTTCGCAGTCCCAACGACCCTTTTTGTTTTCGCCCTATAGTAATATAATTTATACCCACATTTTAAAGAACGTATCCAAACCTGCCAAAAAGGAATGATCTTCCCTTAACACTTCCAATTCTCATCCAACAGCTTGTGCACTAAACGAACCTTCTCCTTTCAAATCAAATTTAAAAAAATCATAGAAAATATGAGTATGTACGAGTATTTCAGATAGAACAATTTTATTTAATTCAAAAAAAGTTTTTTTAGGGGGAACAGTCGGGAGGCAAAGGACTACCTTAAGTAAATCTTAGTCTAAACACAATATGCCCCAAAAAAATCAAAAAAATATCTCTATATATTATTGTGTGTGTATGTACATAAAGTTGAATATATGTATAGGTGTAAAAATTTAAGATAACTAATAATTTTTTTTTCTGGTAGATACTGAAGGTATCTATCTGACCGTCAAAAGAGTTCATAGAAATATGGTAATTATTTTTTTTTTTTGTATTATGTTTATATGTTACTATGATCTTTATGCTTCTTCTTTAAATTTTGTTTCATACTGTGCTGAATTAAGTTATAGTAGTTCTACGAGTAAATAAAATAAATAAATGAACCTACCGATTTGTGGTATTACTACGAAGAGAGGAAGTGCACTCCTTCGCTGGAAGATTTAAACGTTGGCCTTCCATATACATATGTATGTATATTCCTTTTTGTACTATTAATTTTAACCGTGGAATCGGAAAAGCTATCAAAAGTGAAATAAAATTTAAGAGAGAAGCAGATCTGTTATATATTAAGAACTGTTTTAAATTACAACCTGTGTAGATCCTTCTTAGGGTAAAATGGGTGGAGATGGGAAGGAGGACACGGGATATTCATATTTCACACTAAAGTTGTCCGGGTAGCGGTTCGCTAGCACTTGGGACAAAACTGCTATACTGTTATTCGCCTGGGGTATCTTCAATTGTGTGACTTTCCTTTCCTTGGTCTTGTTCTGGTGAGATCGATGCATTTCTTGTTCTCGTGATTCTTGGATAGATCTCTATTCATTTGACCAGATGTACAGCTGGGACAAATGAGCTTGCTTCTTCTTCTTTTTTTTCCAAGCTGGAGATCCGCTTAGGAAAACTGTCGGTGAGTTTCTTGACGCGGAGGTGAATATTCGCCAATCACTTTTGTTTTCTTCACAAACTGTTACGTTTTGATTTTTTTTGTTCTTTCCTTTATTTGATTTTAGTTTAAATGTCTTCTTCGCGATTTTTATTTTAATTCTTTCGTTTGCTTTTTATTTATTTATTTTATTTTCAATTATATACTACTCTTTGTTGAATTTAGTTCCGTTCCTTTTTTTTTTCAATTACTTTTTCTTTCTGTCTTTTATTTTAAACCTCCTCCATGGAAGAACTCTAATCGACTCCCTGGGTCATCTCTGCCGGCCCGCACAACAACTCTTCTCTGGTCAAAAAAGAATCCGTTTATTTTTTTGCATGTACCGCATTTTATTTGTCAGGTGATGATTCATTCCATTATAATGTATTTTCTCTCTAAACAGGTCATTCAGTCCTAGCGAGCTTTTATTATTATTCTACGTTTTTTTTTGTGTGTTTATTGGGTTGTGGGAGAAGAAGTATTTATTAAAAAAAATATAGAAAGGGTGGGATCTTTTAGTTGGGTTGTTGTCTTCGCAATTGTTCTTGCAGATCATTTCGGGAGATGGCGCTAACTGCAGTATGTGGGTTGGCTTCAAAATAACCATTTACTTCGATTGATAGATATATGTACACAAATCATCCACACATACATACATGTAGGCACCTAATCGTTTCACACAAATCTTGTTGCTTTTACATGAAGCCCTTACAGGTAAAAGGAACAAGAGAAGAAAAGAATACTTTTAGGAGATAAAAAAAATAGTTTAATAGCATTATTTAGTGAATGTTATCTTCACTTCATATAATTAGTCGAGTTTCTAGCGCCAACTCGAAACTCTTATAGCATACCTATTTAAACCGTGGTGATTTTATGCTCAAATTATGCGTAACATTTTGTTTCATTTTCATCTTTAATTTTTAAGGTCCTTTAGGTGGAAAATTCCAGTTGTCTTGCCCGAAAGATCTTTCAACTCATACATATGATTTCCGATTTCCTTTGACACCACCATTTTTAAGAGTTTGGGACACAGTTTAGTATTGATTTTCTTTGCTGCTTCACTTTGTACGAAGTTTCTTCTGAAAACTATGTCGCCAGCTTTATATTTTCTTTTTACACTGCGCGAATTGTAGACTTTCTCATATCTGTTGTGAGCAGCTTCAAGAGATTTCTTAATGTGTTCGCGCAGGATATTCAACTTATCAGGCTTTGGCAAAGTCTGAATATCCGAGTGGTTTAAGGCGTTTAGCTTGCGAAGAATTTAGTAAGTGGAACCATGCTCGATCATGGAATGACGGAACAATGCTTCGTAGGGCGAACGCCCAATAGCTGAGTGGACTGCGGATCGCAACGCACAACCAATGGCAGGAAGTTGTTCATCCTATCGACTCTGATCGCCGGACAGTTACGATCGAATCGCTGCCAATATAGACCTGTTCACCCGCTCACTAGCATTAACCTGCGGAGAATGGGCAGAGGTGCAAATGTGCCGTACCCCAAATGATTTGACGAATTTTGCAAATTCCTTGCTGGTCAATTGTTTACCATTGTCTATTAAGATACTTTTAGGTACCCCATACACAAAGAATATTTGATTTTGCAAAAACTGTGTGGTTCCTTGGCTGGTCGCTTTTCTTATTGGGTGTAGCAATACAAATTTTGTAAGTTGATCTAAGGCTATTAAAAGAGTGGTATTTCCGGATTTGGACCTAGGGTAGGGACCCAGAAAATCTAAATAGACATGTTGGAATGGACGGTGGACCTCGAAAGCCTTGCCCATAGGTGGTCGTAAGTTAGAGTTTGGGGCCTTATTCTCTTTACAATCATCATATTCTATAATGAAAAGCTTCACTTGAGAGGCCATATTTGGCCAATAATATTGCTCTCTTATTCGATAAAGCGTCTTAGCAATACCGCAATGGGAAGAGCTAGGTGGTCGATGGGCCACAAATATTAAACGATCAGTCAGCTCCGATGCAACCCAAAGCTTCCAAGTTAAGTTAACCTGCAGTGGATGTCCTGTGCTGTGTTTGACCTTTTTGTAGACGAAATCGTTCGAAACAACAAGGTCAGGCAGCTCTTCTTTATTATTTTCGATTGTTTTTATGATCTCACAGTATTCCTTAGATTGAAAACTAGGATCCGAGAGATCTACGTGTAACACGACGGCTTCGATATTCCACCCTTAGGATCAATGATGTCCACCGAATGTATTCTGGATAGAGCATCCGATACAACATTCAGTGATCCTTTCCGATGCTCAATATCAAAGTCAAAACTTTGAAGCTTCAGGCTCCAGCGAGCCAACCTACCGTCCAAATCTTTTTTGGTCATCAGCCATCGTAGACTTGCATTATCAGTGATGATATTGAATTTGTGACCCTCTATGTACGGTCGAAATTTGTGCACTGGTATCAATCACATGTACTTCTAGGTTAGTTTTTCCTAAACCAGCAGAGGTAAACGAAGGAAATCGTGAGATGACTTCGTTTAGTTTAGTTAATTCCTCGATGTTCAATGTCATCGAATTTTTATCGGTTTCCCAATCAGGAGTATCTAGTGACAAACTTTTATTTGTGGAGTGATTTTGAATTGTTTCCAAAAGTCAACACCCAAGTACAGCGATTGCTTTAAAGAAGGGACGATGTAAAACGTAAATACTTTTGTTACGCTATTATATGAAACATCAGTTGTAACTTTTCCTACGACTTCTTGGCGGTGACCATCAGCCGTCTTAACCACGTTCTTAAAATTTTTGAAACAAATTGAATCTTTTTGTAGCACATCGTAACCTTCCGGCTCTAGACAACTAACACTTACACCACTATCTAACAGTGCACACATTCGTTTGCCAAAAATGGTAACTACGGCATAAGGTCGCTGCTCATCTGCAGGAATGCATAGGGTAGACTCTGCTATGGATTGATGCCCGAGTTTCTTGGTTTTGAATTTTTGTCGGCGTATTTTCTCCGTTAGAAGGTTTGGTTCGAAAATTCTTCTTCGAGCAGCATAGTATTCTTGCTGTCGTTCATGAAGGATTTTCAAATGTCGCTCCATAGTGGGAAGTATTTCCGTTTTGTGTACGGAACTACTGACGTCACTCTGTAAAAGAGTAACTGGCTGGTTGTTATATGACAAATCTGGAGTAATGGGATATAAATCAGGTGAAGTCAATTGTGTTCCAGTTTCATTGTTGGTGGGACAGATACCCCGGTTGGAAACTTGCCCCTTCAGTAGTTTACCAAGCACTTCGTACATTTAGGAGTTGTGGTGTCTTCCTTCCCACACCGGTAGCAAAATAGATTCCTTTGAGAACTCTCCATTGGTAAAAAGAATGTCCCGCCACTTTGCAATTCCAGCAAACTAGTGAATAGGGATTTCTTCGAGGCACAGCCGTTCGATGTGAAAATCAGTCTGCGATGTGGAGGGATTTGCACTGACATCTAACTCACCAATATTCCGGCGTGCTTGTTCGACTGAATATTGGCAGAACCTCTGAGTGTCGTGATCATTTAGATATTTTTCAATTGTGCGGCAGACATACACCATTTCGGGCAGACTGGTAGTGTGGAACGTAATTAATAGCTCCCCCATACGCCTGCGTACGTTTTGCTTAATTATTTCAATGATTTCTACATTCGGCTTTGGATATCGCAGTCTAGTGTTTAGTTGAATGATTTCGTTGTAGAATTCATCAAAGGGCTCTAAACTACCTTGTCGACGATCAGACATTTTTCGAGACAATTCGGAGTCTGTTTCCAGACTTCTCTTAACACACGTAGATCATCTGTTCTGCTTAGGCCCACTGTGGCAGTTACAACTTCCTGCACATATTGTGCCAGCTGCTCTCCCTCACTACCCTCCATCTCACCGTCGGACTCACATGGCCCATTTTCTGTAGAAGCCTTGGGCAGTTCCTGTGAGCCTTTTGTGTTTAGGTAAGGGACGAAGTGGCCCCAAGGATAAGTTTAAACGATCTTCCTGTGTCTTTTTCCCCTTTTTGTGTCGTAGCAGACGATCTGAAGCTTTCGAGGGATCGAAGATATTAAACCATATATAAGCTAAGCAATAAAAAACAAAAATTTAACTAATTTTAAATTCCAGATAGTTAAACTAAATAAACAACTAAATGAAAAACTTAGAAATAATCAAAATAATTCTTGCTGGAAATTTTAAAAATACAACTCAGTAATTCAAGTAAAAGATGGTTTATCTAAAAGATAAATTAAGTAAACAAGTGGACTAAACAGCAAGTAGACTTGAGAGATAATCGATAGTAATGGCTATTACTTGTAAGATTTACCAAAATATTCTTATTAAAAGGGGCGAAAAAAAAGGATCTGGGCTTTGCGAACTGTTAGGCGTTCAGATGAACTAAATGTATAACAAAAATCGTCAACACTCTTCGCTGCATGCATGAGATAAGATTGGTAAATACATATTTCGTTAAACAAATATTACAGGATGAAATGTTTAATGATGCAACAAACGGAAGAACTTACAGCCTTAAGTGTCTTACTGGTCACCATTACAAATTCTTAGGCTTATCTTTTAGTTGGTTATTCTAATGATAGGTGTTATTTACGTATTTTTTCTCTCTCTCTTTTTAAGCTCTCAGATAGCATCGGACGTAAATAAGTCTACGAAGCTAATTTACTGGACTATCTACTGCGAGAACAAATAAAAAGCTGTGAAAGTTAAGACCTGAGTTGAATAGCCCTGCAAACATTACACACGAAAAGTTACAATATTATGTGTAGGGCAAAGCTAGATCGCAACCCAGGATTTCGGATCTAAGGGATCCCTAGCAGCAACAGTCATAGGAAACCAAATGTACTGTACATATCGGACTGCTAGGCCTTAAATCCTTACAAATCTCTTAAAGAAAACATAAAACAGAAAAATTTGATAACAAGAGTTCAAGAAAAAAAAAGAAAATATATGTTCCCGTAGAACAACCACTATAAGCTAGTTCGGAAACTATGAGATATATTGCCTACAAATAAAGAAAAAAAAAACAGGGCGACACTGTGGTCGGCATAAGGACAAATCGGCCCCACGTTGGGCGCCAACCTGTAACGTTATACCACCCTATCCCTAAACTGGGCGATTATAATAATGGGGTATGCTCCGTTGTTACGCACTTCAACCCAGGGTCCATTGATCGAGAGAGAGATGAACACAAATCAGAGACCAAGACTATGCCTCCGAAAAAAAAATCTTTAAGGAACCTCCCCACTACCTTTTACTTACCCTTATGATCTACCAGCACAGGCAACCAGTGAAGCCAGTCCGGGCAAGAAGTAGAAGGGGTTCACCAGTTGGCAACGGCAGGTATGCTTGCTTCAGCTCCATCTTTCGCTCGCCGGAATTTGGGGAGGATCTTGCCACCAACATTGACCAGCCGTAGTTACATTTGTTTCCATGCATGGCTCCAGATGGAATTTGAGCTAAAATGGTTTAAAATTGAGACCCGAATTTGTCCTTGGAAAATCTTTTATCATACTCAGTCCCGAATAATGTATCTGCACCCCAGTATAACTAAACTTTTCATATCCTATGTCACAAATAAAAGAGATTTGAGCTAGGTGTAAAGCTCTCATACGGAACTACCCTCTCCTAAGTGCCTAGCATAGAATAGCTATGACACACCTTGGTAGCCACTGGATCCGTAGGTGTATTAGTAACTACCCCTTATAGGTGCAACAATCTGCTCCTCACTTAGTCATCTTTCGCAGTCCCAACGATCCTTTTTATTTTCGCCCTATAGTAATATAATTTATACCCACATTTTAAAGAACGTATCCAAACCTGCAAAAAAGGAATGATCTTCCCTTAACACTTCCAATTCGCATCCAACAGCTTGTGCACTAAACGAACCTTTTCCTTTCAAATCAAATTTTAAAAAATCATAGAAAATATGTACGAGTGTTTCAGATAGAACAATTTTATTTAATTCAAAAAAACATTTTTTAGGGGGAACAGTCAGGAGGCAAAGGACTACCTTAAGTAAATCTTAGTCTAATACACAATATGCCCCAAAAAAAAAAAAAAAAAATATCTATATATATATGTGTGTGTATGTACATAAAGTTGAATATATGTATAGGTGTAAACCCCCTTCAGGTCGGGGTTAGAATAGACCTGAGGTAAGGTATGCCTGTCGTAAGAGGCGACTAAAATCCATTCGTGTTCCAGAGGCATAACATAGCGTTATAGCTCTAAATGACCTGAGCTGAAGCCTGAATGACGCTGAGGGAATGCATCCAAGCATGGTTATCGGAACACCCAGATGGAGGCTAACTGCGAAACCCAATAAGCAGCCCCCCATCCGGAGGGCGGAGAAGGAGGGCTTGGCTGAAAAGGTCAAAGGAACCCCTATGAACTCTCTGTGACAAGACGAGCAAGCACCGTCTTACAAGTAAGTGCTCCCCACCCCACAAGGTGGCAACGAGGGATACAGCAAGAAGCAAATGGCGAGATCCGGCGGTACCCGCCACAAGGTGAATGGTGCAGTCTCTCCACCCGGAAGTGACTGCACACGCATGTAGTTATTAAAATAAATTTAAAATTATCGTAAAACATTAAGACTGAGCCCAGTAAGGTCTTAATTATGGCATACTGGAAAAATAATTGGAATGACAGCTATGAGGGCTGACGTTTGTAGTATTCTGTTACCTGAGTAAGCAAGAGTGAAATTTTGCGGAAATGGCTTTCAGGCTAATGCTACAAGCGCCCCCGTCCCGTTAAAACCTTGGCAGGACTCAAAGAACGCTCGATGCCTCGTCGCCATTAAGTTGGTGGTGTAGGTCAAGATGTAACATTCCTTGTTAAAACCGATTTGGCTCTGGCACAACACCTCATAAGGGTCTGTGTCAACCCTTGCATGGCCTCACTGCTTGCAAAGACAACCATGGAATCCTTAGGTTACTACACACTCGGACATCGATAACGGCTTTGAGTGGGGACCCAATCGAAATGAATCCAACAAAAACCAAATCAACGGAGGGAATATTAGTGGAAGAGAAAGGTAATGAGGAAAATCCCTTTCAAAGGAGCTCAAGGATGCTAAGGTCACCAGACACCGCACCAGCACCTTTAGGGAGAAGCACTGAAAACAGTGTTCTTTCTGCGACAAATTGAACCAAATTCACAGCTATCTGCCTTCCACAAACTAGGTGAGCAGATACGGCAACTGGTGGAAATGTTAGAAGATGGGAAAAGGCGTTCAATACATCAACCTATGAGAGACGCAATTGAAAGCATTAGATCTCTATATGAGCTTTCTGCTATTCAACTGCAGGACGAAAAAGCAAAAGAGGTGATAAGGAAACACAACTCCTCACAAACCTCTCCCTGGCTGAGAAACGCACAAGAACCCAAGAAAAGGCAGGGTCAAAATGGCGAAACCCCAGGCGGTAGAGTCGAAGCAAAAAGAAAACAATATTGGAGGCATAACTCCGAGGATCAAGGAGAAGAACACCGCCATTCCGACAAAACAGAAGTCAAACGATGGCAAACAGTTGAGAAAAACTAAGAAGGAGACTAACAAAAAGAAGCTTGAGGCGAAAAGAAGTAAGCCGGACGCGTTCGTCATCGAAGCAAGTGAAGGACTATCTTACGCGGAGATTCTTCGTAGCGTAAAAGCAGACCCCAAACTAGAAGCTATTGGAAAAGAGGTATCCAGGATAAGAAGGACCCAGAAAGAGCGAGCGAGTGTAAGGACACTCACACATCGCACTACCATCGAGCTGAAAGACGTCGACGAAGTTACCGGAAAGGAGGACATTTGCGAGGCAATAAGGACTCAACTCGGGGTGGAACTACAACCAGCAGACATATTATCCTTGCGAAAAGCGTACGGTGGAACCCAAACAGCAACAATCGGACTTCCCGTCGGACTGGCAAAGAAACTGTTAGATGCAGGAAAGGTAAAAATTGGATGGGTTATTTGTCGCATTCGAGAACGAACGCTTCTCCAAAAATGCTTCAAATGTCTTGAATTTGGGCATATGGCCAAGCATTGCAAAGGCAGTGAGGACCGCTCCAAGCTATGTAGAAGGTGTGGAACGGAAGGCCACATAGCAAAGAACTGCGATAAGGAGCCATCATGCATGTTCTGTCGAAAAGAACACCCAAACGATTCGAAGCATGTAGCCGGAAGCAACAAGTGTCTGGTTTTTAGGAAGGCCATCATCAACAAGAAAACATGAAGATAATACAGATTAACTTAAATCACTGTAGAATTGCACAGGATTCCTGACACAAACGGCTAGAGAAGAAAAAGCGGACGTTATTTTGATAAGTGAACCGTATAAAACTCTGGACAGCAATATATGGATCTGCGATAGGACAAAGCACGCTGCTATATGGATATGTGGAAGGCATGCCTTTCAAGAAACTAACGGACTTACGGAGGGCTTTGCACGGGCCAAAATAAATGGCATATATTTTTACAGCTGCTATGCACGTCCAAGCTGGACCATTAACGAGTACCAGGCAATGCTAGACAACCTATCCGCCGACGTTCGTGGTAGAACCCCTGTGGTTATCGGCGGCGACTTTAATGCATGGGCAACGGAGTGGGGTAGCAGACTTACAAACGCCAGAGGCCGTAGTCTGCTAGAAAGTTTTGCAACCCTTAACATAGGCATTGCAAACCAAGGTCGTGCAAACACATATCGTAAGGCAGGAACGGGCTCGATTATCGACATTACGCTCGTTAGCAACTCCCTCTTACGAAACATAAAATGGCGAGTCAGCGAAGAATACACGCACAGTGATCATGAAGCAATAATATTTGAAACGAAGGAGAAGAGTACCGTGCAACGCGCTAAACGAAAGGGCCCAAGATGGAAGGACACAAACTTCGACCTGGAGGCGTTCGAAGAAATGATAAATACCGTAAACATAATTCAAAGCGGAACAGCTGAAGCCTGTATACAACAACTCGTCCGCATTCTCACTACTGCGTGCGATGCATCAATGCCCAGAAGAACGGGTACTAGAGGAGGAACACCATGCTACTGGTGGAATGAGGAAATAAAAAAGCTTAGAGCAAAGTGCTTAAAAGCCCGACGCAAAGTCCAAAGATCTAGGGGAAGAGATCGCTTTGAAGAACACCTTATTATCTTTAAAAAAGCAAGACGCGACTTAAAAAAGGCAATCAGGGAGAGCAAGACAAGATGTTTTAAAAAACTTTGTGAAGAAGCCGACATAAACCCTTGGGGTACAGCATACAGGATCGTCATGACAAAGATAAAGGGCAGCAGGTCGCCGCAAATAACATGTCCAGCAATCCTAAGCTCCATAGTAGAACACCTTTTCCCCCGAAGTACATCTACTATGTACCATATCGTTAGGGAGTCCAACACGGAGGACATTCCAATAGTCACAGCGGATGAACTCATGAACGCATGCAGGAAGATAGGCGACAATAAAGCGCCGGGACCTGATGGCATACCAAATAAGGCACTAAAAGCAGCTATCCATAAGCGCCCAGACATGTTTATGGAAACAATTCAAAAATGTCTTGAAGAAGGAGTTTTCCCGGATGCTTGGAAACTACAACACCTAGTCTTGCTTCCAAAGGGAAACAAGCCACCTGGGGAACCGTCCTCGTATCGTCCAATATGCCTTTTAGGCACAATGGGAAAGATATTGGAACGGATAATATATGCTAGACTGCTCGCGGTAGCAGAAGAGAGAGGAGCACTATCAGACTTGCAGTTTGGGTTTAGAAAATCGCGGTCTACTGTTCAAGCCATAAAAACTGTGGTCGACATTGCGGCCGAAGCGATACAAGGAGGAAGATGGCGGTATGGTACAAAGAAATATTGCTTAGTGGTGACTCTAGACATCAAAAATGCCTTTAACTCGGCAAACTGGGCGTTCATCAGAAAATCACCAGATAGAGGCTGCCACAAATGTAGCGATTATTCGCATCAAAGACTGGCTAGTATCCGCCAGTCTAGAATTAGCGGACCATAAAACGGAAGCCGTCTTAATTACCAGTAGAAGAATTGTGGAATACACCAATATACGGGTGGGACATCAAATAACCCGATCGAAAGAATCAATCAAATACCTGGGAGTAATACTTGATAACAGATTACAGTTTAAAGCACATATAGAGTACTAAAGTAACAAGGCTTTACTGCTGCAAGGAGCTCTCTCTAGAATACTACCAAACATTGGTGGGCCTGGATATGCCAGGAGGATTCTCCTATCTAGAGTAGTCAGCTCAGTCCTCTTATACGCTGCTCCGGTCTGGGCGGGAGCACTGGCCATAAAAGCAAACAAGAGAAATCTGTTGTCCGCATACAGGCTCAGTGCATTAAGAGCGATCTGTGGATTTCGAACAATCTCAGATGAAGCAGCCTTCGTGATAGCAGGAATGATTCCGATCGACATTCTCGCGGACGAGATGTTGAGAATTTATAATAGAAGAACCCCAGGGCGACAAGATGCAGGTGAAATTGCAAGAATAAAAGGAGAAGAGCGAGCGGTCTCAGCAGCCCTCTGGCAAGCCAGGTGGGATAATAGTACAAAAGGCAGATGGACCTACAAGTTGATCCCGGACATCGAGACCTGGACAAAACGAGCACATGGGGATAACAACTACCACCTTACGCAGTTCCTATCTGGTCACGGCGGCTATCGTAAATACTTGCACCGATTCGGACACGATAGCTCCCCTTTGTGCCCAGAATGCTCAAACGAGGAGGAAGATACGGAGCACGCCATATTTCATTGCCGACGTTTTTCGCAGTGGAGAAATAATCTGCCCAGTCCAATACTACTCATAGACCAAATGTTGCAGTCGGAGGAAAATTGGATGGAAATCGGCACATTTGTGACAATTGTGCAAAATGAGCTAAGAAGAATTGAAAAAATTAGAAGAGCTGAAGAAGCAAATACAAGAAGAATAGCATGATCTGTTAACCAGCCCTGCGAAGTAATACCTAACGGCAGTCCCGCGGGGAGAGTGGTTGAAGGACGTAGTGGTGTGGATTAGTACGTAGGCGCACTCCTGGCATCGAACATTCGGGTGTTGCGAATCGTGCATGTTGGTGGCACGGGCTACCGCATCTATGAAGATTACCACATCCATTGGCGCAACCAAGAAAAAAAAAAAAAAAAATGTATAGGTGTAAAAATTTAAGATAACTAATACTTTTTTTTCTGGTAGATACTGAAGGTATCTATCTGACCGTCAAAAGAGTTCATAGAAATATGGCAATTATTTTTTTTTTTTGTATTATGTTTATATGTTACCATGATCTTTATGCTTCTTCTTTAAATTTTGTTTCATACTGTGCTGAATTAAGTTATAGTAGATATACGAGTAAATAAAATAAATGAATGAACTTACCGATTTGTGGTATTACTACGCAGAGAGAAAGTGCACTCCTTCGCTGGAAGATTTAAACGTTGGCCTGCCATATACATATTACATACATATTCCTTTTTGTATTATTAATTTTAACCGTAGAATCGGAAAAGCTATCAAAAGTGAAATAAAATTTGAGAGAGAAGCAGATCTGTTATACTCGTATATTATGAACTGTTTTAAATTACAACCTGCGTAGATCCTTCTTAGGGTAAAATGTGTGGGGATGGGAAGGAATACACGGGATATACATATTTCACACTAAAATTGTCCGGGTAGCGGTTCGCTAGCACTTGTGACAAAACTGCTATACTGTTATTCGCCTGCGCTCGCGAATCGCTCGCGATTCTTGGATAGATCTGTATTCATTTGACCAGATGTACAGCTGGGACAAATGAGCTTGCTTCTTTTTCTTTTTTTTTCCAAGCTGGAGATCCGCTTAGGAAAACTGTCGGTGAGTTTCTTGACGTGGAGGTGAATATTATCGCCAATCACTTTTGTTTTCTTCACAAACTGTTACGTTTTGATTTTGTTTGTTCTTTCCTTTATTTGATTTTAGTTTAAATGTCTTCTTCGCGATTTTTATTTTAATTCTTTCGTTTGCTTTTTATTTATTTATTTTATTTTCAATTATATACTACTCTTTGTTGAATTTAGTTCCGTTCCTTTTTTTTTTCAATTACTTTTTCTTTCTGTCTTTTATTTTAAACCTCCTCCATGGAAGAACTCTAATCGACTCCCTGGGTCATCTCTGCCGGCCCGCACAACAACTCTTCTCTGGTCAAAAAAGAATCCGTTTATTTTTTTGCATGTACCGCATTTTATTTGTCAGGTGATGATTCATTCCATTATAATGTATTTTCTCTCTAAACAGGTCATTCAGTCCTAGCGAGCTTTTATTATTATTCTACGTTTTTTTTTGTGTGTTTATTGGGTTGTGGGAGAAGAAGTATTTATTAAAAAAAATATAGAAAGGGTGGGATCTTTTAGTTGGGTTGTTGTCTTCGCAATTGTTCTTGCAGATCATTTCGGGAGATGGCGCTAACTGCAGTATGTGGGTTGGCTTCAAAATAACCATTTACTTCGATTGATAGATATATGTACACAAATCATCCACACATACATACATGTAGGCACCTAATCGTTTCACACAAATCTTGTTGCTTTTACATGAAGCCCTTACAGGTAAAAGGAACAAGAGAAGAAAAGAATACTTTTAGGAGATAAAAAAAATAGTTTAATAGCATTATTTAGTGAATGTTATCTTCACTTCATATAATTAGTCGAGTTTCTAGCGCCAACTCGAAACTCTTATAGCATACCTATTTAAACCGTGGTGATTTTATGCTCAAATTATGCGTAACATTTTGTTTCATTTTCATCTTTAATTTTTAAGGTCCTTTAGGTGGAAAATTCCAGTTGTCTTGCCCGAAAGATCTTTCAACTCATACATATGATTTCCGATTTCCTTTGACACCACCATTTTTAAGAGTTTGGGACACAGTTTAGTATTGATTTTCTTTGCTGCATCACTTTGTACGAAGTATCTTCTGAAAACTATGTCGCACACATACATACATGTAGCACCTAATCGTTTCACACACATTTATAACTTTTTTAAGATATTCGTTAGTTGGTTTTGACATATATTCCTCGACAAGACAGAGACATAACGACACATGTCTCTGAGATATCGTTACTGACTGTGCTTCTGCCCATACGAAAAGCGAAAGCTATATCACGAAATTAATATCCCGTAGCGATAAACCTACAAACATTAAAAAGTATATGTTAATAACGCAACAAAACTTTAATTTTTATTTTCAGGACCAACAGCGAAAGGAAAATGGAAGAATTTGAAGGATATCTACAGAAAAAATCTTCAAAATTGCCATCTGTTAGTTTTTCTATATTGAATGAAAAAAAAAAACATTAGTGGGTCTTGCAATTTCAAAAAGTAGTATATGAATAAACCTTTTGTTTTAATGCAATAGGCTATAGTCGCTGGTAACTTTTTTTCAGTCGATTCGATATCAATTGAGTTATGCAAAGTACTTTACAACACGGTACACTTATTTTTCCGTCCAATGTACGAAACAAGTGCTGTGTTTTCGGTAAATGCAAAAGTAGATTCATACAACGGTCTATTTCTGCATTCAAGAAGCTTTGGTGGGATGCTTCTTTTATTTTTTTTCTCATTGTACCAACCATTGTAATGCCCTTTGACAACAATTTTTGCCCAAGCTCATATGAGGAAAAGAAGTTATCTATTATTATGTTGTGACCTTTCAAGCCATCAATGAGATCCAAAACTACTCGTTCGCCTTGTCTTTTTTCACTCGAACTGGCTCCAATCGTCTTTCCCAAATATGGCTGGATTTTCTAAACATAGCAGGTATAAGAACAAACCAGCAACCAGAATTTTAGTCCGTATTTTACTGGTTTTGATGGCATATATTGACGAAATTTACATCTTCCACGAAAACCAAGTAATTGCTCTTCAACTGTCACACATTCATGTGGTCACACAATAAATTGGACCATTTATCAAATATATCCCGAATTGGTGCAAATTTATCTGTAGATCGTTGCTGTCTTCTGCTAATGACATCATCAAAACGAATAACTGGATTCAAATACTCAAACGTTTTCTTCCACATAATTGCCCTAAACACCGGACGACCGCTAATATCATCAAACAATTCAATTGTAGTTTCGTTTTCGATTTAAAAGTAAAAAAGTTAAGAATTAGTTGAAATAAGAAAGAAAGCAACTACGACTTACCTATAAACACCAGCTAAAATCAAAACACCAATATATGCTTGCAACATATTCGAATCGATTTGTTTGAAATCCTTACCATATGTTGCTTGTGCATACGTATTTGAATGCTTCAAAATGGTATTTTCAATTTGTGGTGGGAGAAAAGCAAAAAAGCATCTTTGATGCCATCAACACGAGCTTTGGCATATCTTGTTGTTCCAGGATGAAGAGAAATTATATTTTCATTCCGCAATCTACCACTTTGATGCTGAAATGGCTGTAGTTGCCAAACAATACCATCTTTCGAAACAAGCAGTGAATCCACATTTTCAACTTCAGCAATTGATTCGTTGGTTTCATTTGAGCCACTCGCTTGCTCTTCGTCAGAATCGCTATCGTCTGAATATAAGTTATCACAAATTCGTCATCACAAATTCGTCATCGCCTTCATTCAAAAATGCTTCCGTTTCTTCCTCTGTCAGATATCTTGCTTGCGCCGCTCAGCTTTTTGCCGCTCAGCCGCTCTGCCGCTTTACGCTTACTGTGTGGCCTTAGCCTTTGGCTTACCCATACAAAAAAATGTTGATCTCTTTTGCGATGAGCAAACACCGATGGGCAGACAAAAAGCTTTTCTGCATCGCTAAAAAAAAAAACGGAAAATAAATTGACTGTTCGAAAAGCTTTTTCTTTTGCTACTCTTTGTACCATCTGCGATCTGCGACTGCGATCTGCGACTGCGAGACACAATTTCATTTATGTATATGTATAAATAAAAATTAAAACACGACGCTGTTCCTACACTCTTTATAAAAAGGAGTGAAATGATTTTGGAATCTAATGACAATGAACTTGCTTTTGATCCTAAGAAAGCCAAAAACTCTAATTGCAAAAGATTAAAAGTGCAAACGAGTACCGATATATACATTGATGAACTAAATGAAGTTTCAGCACTTATAGACTGCAACAGATCTATAGATTCCATAGAATCTGTATGCAAGAAATGCGAAGCGAACTCAAATAAGCAATTTTTTTATATTCAACAAATAAATATGCTGAAAAAAATAACAAAATCCTGAAAGAGAGGGCTAAAAAAAGTCTAAAATTCAGAAATATCCTGGCAATTAAAGTCCGCAGGCTAAAAGAAGATAAGTCACAGCTTAGAGAATACATATAAAAAACAAACAATAGAAGAAAAAATAGATTTCTTACATGATATAAATAAAAATTCGAAAACATTTTGCAAACTCATTTTATCACAAGGCAAACGACAATTTACACAAGAAGAAAGGTGGATTTGCCAATGTATACAACAAATACAAAGACATAATCGAAGTCTTCGTTGATTACGGAGAAAATCAAAAATTAGATTTGTGCGCGAAATCAGTTTGCGTGTTCATGATTCGTGATATATGTGGTAAATATAAACAAGTGCCTTATCATGTGATCTGCCCAAGCAATATACCAACAAAGCAGCTCGAAATTGAAATATACAACTGTATTGACATATGTAAAAATCTGGGACTAAATGTAAGAGGCATTTGCATTTGTACAAGTACTTAGCAGATTCGTGACTTGCGCAATTAATGCATTACAGCGCCTGAATACATTTCCAGAGAAAATTGCACAGTTTGCGCAACCAACAGCAGAATTTATAAACAAAATCAATAAAATATTTGATTTATTGAATGGAAGACCTGCACTTATTCGAAATGACTCAAATATTGGATTTTTAAAAGAAATGCAATCATATTTAAAACAAATCCAGCCAATCAATGCAAAATGTAAACCCTTCTGCTTTAAGGGCCTGATTATGACAATTGAAAGTATTTTAATGATTAAAAAAGAATTATTCAAAGATTACTGTGAGTTACATTATATATATGTTAACAAGTTCAATCAGGACCCACTTGAAAACCTTTTTGGAAAAATAAGAGCAAGAAATTTTAATAAAAATAATCCAAACGCTTCTGAATTTGGCACATTACTGGCCAAAATTAGGGCTCTAAAATTTTTGTTTAAGTCAAAATTGTCTAATTGTGAAGAAGATTCTGAATATTTACAGTTAGATTGGAATGCTGTGTTGGATACTCAAAATAAAACAAAGATTGTCCTACCACAGGAGCAAGAAAAAATGGAAACTTATATATATATTATATTGTGAAGCGATAGAATTACCAGATGAAGACACGATTTCAATAAAAATGACAGAAATGACTTGCTATCAGAAATGTTCATTTTCATTTAATCTTAGAGAAAATACATATAGTTTATCAATGTATCTCAAAAACAAATTTGCACTATCCAGATTGGTTTGAAACGACAAATAAATGTTATTAGCACAAAATTGATACAGTCAATTTCTTTGTGGTAGTTCTGCTTTGGAAAAATTGTAAGTGGTTTATTGACAAGAGCATAAACAAGAAAAGGAATCCAAAACAAAAGACAAAAACCACTTTGGTTAAACCACTGTGAATAACTAAAAATCATACTTCTAATATATATATTATGTAAATGTCTAAAGAAAAAAATATTTTGCAAATGCATTTTCACATACATAAATGCCTTTAACTCTGCTAAGAGCAGAGGTGGTTTTGTTTCCTATTGTTTAACGTGCATGAAGAAAAAAATAATAAAAGAGTGGCTATGGCTACTTATCAGACCTCTTCTTTTATGTAAAATGTAAGGACCAACCATCAAACATACTCTGAATGAGAGTAGGAGTACCACAAGGATTTGTAAAAGACAGATGCATTCAAACAATTAGGAAATAAATAAACATAATTATTTGTCTCAGCCTTAATCTTATAATACGTACATACCTGCATAAATATGAATACAGTAAAGCAAAATGAAGTTAGCCTAGAATACCTACAGTACCTACTATTTAAATTTTTTGTACCGTACCTACAAATTCTCAACATCATCGCAGATCGCATTCAAATTATTCCTGATTTTAACCTAATCTAATATAATGTACATTATGTAGGTATACATACACATGTAGGTATTGTAAGAAAAATGCATTTGAGACTTGTATGCACTACTAAATTATTTTTCCAAAATGTCCCAAACTATTTTCGTACCTGTACTAATTTAGAAATTATAGTGTTTAAATTGGTTACACCTCCAAATAAGAGGTCACCCATTTTGATGGGCTGTAACTTGAAATGGAGTGAGAATAGACCCCCCCTGCCATACAATTTCTTGTTCGGCGGAACTTCGAAAATATGTCCTTAAAGGATTATGCTAATAATATATAATTATATAATAGTATAAAGGATTATACTATATAATAAAATATAATACAATAACTGTGGATCCTAATAAAATTCAAACAATAAAAGTTTATCTAACTCCAATGAATCTAAAAGCATTGCGATAATTTGTAGGACTAGCAAGCTACTATAGGAAATTTCGTGGTGATAGCGAAACCCCTCAACACATTTTTACGCGGAGAAAATGATAGTGTAAATAAAAGGCAGAGTGCAGAAATACCAATTATTCTGGTCAACCCAGCACTCGAGGCTTTAACAAAAATAAAAGACGCATTACAATCGTAAACTGAATTATTTCAACTAGACTTTAATAAACCTTTTGAACTAACTATAGGTGCAAGTAACTTTGCAATATGAGCTGTACTCTCTCAGAATAAGAAACAAATTTCATTTTTATCTAGAACTCTTAGTCAAACTGAACAAAACTACGGCACAAATGAAAGGGAACTTCTGGCGATCGTGTGGCCACTTCAAAAATTAAGAAATTATCTGTACGGTATAGCAGATCTAACGATTTACACAGATCATCAGTCACAGTAAATATTATACACACCAGGATACCAAAACCTTGTCGCTGATGCAGTATCTCGCCAACTGATTAACAATACTTCGAGCTGCAAACAACACTCAGCTCAAAGTTCAGCAACCGAGAAATTGAAACGCGTATAACAAACATTAAATACATTTAGAAATCAAATAATTATACACTTTAGTATAGTCAACTTGTGGCGTCATCATTCAAAGCTGTCCGAATCCAATCGCATTTCATCTTGCTCCTTACCATTTCTTTTTATAAAAATTCACAACTTTGAACATACCTAAATTGTAGCCGACCATTTAGCTCTCGAATATCGAATTTCGAAAATAAGAAAAAAGAAAAAACTCTACGATCTTTGACGTCTAAGATCGTAAATGAATCGTATAAAAGCTTGCGGAAATTTCGGCCATCTTTCTTTTTCTTTTTGGTACATGTCTTTCGTCAAGCTGGTTGGTTCCCCAGTCGTACGTGTAGTACGTATATACAATAAAAAAAAAACGTAAAATTAAACTACATAATTAAATACTACAATTAAATACATACTGGAATTTTTACTGTGTAAATTGCTGAGTCGGTGCAAGTGCCAAGCTGGTGAAACTCCAGATTCCTGTCGGCAGGATAGCTCATTGATCCAGGTGGACTGAGCCGAAGTGAAAAGCCATAAACGCTGGCGCTCCGATTGGATGAAATGTGGTTCCCGAGTATGAATAGTCGAGGAATCATCATATACATCAGCCTATCAAATAACAGTACCTCACAAAATCCATCAAAGCTTTGTCATCTTTTGCATCCAGATAACACTACTTTAACAGTAGTGTAAAAATCATCATAAATCAAATCCTCTTACATTTTTTTTTTTCATAATTTGAACGTCTTTTGTGTTTTTTTTTTGTTTTGGCTATTGTTATCTGTTATCTCTTCAATTAAAATATGTAACATAAAAAAAAAAAAAAAAAAATTGTATTTAAGTAAAAACTTATAGATGAAATGTATGTACATAGATATATTCATATATATATATATAATTATGCTTTGTGGAAGTATGAATGTTATATCTATGCCAATCAAAGTGTTGACGAAATTTAAATACTAATCCTACCTAAATCTACGATACAAAAAAAAAAAAAAAAAGGTTACAAAAAAGGGAATTTAATGAACCCACAGTCCCGTAACAGCGGAATATCGTGCACGATCTTCAGCTATAACCTTCAACTACAACATACGACATAAACGTGAGTACCCACACAGTTTTCTTTACCTTCTTTGGAATATGATTTTAATTTATAAAAGTGAATTCAAAATGTACAATTTGGAAAAAATCATATGAATATAATCAATGAAAAAGATTTTACATTACAATTAATTTAAATATACCTATATATATATATATATATAACTATTAGATATCTATCTACTGTAATCTTACATACACTTATACAAATATATCTTAAATAAATATCTTATAAATTAACTTAAGTAGAACGTCACATATAAAATACATGCATATTTACTTAATTTAGCCTCACAAAATAAGAATTTATATTCAAATAAGTTTAAAATCGCGATTACTATTATAAGTGCGTTGAATTTGAAAAGAAGTTAATAATTTTTGTTCTTGTGTCCGTACACACATACATATACATTTACATATATGCCTATACTCGTATTTAAACGCGAAATTAATATCTAAGAGCTGAAATTTTGTATGAATTTATATTTATTTTGCGCTCCTCTTACTTTTTAAAAGATGTATTTGCACACATATATCTATATAATTATATAATACAAATCAATAAAAACTAACATTGTTCATCAAGATGAATTCAAATGAATTTCAATTAAAGTTATTATTACTCGGTTATACTCGGTTCACCATGTGTTAGTAAGAAGCGGTAAGAATCGGTGAGATGTTTGTTTAGAGCAGTGTAGGTATCTTAAATAGGGTCTATTCCCAATAATTATAGCAAGAGGAGAGGAATAGATATGGAGCAAGTTGTACTTGCAGTGGGAGGGATTCCTCAAATGTTGCAACCACCCACAACATCATCTTAAGACACATGCAACCATTTTTTATTTTTTTTATTTCCACAACTCCCTATTGTGTCTTAGTATGGATACAGAACAGACATATGTAATTGCGTGTGTCACGATTAATTAATTTTTTTTGTTATTATTGTTATTCGGCATGATTTATTTGTAGTGAATAAGGAATAGCAGCAAGATCCCACCCCTCCGACGAGCTAGGTCTGAGCAACCGCAAGCATGCCGACTGCTGCATAATCGTAATAGTTAAGTTCCACCTTTAACTATCCCTCTTATTTGCCACAAATGGCGCCCAACGTGGGGCCCGAACGAGGTACTATCCTCGCATAGGGAACTCACAACGTGATACCCAAATTTCGCAGGAACGGGAATCACAAATGGTACCTACATATATACCAACACTAGCTTTCTTGCGGAGGCTAGTTATCCTTTAGTCTGTGTTTATACTAAGTTATATACACAATATCATATACATAATAATAGTTGAAATAGTTGGAAGTTTCTTTGAGTTATGCATTCAGGAATATCGCTTATGAGTCCAGGTGTGTAGAAGTACAAATGCATACTAGAAACTTGAGTTTCCATAAGCTTACAGCTGATGAGTAGCAGAACCAGTTTGTTTTAATATTTGAGTCATTAAGGCACGCTTAATAGTCCAAATATGAGCAATAGTAACAACTTCAAAGAACACCAACAACAAATTTATTTTCCCAGTCCTAATATAAAAAAAAAAAAAGTAAAATCGTACCGATACATATATACCTACACGTTGCCTTAACATGTTCTCACGATTGCTTTAAACCAAAAAGTTTTATATTTTTTTTCTACTTTTGCATCGTTTCCTTACAACATTCATTATGAGTAAAAACAATTCTTCCACTGGAGCTGTACCAAAACAGTCCAGGAGCATAACAACACGCTCACAAACATCCCGGAACTCTGACACACCTATCAATCGGTTACATAGTAATTTTCAACCATGTACACATTCTCCAGTAAAAGCCTGATTGACCACTAGTTACATAACCGGTGAATCTGAAACTTTCTTTGACTCCAACATAAACAATTCCCTTCAACCTTACATGCCACAAGCACCCAATGTTGTGGTTACTTCTAGTACGGTTACCTCCACTACCACTACTACCACAGTAGGTAGTGTGGCACAACCAATTACTTCCTCGCAAGTTAATAGTTTCGATACCCTAAACAAAACTACACAACATCTTCCACTTGCTAATCAGCATGTTGACGACTTCTTAAATGTTGCTCATGTAAATATAACAAATGCGGCTAGCAACTCTAGACCAGCTGAATATGTAACAAATAACGTGCAACCAGAACTTATTTCAATTAACACAAGTGCTAGTCAGATCGAAGTGCACATTCGTCAAGTAGTCAACGATACTTTGGGAATGATGCTACCGGTTCTGATCAAGGAAAGCGTAGACAAAGCCCTGCTACCTCTGAGAAGCGACCGCAACAAAAACAATGAATATTCCATATCAAGAAATGATCAAAATCCGGAACAAAATCACCACCTACAGAGTCAGCTTCCAGATAACGTTTCCAACATAGATTCTCTGAATAGCTTTTATACAAATAAAATATTTCCTAATGAAAGATTAAATCAACCAAGATCGGTCGATTGCTTGTCGTATCGATTAGATCGTTGGGGCTTAAAATTTGATGGGTCTTCGAAAGGTATTTCAGTTGAAGATTTTGTCTTCAGAGTAGATATACTAAAATGTAATTATAACTGCACCTGGAGTGAGGTATTGATGAATTTCCATCATTTACTATCCGGATCCGCTCAAGATTGGTACTGGCAATTCCTTCGAAGCAATCCTCGAGGTGATTGGCCAAGTTTACGCCGTGCGTTGATAACACAATTTCGAGTGCACGAAAGTGATTTCGAAATCATTAAACAACTTATGGACAGAAAACAACAACCGCGAGAGAGTTTCGAGGATTTTTTCACCGCCATCCTACAGCTAAAAAGTCAGCTACGTCAGCCTATCAAGAACAGTGATCTCGTGCAAATTCTTCGCACTAACATTTGTCCAAAGTTATTAAATTTTATATATCCGATGAAAATTCACAGTCTTGACCAGTTGAAAGACGAATGCAAGCGAACAGAAAGAATGATACAGAATCGATTTGTCCATCAAAACAGAGGCTTGCCTTATCATTCAATTCATGAACTAGGAATAGATAATGAACATGATTATGAGAAAGACCAAGGATATGACGTTTCGGCTGTTTCCTACCGCAATAGAATACAACCCCAAATAGAAAACTAAAACAAAAACCTTCAACCCAAAACACTGATATGCTTCAATTGCAATGCTCCAGGTCATATATTCACTGATTGTCCATCTCCTATTAATAGGCTGTTCTGCTATCGATGTGGTTCAGATGGTGTTACCGTCATTAATTGCAGACGCTGCAATCCGCTAATGGAAAACACCACAACGAACGGGATGAAAACCGGGGAATCCCGTTCGACTCAAACCCTCCCGGAATAACAACTGCAGACTCTTCCACTAATACAGATAATTCCGAGCCAACATCCAATTATAAGCAACCTATTGAACAGAAACAAAACAATGCCTTCATAAAACTAAACACATTTAACCGCAGTAGCATGTCCTATGAAGAAAGGTTGAAACGCTATAACCACCTACGGTCCAAAATATTTAACCTTGATGAGCTTAGACTCGTAAATAGTCCCAACAAATTTGCAAAAACACGATTGCGTTACAAGAAACGAAAAATATTTAGACAGATTATTTCCAGCAGCATTTTGAATCACAGTTCTGATGTGCGACCTTACGCTAAAATACAAATTTTGGGAAAAGATATTACAGGCTTGCTTGATAGCGGAGCAACTGTTTCTTGTCTGGGCAAAGACTGTCTAAAATTTGTGCAAGACCTTGATATTCCTATTCTCAAATTCTCGTCGTTTATTCGAACGGCTGATGGAAAACCCCAATCAATTATTGGTAGGATAAATGTCGAAGTAAATTTCAACAACCAAGTAGAGAGACATGATTTCTATTTGATACCCTCATTATGTCAACCTCTTTACTTAGGTATCGACTTTTGGCGGAAGTTCAAAGTAGCCCCAAACGTGTTTAGTGAACTCGAAGTCAATTCAAACTTCAATACTCCGGTAATTGAAAAGAGTAGAGACCCACAACTCATGAATTAGTCTGAATCTGAAAGCCTACAGTTAAAAGAGGTGATATGTAAATTCCCATCTTTTGCCAATCTTGGTTTAGGAAAAACTTGTCTCGAAAAACATATAATTGATACCAGTGATGCTCAGCCTGTTAAACAAAGGCATTATCCTGTGTCACCGGCTATCCAAAAGTTGATATACGACGAATTGGATCGCATGCTTTCTTTGGGAGTGATTGAAGAGAGTCAAAGCTCCTGGAGTTCACCTATTGTTTTAATCCGCAAGCCTGGAAAGAACAGACTATGCCTAGACTCTCGGAAAGTGAACTCACTCACAAAGAAAGATGCGTACCCCCTTCCCCATATAGAGGGCCTGTTAAGCCGTCTTGAAGATACACATTACATCAGTAGCGTGGATCTAAAGGACGCGTTTTGGCAGATTCCTTTGGAGGAAGGATCTAGAGAAAAAACGGCCTTCACTGTGCCAGGAAGACCATTGTATCAATTTACGGTCATGCCTTTTGGGTTGTGTAATGCAGCTCAAAGGATGTGCCGGTTGATGGATAAAGTGATCCCCAGTGCACTCAGGGAACAAGTTTTTGTATATTTGGATGATTTGCTGATCATTTCTAAGGATTTTGGCGGGCACATAGATATTTTGCAAAGAGTAGCTAAGTGTTTAAGAGAAGCAAACTTAACAATTAATGTCGAGAAGTCACGATTTTGTTTCAAAGAGCTAAAGTACCTAGGGTATATTGTTGGAGGTGGCAATTTAAAGCCTGACCCAAATAAAGTATCTGCGATAAAGGATTTTCCGATTCCCACAACACAGAAACAAGTCCGACGTTTTTTGGGATTATGTGGATGGTACCGGAGATTTATTCGCAACTTTGCTTCTATCGCCTGTTCGTTGACGGATACTTTAAAGAAAAACAAACCATTTAAAATTACATCCGAAGCCCTTAAATCATTTGAGTCCTTGAAAACCGCGCTGATATCGGCTCCACTTTTGACCAATCCAGACTTCTCTAAACCGTTCGTAATCCAATGTGATGCTTCTAGTTTTGGCATTGGTGGTGTATTCTACCAACTAGATGATGAAAAGAATGAGAAACCCATAGCTTTCTTCTCAGAAAAAATGAATACATGCCAACGCAACTACAGTGTTACTGAGCAAGAATGCTATGCGGCGGTAAAAGCGGTAAAGAAATTCAGACCTTATGTTGAAGGATCGGCCTTCACTATCGTGACCGATCACGCCAGCTTGAAATGGTTGATGAGCTTGAAAGATTTAAGCGGTAGATTGGCACGATGGTCGCTAAAACTACAGGCGTTCTCCTTCGATATTAAACATCGCAAAGGTGCACAAAATGTAGTACCAGACACTCTTTCTCGCGCATTTAATGAAGAATTATTTACTGAAACCTCCTATTCTTTAATTGACCTAACGTCCACTGAATTTAAATCTCCGGAATACCTCGAATTGATCTCGACTGTAACGAAAATCTCTGACCAATTGCCAGATTTAAAAGTGACTGACGGCTACATTTACAAAAAGACTAATTTGATTGAAGACATTCGATTAAATACCGAGTTCTCTTGGAAGCTTTGGGTTCCAGCTAAGCTTACGCAAAATCTTGTTGCGAATTATCATAATCCGCCAGGCTGTTCTCATGGAGGAATAGCGAAAACTCTTTCCAGACTTAAAGAATTATTCTATTGGCCCAATATGACAGCAGACGTACGTAACTTCATTCACAACTGCACTGTTTGTAAAGAAAACAAACCTGTTAATACCATTTTAAGACCTCCCATGGGTTCCCAGCATGAAATCAATCGACCGTTTCAAAAACTCTATATTGATTTCATGGGGCCATATCCAAGGACCAGAAAAGGAAACGCATTCGCTTTTGTGGTATTAGACGGTTTCTCAAAATATGTCTTGATAAAAGCTATGAGAAAAGCGAACACGAGCTCGGTTATTGAATATCTTGAGCAACAAGTTTTTCATCTATTTGGAGTACCGGAGGTGATTCATAGCGATAATGGTAGACAGTTTACATCCAAGGATTTTCAATCCTTTCTGTCAATATATGGATGCGGTCACATACGTAACGCTGTTTACTCACCACAGTCTAACGCATCCGAGAGGGTAAATCTATCGATTCTGTCGGCAATAAGGAGTTATCTGCGTGAAGATCAAAAGCAATGGGATAAACACCTTCCCGAGATACAGCAGGCCCTGTGCACATCAGTTCATCGCTCAATCGGCATAACTCCCTACTACTGCCTATTTGGTCAGCAGATGGCTACACACGGGAATATGTACAAACTCCTACGAAGTTTAAAAGCACTCGATGACGATGAAATGGTTAGTCTAC
This sequence comes from Volucella bombylans, assembly GCA_949129095.1. Taxonomy (NCBI): domain Eukaryota; kingdom Metazoa; phylum Arthropoda; class Insecta; order Diptera; family Syrphidae; genus Volucella; species Volucella bombylans. Next base: position 233,898,999 of record OX422140.1, read on the forward strand.
CACCAGATAGTAAATTTTCAATTATACGGGAAAACGTAAAGCAAAATCTAAAGCTCGCCTTTGAACGTAACAAGAAGTCCTATAACCTCAGGAGTGCAAAAAGATTACTTAATCCTGGAGATATAGTATATAGACGGAATTTCACATTGAGTGACGCATCAAAGAACATTAATTCAAAGCTATGCCCTAAATTTGTAAAATGCAGAATTTCAAAAAAAATTGGTACATCTATGTACGAAGTAGAAAATTGTGATGGTAAAAAGCTTGGAGTATTTCATGCTAAAGATCTCCGAAAATAGATGGTTATAAGAACTTTGAACTTTCCCAGGGTCATGGGTCGAGTATCTGCAAGAAATAAGCCTTTTTTTTTAATTTTCGTGGGGGCTAACGCCCCCATTTATTATGCTTAATACAAGCTTAAAAACTAAGACTTAAACTAATACTAGGGCTTAAAGCTAAGGATGGTGAAGGAGATCGAATTTGAGGGAAAGTGTGCTGCGATTAAAATCGAAAACGGAAAGGTTGGAGTTTACCTTACGCAGCATACGGGAGATTGTTCGTTAGAGCCATATGTGGTGCGGTGGATAGGTAGATAAAAGAGATGGGTGGAACGTAGATTACGAGGGTTAGTGTTAAAGAAAATGGAGTTGAAAAGAGGCATGCAATCGACGGAGCCTGAGAGGAGTCGGTGAATGAACAAAATGTCTGCTGCGTCCCTTCGTTCCTCAAGGGTATTCAGGTTAATGAGTTTGAGACGGTCTCGATAGGGAGGTAAGATTAGAGGATCGTTCCAAGGTAGACCTCGAAGAGCAAAGCGAAGAAAACGACGCTGGATCCTCTCAATACGAGATACATGAGCTCGTTGAAAGGGACACCACGCTTGGCTAGCGTACTCGAGAAGGGGGCGAACGTAAGTGATGTATAGTGATCTAGTCACGTACGGGTTGCAGAATTCTTTGGACCATCTTTTAACGAAGCCGAGTGATGAGTTTGCTTTAGAAATTATCTCATCAATATGCGAGCGGAAATTAAGCTGCCTGTCGCATAATATACCAAGGTCGCGGATAGATTCAACAAGGGGTATAGGTTGGCCGTCGAGATGGTAAATTCGTTGACGAGACTTCTTGCACTTACGTGAGAAAGTAATCGATTGACATTTGGAGACATTGAGTTCTAAGCAGTTCTTGATGCAGCAGGTGGAAAAACTATTTAGATCTATTTGAAGGAGGCTGGAGTCTTGTTGTGAGGAAATGGGTTTAAAAAATTTGGTACCGTCAGCATAGAGAGAAAGTTTTGAGTGTTGAATGAGCCTTTGAAGGTCGTTAATAGTTAGGATGAAGAGGAGTGGACCTAGGTGACTACCTTGAGGAACACCTGAAGTGGCCAAGAAAGGGGCCGATAGGACAGATCTGAAACGAACATTATAAAAACGATTATCCAGGTAAGAAGATATCCATTTAAGCAAAATGGGTTCAAAGCCCAGGACGGACAATTTGAACAGGATTAGTTTATGAGATATCTTGTCAAAAGCTTTACTGAAATCAGTTGTTATAACGTCAACTTCTTTACCATTTTCTAAGGCTAAGAGAACAGAGGACACGAATTCTACGAGGTTAGATCATATGACGATTTTCGTGTCTTTACAAAACGCGAGACCATTTGTAAATTCACGATTTTGTGGCGTCATCATTCAAAGCTGTCCGAATCCAATCGCATTTCATCTTGCTCCTTACCATTTCTTTTTATAAAAATTCACAACTTTGAACATACCTAAATTGTAGCCGACCATTTAGCTCTCGAATATCGAATTTCGAAAATAAGAAAAAAGAAAAAACTCTACGATCTTTGACGTCTAAGATCGTAAATGAATCGTATAAAAGCTTGCGGAAATTTCGGCCATCTTTCTTTTTCTTTTTGGTACATGTCTTTCGTCAAGCTGGTTAGTTCCCCAGTCGTACGTGTAGTACGTATATACAATAAAAAAAAAACGTAAAATTAAACTACATAATTAAATACTACAATTAAATACATACTGGAATTTTTACTGTGTAAATTGCTGAGTCGGTGCAAGTGCCAAGCTGGTGAAACTCCAGATTCCTGTCGGCAGGATAGCTCATTGATCCAGGTGGACTGAGCCGAAGTGAAAAGCCATAAACGCTGGCGCTCCGATTGGATGAAATGTGGTTCCCGAGTATGAATAGTCGAGGAATCATCATATACATCAGCCTATCAAATAACAGTACCTTACAAAATCCATCAAAGCTTTGTCATCTTTTGCATCCAGATAACACTACTTTAACAGTAGTGTAAAAATCATCATAAATCAAATCCTCTTACATTTTTTTTTTCATAATTTGAACGTCTTTTGTGTTTTTTTTTTGTTTTGGCTATTGTTATCTGTTATCTCTTCAATTAAAATATGTAACATAAAAAAAAAAAAAAAAAAATTGTATTTAAGTAAAAACTTATAGATGAAATGTATGTACATAGATATATTCATATATATATATATAATTATGCTTTGTGGAAGTATGAATGTTATATCTATGCCAATCAAAGTGTTGACGAAATTTAAATACTAATCCTACCTAAATCTACGATACAAAAAAAAAAAAAAAGGTTACAAAAAAGGGAATTTAATGAACCCACAGTCCCGTAACAGCGGAATATCGTGCACGATCTTCAGCTATAACCTTCAACTACAACATACGACATAAACGTGAGTACCCACACAGTTTTCTTTACCTTCTTTGGAATATGATTTTAATTTATAAAAGTGAATTCAAAATGTACAATTTGGAAAAAATCATATGAATATAATCAATGAAAAAGATTTTACATTACAATTAATTTAAATATACCTATATATATATATATATATAACTATTAGATATCTATCTACTGTAATCTTACATACACTTATACAAATATATCTTAAATAAATATCTTATAAATTAACTTAAGTAGAACGTCACATATAAAATACATGCATATTTACTTAATTTAGCCTCACAAAATAAGAATTTATATTCAAATAAGTTTAAAATCGCGATTACTATTATAAGTGCGTTGAATTTGAAAAGAAGTTAATAATTTTTGTTCTTGTGTCCGTACACACATACATATACATTTACATATATGCCTATACTCGTATTTAAACGCGAAATTAATATCTAAGAGCTGAAATTTTGTATGAATTTATATTTATTTTGCGCTCCTCTTACTTTTTAAAAGATGTATTTGCACACATATATCTATATAATTATATAATACAAATCAATAAAAACTAACATTGTTCATCAAGATGAATTCAAATGAATTCCAATTAAAGTTATTATTACTCGGTTATACTCGGTTCACCATGTGTTAGTAAGAATCGGTGAGATGTTTGTTTAGAGCAGTGTAGGTATCTTAAATAGGGTCTATTCCCAATAATTATAGCAAGAGGAGAGGAATAGACATGGAGCAAGTTATACTTGCAGTGGGGGGGATTCCTCAAATGTTGCAACCACCCACAACATCATCTTAAGACACATGCAACCATTTTTTATTTTTTTTATTTCCACAACTCCCTATTGTGTCTTAGTATGGATACAGAACAGACATATGTAATTGCGTGTGTCACGATTAATTAATTTTTTTTGTTATTATTGTTATTCGGCATGATTTATTTGTAGTGAATAAGGAATAGCAGCAAGATCCCACCCCTCCGACGAGCTAGGTCTGAGCAACCGCAAGCATGCCGACTGCTGCATAATCGTAATAGTTAAGTTCCACCTTTAACTATCCCTCTTATTTGCCACAAACTTAGTGGAAATCTCTTCGCAAAATATTTTTTCGTATTTACGACATACACTTTTCTATTCGACAAAAGAGGAAATATTAGATAAACTGAAACGCATAAAAAATCCAAAGGTAACAAACCCTGATAAGTTTGGGATGTAATATTTTTACCTTATCTCTTTGACTATCGTTTCATTGTGCTGATGTAAGTATTTGATATGGAATTCATTTATTATTAAATTCGTAATTAAATGGGCTTTAGGTAACACTATCGGCTTTTTCGTATCAAAGCAATATTTACTGCAGCATCTATACGTCCTCGTACTCTTATAATATTATCCGCATCCATATATGGGGACAATGTATATAATGGGCTACTTTTATTGAGTAACACTTCAATTTTTTCTTCCTTACACTTTTCAAACATGGCCTTTTCTTCTGTAAACGATTCTGATTGACATAATCCATATAAAAACTTTTCCGCTGCACTGATCTCTTATGGTTCTAAAACTTGTGTAAGGCCGGTATTTCGAAAATCGCGTTTACCCGTTTTGCAAAATCGAATCACATATGCTGTTACTTGAAGCAGCTTGTTCCACCTTGGGAAATCTAAGTACCAGTGTCTTTCCGTTTTTACTCTCGACATATGTATTAGATGTTCCTTAGCCTCAATTTGAGTGGAAAAGTTTTCTGTTGAAAGTTTTGGCCAATGAGATTCGTGTTGGCCAAGAAACGGTGGGCCGCAGAACCATCTTGAAGAATTTTGAAAGTCCGGATTAGCTTTCCATTTCGTAGCGTCGTTGGCTACATTTTGCTTGCTCTGCACTCACTTCCAATCCCGTTCATTTGTTTTTTCCAAAATTTCACTTACTCTTGAATCAACGTACTTGCTTATATTTTCGCTCCTTAGAATTGATCCATGCCGGAACTGTTTTAGAATCGGTCCAAAAAAGGTATTCGTAACTTTTATGTAATGCCCTTCTACTCGTATTATTAATCGCGATAATCTTGCACCTAAAATTGCTGCTTCTAACTCCATTCTTCGTATAGACATTCCTTGCAAAGGCGCTACTTTGGTCTTTGTCCCAATTAAAGCAGCACATGCGGCCTCACCGGCATGTAGTTGTACAATCGCGCCTTCAGAAAATGCGCATTCGATTAAGTAGCACCGCTGGACTGAAATATTCCTGACGGTTGGTAAGTAGTCTATGATTTTTTTCCATTTTGTGAATTGCTCATTTTTAATTTGTTGATCCCAGTCAACGCCTGATCGCCACACTTCTTGAAGAAGCATTTTTAGTAGAATTGTAAAATTTGTTTCTTAGCCGTAAGTATACGAGTATAAAATAAGTAGTAATATGTAAATAAAGTCGAAAGACATAGATATAAGAATTTAGAGTAGCTTAGAGTGCCTGTGTGGGGGCCAGTAAGTTAGCATAAGATTGTTAAGTAATTGTAAGCTAGCATTTAAGCATTTATTGTTAGAATGTAAGAGTTAGTGTTAAGAAAATAAAATGCATTTAAAACTGAAACTGTAAAATTTGCAATCAGACCGAGGGGGCCAAATATTGACATTAAAGTTCTCAATAGCTCCCCTTTCGAAGGGTAGTCCTCTTTAACTAGATTCGCCTCAGTTAGTCTTTTACCCTTTAAGGCAAAAGAAAAGCAATCGTATTCTGGAGACCACAACATACCCAGAATTTTTTCCACAAACTTTAACCCTGCGTGATTACTAAATTCCTTACTACACAGGCCTTGCTCTTCTTGTAATGCTGTCATCACTTCATTGCTGTTGCTAAGAAGTTTACAAATTTGAAATCCAGCGTTGCTATGTACGAATTGGACGTCTTTTGCTAATTTAATAGCTTCGTCTATCGTATTAACGCTGTCAAGCCAATCGTCAACGTAATGTTTATATATAATTGCATCAGCTTTTGGATATCGTTGGCTATATCTTTTGGCATTACGATTTTTCACGTACTGCGCACAACTGGGAGAGCATGTTGCACCGAATATCAACACCTGCATAGCAAAGACTTCAACTTCGTTCGTGTCGGTATTTCTCCATAAAAAACCTTGAGCTGATTGATCTTGCTCTTGACTGCATGCTCTTTTGCATGCACCGCTCTATTACGGTAACATGAGACGAAAACGGACTGATTCAAATGCTATACCTTGAAGACACCTTTGCAACCTTATTAGATTTTCATCATTTGTATACCCGCAAGTGCGTGTGTGTTCTCAGGCTTGCCACTGAAGTTTGGCAATTCTTTGGGCATGACATGACGGGCTGCTACTTGTCTCGCATTTGGTGCTTTGGCATGTGTAATTATATTCCTTTATTGCTGTTCTCTTACGTCGACTTTAGTGTTAATTTTTCGTTTGGTTTCAGTCTAAATAGCTCCAGCCCACGTGTCATTGAGTGTGACATTTCTTGCATTTTCTTTCGGATTCTCATTACGCGAGTCAACATCTTGAAGCCAGCTTTTAACTTTGTCCCTAGAATCTGAGTGCATACTGGAATACTGACTTGACCTTGATATATCTTCTTCCAATATCTGGTATTTTTTTGGTAAGGTATTCTTCAGCGTTGTTTCCTTAAATTTTGTTCTTCTTCCAGCTGCTTTAGCTTCAGTGATAGTATTTTGGGTGAAGATGACGATGACGCAACTTCGGATTTGTTTTTTTCTTTTTTCTTAATGACAGGTGATGGTTCTGGTCGGCCAAGAATAAAGGTAGGTACAAGTTGCTCCTGCTCGCTTTTTCTCAAGTTTACGACGCCAGGTGTTGTTGGCAATAGTTCTACAGCTTCTTCTACATCTTGTGTTTGCCTTTGTAATGGTTGATTTTTTAATGATTTGGAATCTCTGCCTGCTTTACGAGATTTTTTTTCGGATTTCTTCCAATTATGGCACATAAATTTGTTGAACCCTATGTCGCTGGTTACGCCTACACATTTTTAATGGAACCACTGGGGAAAAAGATCACATTAGACCATGTCACCTGTGCTGTCTGGTTCATCGTATAGTTTACAGTTATACTCCAAAGATGGGTGATCATTCAATGGTGGAAGAGAATGTGTGGATTTGTAGCAATAAGTATAACTAGCGAATATTCAAAGGTTGGTGCTGTCACTCTCTTACTTGTTCAGATCTAAGTTATCTAAGTATTTATTATTCACTTAACTTTAAGTTTCACTACACATTGTATTCTATTAATTATATGTTCCACCACACTTTGTAATGCCTTATATTGATCACACTGCAGACAGGCAGTCGAATAAAGACAGTAATAAGGAACGGACGTGTTTTATTTAAATCGACTACAGATTGTGGCTCTAGACCTTTGGGACTTTTATAAAACATTGTAGACACTTACTTTACGTTCCCTTGGCTCAAGATGATGGCCATTCTACAGGTTACTATTATCTTTATACATACAGCACCGAGTAGCTTCCTTTGCTGTGGTGGCTGATGGGAGGTAATCGTCTTCTTGCAGATTATTCTTGAGGTTGGATTTGATGTTTGAGAGATAATACTTTCACCTTTTTAGTTTAACTCTTTTATTTATTTTTTCTAAATTTTATATGTACATGTGCGAAAAAAAGGAAAGAATAGAAAAAAAAGAAGAACTTTAAAAATTGCTTTACTTCTTATCTCACGGCAACGATCTTCCTCGCCAAACCTCCAAATCCAAAAAGGAAGAATGCAAATGCCAGAAGCCACGTTGCCAGCATTTTTTTTTTAAATCTGTTTGGCAACATATATAATAAATCCCTTCTTGAGCTTGAGCGCTCATTTCGCAAGAGTACCGAAAATTGAAAAAAAATATATGTTTGTTTGAATGGTGTGTGGCAATATTAAATTATAATTTAAATAAGGTTAAGGTAATTACTTAATTATAAAGAACGTATGTATTAAGATAGAGGGTTTAAATAGGTTAGTGTGTGTGTGATTGTAAAGTTTATGTTTTCACTGTGACTGCACGTATTTTTCTATCACATCCAGGATGAATTTCTTCGATTTTCCCTAATCGCCAAAGTTTCGAGGGCATTTGTTCATCGGGCAAAATTACTAATTGAACTACTTTGAGCTGAAGAGTAGATGTAAGCCATTTAGAATGCTCTTGCAGCCGAGCGAGATATTCGGATTTCCATAATGTAATAGTTGCCAGCGATCTAAATAATTCAATTTTATTTCTGTTAAATTTCTTTTGGGTGCTGTATTTAATGGTCCACCTATCAAAAAATGGCCCGGAGTTAAAATTGATAAATCGTTAATGTCCTCTGTTATTGGACATAGTGGTCGTGAATTAAGACTGGCTTCAACTTGTGCAAGTACTGTTGCATATTCCTCAAAGGTGAGTGTATAACGACCGATGACTCTCTTTAGATGGTGTTTCATAGATTTGATTCCTGCCTCCCAGAATCCACCAAAATGTGGGGCTGCAGGAGGGTTTAAATGCCAACTAGTTCCATTAGCTTGAAACTGCCTTAATACGTCATCGGTCCACTGTTTTGGCACTTGTGTTTTATCTTGTTCCATAATTTTTGCTGCACCTAGAAAATTGGTACCGTAATCACTGTATAAATTTAAGCATACTCCATGACGAGCTGTAAAGCGTTTGAAGGCTGCAAGGAATGCGGCTGTGGTGTATTCGCTCACTTATTCCAGATGGATCGCTTTCGTACAGAAACAAACAAAAATCGCGATATAAGCCTTTGTAGTTTTGCTGCAGCGTCCTTTTCAGGCTTTAAGTTGTATTGGCCCAGCATAATCCACCCCGGATGTTTGAAATGGGTGTGCTTTCCCATTTTTGATTTCCTTGATTTCCCATTTTTTCTTGCATTTGGGTTGCCTTATACCTATAGCATTTAAGACATCTATGAGTGCATTTTCTTACATTGGACTTTAAATGTAAAATCCAGTATTCTGTTCGTAGAGTTACCATCATTAATTGTTGACCTCCGTGAAGTGTTTTCATGTGATATTCATGAACTAAAAGAGTTGTAGATATGTTTTGGAAGGGAAGAATTATTGGATGACGTTGCGAATATGGTAAATTTGCATGCTCCAACCGACCCCCAACACGCATGATCCCTTTTTCATCAAGTATAAGGTCAAGTCTTGTTAGTTTGCTTCCTTTATTAACAGGTTCCTTGTTTGATATCTTCAAAATATCTTCCGCGAAATATTCTTTTTGAACAATATTTATAAGTCTCATTCGAGCTACTAAAATTTCTTCTGAGCGAATTGTTAGCAAATCGAAGTTTACTTTGGACACCTCTGCAATTTTCGTCTCAAGCTCTGTGTTTGGTAACTTCAATGGTGTATATTATTTCCTTTCAAATGTTTGTAAAAATGTTGGACCATGCCACCACATGTTCTGAAAGTTCCTTCGGAGAAATTCCCCTCTAGGCTATGGCAGCTGGATTATCGCTAGAGGCTACGTAGTTCCAGCAGTTAATACCGGTAAGATCTTGAATTTCTGCGACCCTGTTAGCAACAAATGTATTACGAAGATGTGGAGCTGACTTAATCCATGCAAGTGTTATTTGTGAATCGCACTAAGCAAAAATTGACGGGTTTTTAAATTTCATGCACTTCACTACATGCTCTAACAATTGCGCTAATAATAAAGCTCCATATAACTCTAAACGGGCCAATGATATTCTTTTTAAAGGCGCCACCTTTGTCTTAGATAGCAGCAAGTTTGATGATCTTCCTTCTTCACAAATAACCTGTACATATATTACTGCAGCGTATGCCTTTTCTGAGGCGTCGCAAAATCCATGAATTTCAATTAGTGAATTTTTGGTTGAATTAATCCAGCGTGGAATTTGAAGCTCGTTGATTGCTTTTAATTATTCCTTGAATCTGCTCCACTTCAAAATTATACATTCTGAAAGTTCATCATCCCAGCGTTGCTGTTCTTTCCAAATTTATTGCATAAGGATTTTGCTTATTATGACACAGGGCAAGATCCATCCCATTGGGTCATAAAGCCGAGCGATGTCTGACAGTATTGTTCTCTTCGTTATCATTTTTTGATCTGCAAAATTTGTTTTGAATTTGAAGATGTCCTTTCCAGGGTACCACTGGATTCCTAAAGCTTTGATAGAAGTTTCTTCAACAAATAAAAGAGGCAAATTAATCTCTCGGTCTTCTTTTGGCACGGCTGCTAACAATCTTTCGCAATTACTAGCCCATTTTCTTAAAGGAAACACTCCACTTCTTAGCATTGATAGGAGCTGTTGTTGCATTTGTAGTGCGTCATCTATAGTGTCTGTACCATGAATAACATCGTCCACGTATGTAGAAATTATTAATTGCTATTGATGATGCTACTGGAAAATCGTCTCGTTCATTTAAGGCTAATTGCTGAAAAGTGCGAATTACCAAGTAAGGCGCCGACGCAGTGTCAAAGGTAACTGTGTTAAGACGATACACTTTTATCTGTTTTGAGTCCTGATCTCTCCATAAGATAAGTTGGTACGCCGCATCTGCTGGTGGTACCCAGATTTGCCTGTACATGTGACAAATGTCTGCTACGAATCCTATTCTGTGTTTTCTAAAACGAGCTATTTGATCTAAAATGTCATCTTGTAGTCGAACTCTTATGAATAGGTGATCGTTAAGAGAGGTTCCGTCAGCCGTTTTACATGATGCGTCAAATACTATACGTAATTTTGTTTTGGTTCTTGACTCTTTCGTCACTGCATGATGGGGAAGGAAATATTTGTGTTGATTTTCTCTTACGTTTATATCTATTTCAGTCATGTGACCCATTTCCTTGTATTCCTCGAACACTTTCTTATATCGTTCGTAAAATTCTGGATTTATTTGGAATTTACGTTCTAATTGCAAATATCTACTCAAGGCTGTATTGCAGGAACAACCTAATGTGGGGTGTGCTTCTTCTTTAAAAGGAATTTTCACTTCATATCTTCCATCTGCTTGTCGTCTATGGGTTCTACAAAAGTGCATCTCGCACCTTTTCCCATCTAGGGAAAGAATGTTCCTGCTTGGTAGTCTTTCTAACTCCCAAAATTTCACGAGCATGTCTTCTAGGTCTACGTGTTCAGTTTTTGTATGAAGCGATAAGCCTCCGGAAAGATTAAGCTGCAAATTTAAAGATTTGTTAACGTTTGAATATATCGAAAGCGAAACTCTATGTTTCGAAACAGTTGTACTCATCTCTCCTACACCCAAAACCTTTGTATAGTAGTTTTCTCTTTTGAGCTTAAGCAGTTGCGCCGCTGATTTGGTGATAAATAAGGCCTCCGATCCAGGATCCAGTAATGCCCGCAGCATCATTGGTTGTCCGATGATTGAGAGCACCTTTATAAGCGCAGTAGCCAAAAGTACAGTCGAAGGTTGATTTTTTTTCTCGGATATATGAGTGTTGAGTACTGAGGCTGTGTGACTAACGGAAGCTGCTTTCTGAGACATCCTTTTGTTGTGAAGGAGAGAACTGGGAAGTTGTATAAGTTTGTAACTGATTTGCAACCATGACTGAACCTTTCCCGTGCTTTGAACTTGGTTGCTCCTCCATATGTAATAGTGAATGATAATTTTGCTTACAGCGAGAGCACGTAAAAGTGCTTGTACAATTCTGCACTATGTGTGCATGTGAGAGACAATTGTAACACAGTTTATTCCTTTTGGCTATAACCTGTCTTTCCTTTGGACTGAGTGCCTTGAATTTGAAACACTGCCTAACTGAATGGGGACCGTCACACGTTGAACATTTTGAAATGGATGAATTGTGAGAACGTACAGTTTCCGAATTTGACCTTTTGTCTTTCGATACAGATGAGACCGGTTTTTTATCCTCCATTGTTTTCAATGTCCTTACCCTCGTTAGCAAAAATTCCTCGAGAACGGTATAGGTTGGGTAGTCCGCATATGAAGAAACATGGGATTCGCACAGACCCCTGCCTCTAGTTCAATTGTTATATTATGGATCGAATCTACCCAACTTGAAATTTTAAACTTAGAAGTCATCATAAAAGCTTACTTACAGATCACACCACAAGATAATTATATAATCCACTTGGATCAATAAATTACAATATAAAAGTTTATAAAAAATGCCACACACCTGTAATAAGCGCTGCTCCCTCGTAGTCACTTAATTGCCTGGACGATAGCATCAACATTTGAAGAATCTTCAAGCAGCTACGAATGTTGAAGAACAACCGGGGATGATCCGTAAAATCGCAGGCAGAAGCAGGTAAAGGTGAAGATATTCACAGAGATACTCCGAACGCGCACTATTGATTCGTTAAAAATTATTCACTCGCGCACTTGAAGAGTTTAAATAAATGTTCAATTCAGATCCGGCTCGAAGGACCATTATGTTTCGCAAGGAAACTAGCAAAATTCTCACTTTCAACTAAGATAAAATCAAACATAAAATATTAAAGATCAGAATAAAATTTCTCATTTATTGTCTATGGTTTGCTTCACAATTTTGATGTACACCTTTGATGTACTCTTGCTACCTGGCTAAGTACGAATGCCATCGATTGGTATGATCGAACTTCTTGTCGCCTTCGATCCAACTGCACAATGTACCACTTCTGGTCATTGAACCCTTTTGCATTTGTAAGTTCCCGCTCATCTCAGTTGTACTTCCACTGCTATTGTTGCACTATTATAGTTGCACTCGTACTCGTTCTTCGTTGCCATTATTTTGGAGTTCATTCACCCCAATTCTCGTTTGAGTTAGGCGAATGAGCGATAATGGCAAATCAAAAACAACGAAAGATCGCATGTTGCTGACGTAACATAGAATTTTGGAAAGTGGTTTTGCCGTCGGCAAATGATTGTTTTAATATATGCATTTACATTTGGATATGCTATGCTGTAACAGTCAAGTTGAGCATACACACAGCACGCTGACCTAGTTCGCTAGAGTCCTAGCACAGGAAAATAATTCTTCACTTGGAGATGAAATCTTTAACGTGGTGCGACAATACAACAAACCAATACACTCATTCACAGGAGAGAAGCCCGAGCACGTGTTCTTCAACCGAGGAGGGTATCCGGATATAAAACAAAAACTCGGGATAAATCAAAATAAAGTGCTTTCATACACAAGAAAAATCGTAAGAGTACCACATACAAAAAAGAAGACGTCATATACTCTAAAACAAACTTTCGCAGCAAAAACGTACGAAAATACGCCAAACACGTAGTAAACGAAAACAGAGGTTTTCACTTTTGAAAAGTGAAATAAGTCCAATGTTTGCAAGTTGGTCTTATTTCTCTTTAGCAATGTGAAATAACGCCGACTTATTTTGAGAAATAAAGCTAAGTTGGCCTTATTTCACTTTATTAGAGAGAAATGAGGCCAACTTTAATATTAAATAAAAAAGGGTGCAGTTCCGAACAAAAAACCTCGCACCCTTGTCTCACTGTAGGATTTGGAGTGGTTGCGAAGTTTTTTGTATATAAAGCATAATGTTTTGCTCTCTGAGCAAATTCTTTCAACTCTCCCCATACCTCCCCAAAAAGTTTTCGGAATTTATTCAGAAAATTAAAAATATAAGTTTATTCATCTAAATCTATGTCCCCTTCAAAGTAATCCCCATCGACTGCAACACACTTATGCCAGCGCTTGATCCAATCCTCGAAACATTATTTTATATTCGGTTTTCGGTATGTCCAATGGTGCTTCCTGCGATTTTTCTATTACTTCCTCTCGGCTGCTGAAACGCGTTCCCCGTGGTTGTTTCTTAACTCTACTGAATAGAAAGAAGTCACAGGGAGCCAAATCAGGGGAATTCGGTGGCTGTTGGATGGTATCTGTTGCATTTTTCGTCAAAAATTTACGAGTAATGATGGCATTGTGCGACATGGTGCAAAATCCACGAGTTTTCTGCCCACAATTATAGTCTCTTTCGGCGAATTGCTTCACACAAACGTCTCATAACGCCTAAATAATACTCTTTGTTTACTGCTTGGCCTTCTGGCGAAAATTCATGGTGCACTACACCGTTTTAATCCATGAAAACCGTGAGCATTGTCTTCTTTTTTGACTGAAAACGTGAACGCCATTCACTTGCCTGATGTCTGGATTGCATGCCGTACTCATAAACCCACGTCCCGTCTCTAGTAGTGATCAGTTTGATGAATGTGGGATCGGATACAACTTCTCTTTTGCGACGTCAACACGGTCTCTTTTTTGCATGAAATTGATGTCTTTTGGCACCAACTTTTCTGCTACACAACGGAAACCCAAATCATTAACCAAAATGTCTTGGACGGATCCATAGGCAATGTTCAAGTCTTCTGCTATCTTTCTGATGGTTAATTTGCGGTTATTGACCAACATTTCTGTTAGTCCATCAATGTTTTCGTCGATTTTCGATGTCGATGGCTTGCCACTGCATTCATCATCTTCAATTGACTCACGAGCACTTTTGAACCGCCCGTGCCGTGGTAATCGTGGTAGAGAATCATTGCCGAAACACTTTTCCAATACTTCCACCGTTGGTGCATAATTAAATCCGTTTTTTACGCAAAATTTAATACAAGTTAGTTGTTCAAATTTAAATCCATTTCTAAAATTGTAAAAAATCGCCAACACACACACAGATAGATGTACCCTTGGCTACGTAACTTTTGCAAATGTCCAGCTATGATGCAAAGTTTTAAAGGGAATGTCAACAACGGATTTACCAACTTAAAAAAACAAAAACAGAACTCAAATCGGAAAAATGGACCGCCATACGGTGGTTATTATGATCAATGTGGTATATTTGTTGATTGGATTTTATTTCACTTTCAAAAATTAAATAAAGTCCAAAACTCACGGATTTATTGTTAAGTGACTTTTTTTCTTTGTGGAATTAATGTTAATTTCCTTATTTTTTGTAATTATTATTACTGTTAATGTTATTATTTCTTCTCATTATTAATATTGTTATTATAATAATAAAGAGACAACCTGAGAATTAAAGATGAAGTTTGATTTGGTCGATTGAAAGCGCAATAAGACCATTTTGGTGTTTTTTCAAATTGCTAAAGTGAAATAAGGCCAACTTTCAAAAATTGGCATTATTTTACATTTGAAATTTCACTTGGCCTTATATCACAGCACCTTTTATATCTTTTTTTACTTGACAATTTTTTTTTAAATAAAACGCAGAGATATTTCAAAAACTTTATTATCGGCTTGAAGTACAATCAAAACATTTATGAATGGAACTCGACTTCGTTCATATGGCCACCGCGGGCACGTTTGCAGCGGTCGATTCCTTGAACCCAATTTTCAATGACTCGGCCACACATTTCGGCAGAAACGGCCGCTATTTCGCGTTCAATGTTGGCTATGATCTCTTCCAACGTTGTCGATGTGTGTGCATAAACCGATGACTTAACTTAGCCCCACAGAAAATAGTCGAGCGGCTTTAACTCGCACGAACGAGGCGGGAAATCGACTGGCCCATGTCTTGAGATAACACGCTAACCATACTCACTCTTCAATAAATCGATTGTAGCATGTGCTGTGTAGCTTGTGGCACCATCCTGTTGAAACCACATGTCGTCGAAGTCCATATCTTCCAATTCGGGCTAGAAATAATCGATGATCATGGCGTGATAACGTTGACCATTCGCAGTAACGTGACGATCTTTATCGTCGAAGAAAAAATATGACCCAATAACGCAGTTATTTTTTGTGGATGAAGTGGTGATTCATGAAGCACATGTGGATTTTCACCCGACCAATAACGCATATTTTGCTTATTGACGAACCCATTGAGCCAAAAATGAGCTTCGTCACTGAAGATGATTTTACGATGAAACTCATCATCTTGGCGCATCTTCTCCAGAATCCATGCGGAGAACGTACGTCGCTTCAAATGGTCCATCGTATTCAATTCTTGAGTCAGCTTGATCTTGTATGGGTGTAAACCAAGATCCTTACGCAAAATACGCCATAATGTGGTCTGAGCGATGCCCAATTCTTGAGAACGCCGTGGAATTGACTGATTTGGATCGTTTGCTACGGACGCCTGAACAGCAGCGATATTTTCGACACTTCGACCAACCCGTTGTCTCAATGACACGGCAACATAACACAACGTCTACTAGGGTGAGAATTACGACCGAAAATTGGAGTTAACGCTCATAAAGTTGCAGTCACCGACTCCGAATTTAGAAAATTTTTATAATTTGCAGAAGTTTCTCGTTAGTGTACTTTACCATGATGAAAAAGTTGAGTTTACTAAATAAACTGACAGTGACAGTTTGATGATTAGTGAAAGAGTGCGTTCACAAATTAAATTCAAAGTTGTCAAGTCCCTATTGGAAAATCCTATACCATGCAGCAAACCTTTCACAAATATTAACACAATATGAGAAAATAGTAGTATCCGTATACAATTTACAACAGAACTTGGCTGAACAAGGGTTTGTAAAGAAAATAGATACACTAAAGTCGCAGTTACTTCCTCATACCTTTAGAACCAGACGATCACTTAACTTTCTAGGGTTAGCCCTTAAAACTATTACGGGTACACCTGATCACGACGAATCGAGATCGTATATATGTTAATTAATCGAAATCCAGACATTAACATATATGCTGATAAAGAACAATAACAAACAAAAGAAAATAAATAAAAAGTTTGAAAAAATATTAGGGACCCCCGATCCTAAAACTATATCTAAGGATTTAGTGATTGCCGAAGTATACAATAAACTACCCCCTATTGCTAATACAATTAATTTCGCAAAAAAGGGGAAACTTATATTCAGAACTCTAAACTTCAATGCAAGGTCATGCTTGAAAACAACGTAACACTCCAGCTACTTGAAAACGGAAATACTATAACAGATTATGAACAGAATTGCAATAATATAAAAATAGACGGAATTAAATTAATATGATTCAATTAATCCACAACTATCGATAGAAAGCAATACTTCAACCACCAACAAGAATTCAAAGATGCCATATACAAGCAACATGACGAACAGCTAAACGTCCGACGCATCATCGAATCCAATGCTGGTTACAAATTTAATAATATTAAAGAAATATCGACTTTCCTGATACTAATCGAAGAACATCCAGTCCAATACACAGTTTATTGCATCCCAGAACTATGTTCACAAGCATTACTCATATTTTTTTTTATAAAAAAAAGTCCGAATAGGACGGAGAGTTTTTTCTTCACTCGGAATGATTCGAAGGTTATCAATTTTCACGCTTCCTTTGTGCTTGAAGCTCTACAACAGCCAAATCTACATGTCAGTGTTATGCCTTCACACGAAGATTTTTCTAGCTGAGTTCCAATTACACAAATGAAAAACTTGTCATGAGTAGGATTCGAACCTTGACCCTCCGAGTGAAAAGCGATTGCTAGTACCACTACACCATGGCCACCATCATCTATGGTACAGTCAAAGTCCAGCAAATGTTACAATGTACAGAAAGCAGAAGGAAGAAGAAAAAGATTCGATGAAATATACGAAATTGAACTGTCTAGACTGCTACATTTAGGTAAAAGCGAGAACGCTTAATTTGAAGAAAGAGGGAAATTAATGACGTAATCTCACTCTCTGCCTATTCCGTCATTCATATCAAGTCACGTCACAACCACATTGCATCATCATTTAGGAATGTAAACAACATTGAACCCGACAGCACCTAAAATGCATCATCGCGAAATGCATTATCAACACAAACAATTATCCAGCGAAGTAATAGTAAACAACGAACAACGGAATATTCCATTGTGATCAAAGCCGTCGCATAAATAGTATAAATAGCATTAAGTTTTTACATAGTGGATAGTCTTAAGAATATCATTAAAGAGTACGTATTTCAGCGTAACAGAAATTAAGTAATCTTTTTACACAACCACCAATACTAACTCGCAGGAATATTCAACAGATGCTACTTGTCAGACGTAATGTGTTTCGTCGATAATTTCCTGGTCTGCTGTGGGGTATGAAAAATGTGCCAGTCTACTGACGTCTGCCTGTATTATAGCTGCTGCAGTGTTCTTCTTCATTGCTGCAATCGGCTATGCAATTGGACCTTGTAAACCTCCTGCACGTGGCTATCCCCAAACCGTTTCGTCAGGCGGTAGCCTGTTTAGTACAGCCACATAATATTTATGATTTGCAGTGTATATTGTCTGCAACAATTCCGCTGCAGAACTGTGCAAGGTCTTTTGTTCGCCTAGATCTTTCTTCTACTCGTCCATTTTTTGTTCGTGGCTATTCTTTTGTTCGTCCATTTGTGATATGAGGAGTTGCATCATTGCATCATTGCCGGTACTTATGTGTTGGTCCTCGTTAACGTCAATGGAGTATGTATCCGGATCATGCCCGTCGTTGTTCAAAGTGTCCTGAAGTCTGAGCACCAAGTTTTCCTTCCAGTGGCGCCTGAGGTTCCTCTTTTTGAACTCGGATTTGTGTTGAACGAGGGTCAATTGCAATAGTTTTCGACCCATTATAGCTTTTTCAAACAACGACAGAACACTTTTTTTACACAAAGCAAGTCCTATCCCACTTCCGACACCAATGTAAACTGTTTGTATGGGTTCAAATGATAGAACTTATTTCCTTCAATGCAGTTGCTTTATTCATTAAAATTACAATTCACAATTTAATCGCTTATCTCAACCACTTTTACTTTTGTTTATCTTTTACTTAAGCCAATTTTTCACTACTCGTAATTCACGTTTAGAATACCACTTTAGAACTAATTTTTATTTCTTTGGGTATGCTGATACGTATACCCCCCTGACACCACTCGAGGACTTTCTGTACCATCCAACGTTCCATACAAATTTCCATTTTGCTTGAAAATTCGATAAAAGTTTCCATTCTCCAATGGTTAGGTTTTTTGCTATTTATATTTGGAAATCTTCTGAATTTCAAATATAGACGACGCTGTTAACATTCAAAAGGATACCACACTGCTCCGTCCCTAAAGTTCTTCGTCCCGAGCAACTTCATCATTCATCGTTCCACTGAAATCACACATTCTATCCAAATGGATCACCTTAATTTTTCCTCGATCCCCGCGCTGAATCCGGTATCATTAATGCGGGTTATCACCTTGTATGGACCTTTCCAATCATACGGACCGCGTTTCGGTGGGCCATTAAGAAGAGGGGTATGTGTCGATCCCAGTCCAGCGGGCAGTTGCCCACGACCTTAAACAGCGTCCCTGTGGCTTTACTCTTGGGACCTTGGTAGTCGCACAATATGTATAAGCATTTTGCACCAATTCTCGACATCTAGTTTTGTGCTTAGCTTACCTTACCCAATGTCTTGTTTATTCCCAAATAGCCTCCTAAAATTGGCTGCATACGAGACGTTGTTCCGTCTGCTATCTCTTCAGCAAACCATCTTGCACACAAAGCGAGTCCCACTGCCTTCAGAGTTAGGCTACCGCCCTGTACGTCCTGCCAGTGTGTTCTTACCTCGTGTTCATTCCAGGACTATATTGGTTCGATATCATTATCTGCCTGTTGGGAAGAACAGATTTCGTCTGGGCTCCAACTCTTTCAGTCCTGATCATTTGGATTTGGGCAAAACATGTTATGACTGCAATATTGCAATACAACCAGTGCTGTATATGTATTGTATATTACTTCCAAATTGACTATGTACATATGTAACATTCTGGCCTGTGGTCTGTAATACTTTACTAAGAAAATTAGGTTAAAATAATTAATGTTCTTAAAACTGGTAAACAAGTCATCCTTAATACACAAAGTGGATAAGCTAAAGTTAATAAAATTTGGAATCAAAGAAAAAAAAAACGGAAATAATTCTAACTAAATTCTACATATATGTATTATAATAGATATTTATTTACTCACATTTCATTTAAAAATGTTCATTTCACTAAAAAAAAATGTTAAAATATTGTACATGCTTAACATAATTCAGTTTTTAAGTTATGTCCAACTTACTAACCATATGCCTCTTCAATTTGCTTTGAAAGATTGTATTTAGGTACATACATACAAGGTGGGGCAAAAGTAATGTCATAATGTGAATTGGCTGCCATTTCGTTATGAATAAAAAAAAATTGGGCTCTGTTTTCCCGAAAAGTTTACTTGAAAATGTAAAATTGATGATATTAAAATGAGAAAATGATATAGGTCAAAGGATTTGTGCACGTTTTACGTTTTCTTTTGTTGATTGTAAAACATCTGGCTCCAAATTGGTAATTTCTGGCTGGCCAGTTTAAACCGCTAAACCGAGAGATCACACGGCCTGAAAATTGGTGATTCAAAATTTTCATCGTTGCCCGTCGATTCCGTCGATGTTTGTGGACTCTCTCGGACGTCCTCGGTCACAGCCACGATCTTCTCTGTTTAACACCAATACGAAGCCGGCCACTTCTTGCGGCATCTCTGTGGGTGGCCGATTAGCTTCTCAATCGGATGGTTCGGGCTTCAATACCAGCCGTGACCAAAAGACTTTTTTTCAGGCAACTAAAATCTCGTGAGGTAAATAAATTGTCTAAATACAACATCTAGTCAATTTACACTAATAATTTAGTCTCCCCAGTTTTTCAGTTTAAATGCATTTTTATTTATATACGTAAATTACTCTTAAATGCTAGACAAAAAAATGCTTAAAAATTAGCTTAAATAACTTACAAATAATCGTATTCTAACTTACTGGCCCCATGCGGGCACCCTAAGTTAAACCTAACACTTAAACTATGTCTTTCGACGAATCTTACAGTCTAATTTTATTTTTATTTTTACATTTATTAAAACTAAGAAAATGAATTTTAATTAAAAAAACTTAGTGTTTGGACTTTTTTTTAATTTTTTATAAAACTTAAAACTAAAAGCCTACAATCTACCTAAAAATAAATCTTAACCTACTTACATCTAATGCATACATACATACATATATATACATACATAATATATATATACATAATATATAAATATATGTATGTATATATATATATATATATATTATTTTTTTGTGTTTTTATATTTTTTTTTTCTTAAAACCTAACTTAAACTTACCTAAAACTATGTAAGCCGGCCATGGCTAAAAAAAATTAGGCTGGCCCACTTTGCTTCACATGTAGCTACATATTATTGGAGGAGTTCGACGACGAAGCATCCTCCTCTTCAACTAGCCACCAAAAGTGTTGGTGCTGCCGAGCAACATCCCTTATGTCGCGACTCCCTACCGACCTACTGAACCGGAGACGCTCCGCACTGCCGTGTGCGACATCTCTGCCGTAGTTGAGTCGCCTGTCCGCAGCTGTTCGAGCGACGTGGAAGATTAGCGGCACCGTCAAACTGTCCTGGATCAGACCTTTGCTATATAAATACAGGAACGCTTCTGGAGGAATAAAGCCGTCAAAGCGAACTCTCTCGTGATAAATATAATTGGGGTAGTAAGCCCGGAGATCAGGTTGTTTATTAGGTTCGCCCTATTGTATAAGACCTCATTAGGATAGAATTTTATGTACTCAGACTCTGGTGTTCTGTATAAACGAAGACAAGTCCTAAGACAAGCTCTCTCAAACACCCGAATCTTTTCCATTAAGCTTGCTCGTACATTGAACCACACGGGACAACCAAATACCAGCATGGGCCTAATAAGGGCCATGTAGTAGGTTACCTTTACCCTCGCATCCAGTTGGCTGCTATAAAACAGTCTCTTTGTAAGGGCAAAAGCACCTTTAGCTCTGGCCAGAGCAGCATCTACATTTTTGCCAAAATACAGAAACTGATCTAGCCAGATTCCAAGGTATCTGCCTATATTTCGACAGGCAAGTGGTTGTCCGTGTTGTCCAACGATAGAGAACTTTCGCCGATTTTTTCTGCTATCCCTAGAGGCTCCAGACAACGGCGTCCTAAAGAGAATGGTTTCCGACTTCTGAAAGTTGATTTTCAACTTCCAGTCATCGCAAAATCGTCTTATCTTATCGAAGTCACGCTGCAAGAGAGTATTAATGACCTCGATTTTTGGACCTGTTCTGTACGCTACCAAATCGTCTGCGTACGCAATAGTATGGGGAAGTGAACCTATCAAGTCGCTTGTATAAATGTTAAATAGGATCGGCGAATTGACCGCGCCTTGCTGAAGACCATTTTTAATTTGAAATATTCCAACAGAAGTCACATCACCATTTTTCACGATGAACTGTCTGTTGGTTAGCATATTATAAAGAATGTACAAGAGTGGTTTACTGATCCCCAGCCTAGTCAGCTTGTAGAAAAGACCCTCTAACCATACGGTGTCGAAAGCCTTCTCCAAGTCAACAAGGCAAGCACCAGTGCATTGGTTTTTGCCTTTGTTCCATTGGATATCGGACACCAGTTTAGACGCGGCATGTGAGATATCATGTCCCGCCTTAAAACCGAATTGATTATCCGGAACTATATGTTTGTCCTCAACCCACCTAGACAGAGCTCTATTGATTACCTTTTCAAAAACCTTACTGATATTCGGAAGGAGACTTATCGACCGGAGATTTGCCGGATTGGATATATCCTTTCCCTTTTTGGGGATAGGTTGAACCACCGCCGTTTTCCAATGCACTGGATAATGTGCATTATTCATTGCATTATTAAACAGAGTGGTGTAAATGTCCACCGCTTCTAGAGGAATATGTCGAAGCACGATGTTCGGAATACCATCGCTCCCCACCGATTTCTTAGCCCTGATTGTGTCGAAGATCTCACGGAGTTTTTGCTTCGAAATGAACGGGGGTAGGTCACCTTCTCTGGCAATGACGTTATTTGCCATATTTTCGTCGCTAAACCGGGTAAAACCAGAGCCCTCGGATCGCCAGTTCCCTATTTCATTTCGAATGCAGAAGTCGTGTACCAAGACGCGACTGTCCAGGTCGCAATTAGGGCCAATGGTATCAATGGCTTTGTATACTTCCTGGAAAGTCACCCCTATGGCCTCAACCTTCTCCTGTGGATCCTCAATCACAAAAAAGTCGTCATCATCAGCGGCCTCATTTGGATCAATACCTGCTATTGTCAGTAACCGTTCGTTTTCTGTTGTCCGGGCTATTTTAAGACACTGAAGGTCGTTTTGTTTTTTTCTCCGAAATAGTTTATTGATTTGCGGAAACATGTTCGGGTTGCTGGTGTTTACAGCCCGAACCTTGTTGTTCCAATATGAGCTTACAACAATTCTGTAATTTTCTTTTATTAACTTTTGCACAGTTTTAATCGACGACTTCAGTGTCCTAATCTCCGGATCTTGTCTGTCAGTTAACTGCCCGTATAAGTTTTTGAGTCTTGACAGAAGTCAACTTTTCTGTCGGTGCAGTGCGTCAATAGTAGGATTGCGGAACAGGTCTTCGTTAGTCGTACCTCGATACCGCGGTATTGTAGTGTCCATAGTTGGTTTAATTGTCTCGTCCATTTGTTTTAGGTAATTGTAAAAAATTGATCTCCTCGTTTGACAAATTCCTATTGGACGGTGAGTGGAGCGTGTTCGAGGAGAGCGCTCTTTTCAAGGTTGCGGAGAAGCGTGTCCATCGAGTTTTACTGTAGTTGGAAGAATATCTTTGGACAAACTCCTCCAATTCCGCTATTTCGTTGGGAACTGTAATTTCGGTGCTAAAACCGCAATGGTCGCTGTCATACACGAATGTGCGCAGACAGTTTAATGTTTGTAAATTCGTACCTGTCAGACGTATACGTTTGTCGTACAGCAGTAGATCCAAATAAGACCCTCCTCTGTTAAACGACGGGTTATCCGTCGCTTTAAGACCGAGTCTGTACATGACATCGTGCTGACCCCACCAATCGAGTAGTAGGTTCCCTCTAGTATTTGGCAAATTATTTCCCCAATCCCTGTGTCTAGCATTAAAATCCCCGCCGATTATAAAATAATTCTACCCCGATTCCAGCCTCAGAAGTCGAAAAAGCGTGTCGAGCTCTGTAATGAATAGGGTGGATTGTGAAGCCTCAGGTGCATAAACAGAGGCCAAGTACAGCCGCTTTCCACTGCGGAGCGGGATGTAAACGACGACTGCCTCCAACACCCGGAACCTGCGCAACACGCCCTTGTATACTCTGTGAAATTTTATACCTTCTTTAATGAAGATCGCGACACCGCCTCCACGTTTGGATCTGGGCCGATTTCTTCTTCTAATAATATAATTATTGTACTCCAGTTTGTGCTTATCGGTTAGCTTGGTTTCGCTAGCGAATAGCACATCAGGAGTTTGGTCTTGTAGCAATTTAAACATCGTGGCTCTTCGTTCGATCCTAATCAGTGAATTATTGTTTAGGTTAGCATTTAAGTAATATATGCATATGTTGGTGTATATCAAGGTATATACTAACATATGTATATTATTCTGTATAATGTCTAAGTGTGTTTATGTGTATTTTGTGTATGTAGGTTAAGTAGACTAAGGTTGATTTTAAGTTAGATATTAAGTTTTTATAAAAAATAAAAAATTGTCCATATGCTAAGTTTTTGTAATCAATTTTTTTTTCTTAGCCCTAAGTATATAAAATAAATATTTCCAAATAAAATGTAAATGAAGTCGAAAGACATAGACATAAGAATTTAGAGTAGCTTAGAGTGCCTGTGTGGGGCCAGTAAGTTAGTATAAGGTTTTTAAGTAATTTTAAGCTAGCATTTAAGCATTTTTTGTTAGTATGTAAGAGTTATTAAAACTAATCAGTGAATTAACATTCACAGGACCTTCAAAGTTTGCTCCACCATGGGTAATGGGTACGCACACATTACGACATGTGTTGCGTTAGGCCCGGCAGCAGCGCGTAGATCTGGTCCACCCGCTTGGCCTGTTCTTGCACCTGCTTTTGCAGCTGAGACATCTGCCCTTGGATTGCGAGCAAGATGGCCAGCATGTTAGGTGCAGCTTCCGTTGTTCTCGGCGTTGGCACAGGAGAAACAACAGTCGCTTGCTGTACCGTAGCCCCCCTATCAGACGCCATTTGGGCGTAGGAAATTTGGGACGTGACGGCTGGTGTTTGAAACCTGACTGGTGAACGTTTGACCTCCACCTTCTGCTGCCGAGCCAGTTTTGCTGTCTTAATGTCAGCGAACTTAGGACAACCCCGATAGTTTGCGGTGTGCACCACGTTTCCACATAACACGCACGAGAGCTGCGACCTATCGGATGCTCCGTCAACACCCAGAGCACACTCCTCGGAACTGTGGTTCTTTGCGCACTTCACGCATCGAGGCTACATTTGGCAGTTCAACGTGGCGTGCCCGAACCTCTGGCAGCGAACCAACTTACATAGGTCCTTGGTTGCATTCACCTCCAATTTATAGGTGTTGATGGGAGGCACCTTCTCCTTCTTCTTCTGCTGCTGCTGCTGTTGTTGCTGCTGTTGTTGTTGTTGTTGCTGCTTTTTTTCAGCTGCTGTGGTTTCAAGTGTTGTTTTTGCAGCTGTTGCTTTAATTTACACTTTCTTATCACTTATTGTCTTTTTAAATAGAAATAAAAGAAGAAAAGAAACAAAAAAAAAACGTGTGCGTAGGCTGGGAAGCGAACCAACAACCCCGGGATTTGTCGTCCGCGTTTTTGCCACTTAGGCTACCGAACACTTGATAAATTGTTAATTAAAAGTATATTTCTTTGTTTTTTCTTCCACACTTGTAAAGCCGGCACGAAGTACGCCTGATCTCTTCGGAGGTCTATGAACGACTGTATCTTTATCCCTTGTTGCGGTAAACTTTCCCGCAACAAGTTTGGCTCTCGTTTTCCCTTGCAAGTCCCTTCGGTCCCTCTTTTCGTTGAGTGGGAACACCGAGCTCTGGCGGAGGTGGAGGGCAGCCATGGTCCCATCAGCCAGTGGCCCACCAATCCCAGACCTCGGAAAACAACCCACATAGGTCCACGGGAAGAACACCAGGGTGCGACAGGAGGTCCACCAGGAACACCGTTGTCGGAGCCCATAGATGGACGGGAGACTCGCAACGGGCAGCATCAGACAGGACGTCTGAAAGTCGCCGACGGGTGGGGACGGACGGTCCTTTTGATCCAGACACCCCAACACGATGATGACGGGTGGGGGAAGACGATCCCTGGAACCTACACCCCAACGAAAGCCAAACAACATATTTCGAAGAATACACCCCATTATGCTACCCAGGGGTGTACGAACCAAGTCATTTGATCGATGGGTCAAGAGACGACGATCTCTTGTGTAGCAACACCCCAACGAGGGAGCAACGAAGGAGCAACAGTGGTGTGTGGGCGGACGGCCAGTATAATCGGGCACACCCCAACGACGTACCAGCTTTAAAAGTTAGGTTAGATGGGTGAAGGGATGACGACCCCTTTCTAAGCCAGCACCCCACCGATGGAGCACCGGAGGAGCAGCAGAGGCGTGTAGGCGGACGGCCAAGTAATAAGACCGCCTCCACCGAGGGACCAGGAAAACAAAAACCAGCAGCAACCATCACCAACCCACAACAACGATGGTAGAAAGTGCAAACTGGCAGAGAGGCCAGAGGGCAGAAGGGCCCAACGAAAAAAAAAAATAAAAAAAAAAAAAAAAATAAATAATTGTAAGGAGTGACACGCTATTTGTCAGTCCCCACCCCCCCAAATCTGAACGCCGATCCACCGGAGTAGGTAGGGACCCGGGGAAAAAAAAAAAAAAATATGAAAAGTATTTTCACATGCACTATACTTTTCTTTTGTGAGGGGCGGCGATCCAACGGATGGTTGGATTGAGATACAATCCCTTCTGGATTGTATCTATATTCTTTTCCTTCCGTCCCAACACTTCAGCTACCATTCCATCGCATTTCCTTTCTCCTTCGCGGGCGTTTTAAATTTTATTAGTGTAATCCGATGGGGGAAAATTACCCGGCGATCAGAAAGGAAGGAAACTCTGCTTTTCGCATTTTAATTGTATGTAATTGCTGTAGAACCTAAGAGTAGGCAATAGCTAGGATCCACAGCTTCCACAAACTCGCTCAGTGGAGTTCCCAGTCATTACTGGAAGTGGGAGCGAACTCCGAGACTGAGGAGTTTAGTATGAATGTTGAAAATTGTATGCGTGAGAGGCCTAGTCGGACACGGGGGCACACACTAGCAAAGCTTGCTAGTGTGATTGCTAGAAATCCCGTCGTTGGGTCCACTACGGCTGAATGGATGCCAGAGAGAATGTGCGTGTGAATGTGTGTGTGTGTGTCTGGCGGGAGCTGTGGATCGTAGAAGATCTATGAGACACTTTTGGAAAAGACCAGCGAATAGAGAGGGTCAACCTAAAGTTTTTATTGCGGAATTTTTTTTCGGTTGTGCGAAGAGCAAAGTTCTATTTCTTTCTTTGTTTGCGAATTGCGAATTGCGTGAAGTAATTCGGTCGGTTTTTTTTTTTTTGTTTGTTAGATTAGTAGGAAAAAAAAATTTTAAAAATTAACCTACGAATATATATATAAAATAAGGAAAAGGAGATACGACAAAACAGAAAAAGGGAGAAAGGAAAGGATAAGAGGATTGGACAGCGGGAATAGCGGGACGATAGGAACGAGGCACTGTGCCAGAAAGGGGCGCAGCACAGCTAGGAATAAGCAGATAAGTATAGTGCAGTGATAGTGCAGAGAAAAAAAAATATATAAAAAAAAAATTATTAAATCGTTTGGTTTTTGTGTTGAAAATCGAGACTCCGGTGGGCCGCGCGTGCGGACAAATTCCCGAGAAAAGACGGGACACGCGACCCGTTGATTAGCGTTTTTTTTTGTTGTTGTTTCGGGACGTGGAAAATAGCGGGTCACTCTATTGACGAGTGTACCGCTAAAACCAATTAAAAATAAATCGTCAAGCCCCAACGGGGCCTTTATAACGTTTTGAAAAAAAAATAAATCTGTTTTTTTTCCTTTTGCGTAGAACTTGGGTTTCTTATCGGTTGCTTATTTTTCTTCCTGTTCGTTTTTTTTTGTCGGGGAAGTTTTTTTTTTCTTCTTCTTTTCTTTTTGGTTTCGTGTTTCCAATAAAAAAATCACGTGGCGCCCATTTTTATTTTGTTTCTTCATTTCGCCCAGGTTTAGCTGCCGTTAACGCGCTACCTGGCAGGACCCACAGCTGGGATAGCGGGATCCCAGAGAGAATAGAGTGCTATTGTTTGGTTCGGGGCATCGCCGTACCGGTGCCGGGAATCAAACATAGCAAATTGGCGCCCAACGTGGGGCTTTCCTTAAATTTCATTTGCCGGCATTGTGTTTTATTTTTTTTATTCGTGTTTTTTTCTCCCTTCGGTCGAATTTTGTTCTTTTTCGCGAATTTTTTTTTCTATTGTTGCAGTAAAGGTAGTTAGTTGTTTGTGTGTCTTTGCTTTTAAGAATTGTTGATACCTTTGTTTTTTCCTAGGAAAGTGCAAGCGGAAGGGCATCGAGTGCAACAAGATAGCAAGAGAAATAGAGGAAAGAAAGAGCAGGAAAACAACCAGTACCTGTGGACAGCAGTAGGAGCTAGCTATAGGATTTCCTATACCTGGGCAAGTACCAGGTCCACAAGTAGGTGTCCTTTGATTTTTTTTATTTTTTTTGGATCCACTTCTTAGTGGACTACGGAATTTTGTTTTGCGCTTGAAAAAAAAAAAAAAAAAAAATAATAATAATAATAATTTAGAAAAAAAAAAAAAAAAAATAAGAATACCTACATAAAATATATTCACTTAAAAAAATATTTAATGACATACATACGTAGATATACGTACGCACCTACAGAATACATATATTTTTTTTTGATTGAACATAAATTCACAACCACTTTTACGTCACTTTTTTAATTTTATTTTATTAAACCTTATTACATCCATACAAAATATATATCACATATTATACATACATACACACCTATATACATATATATATATAATTTTGATTTTTTTGTTTTATATAGGTTAGGTTAGGTTAGGTAAGAGTGGCTGTTGGAAATACCAACCCACTTAGGCCTATTGGCCCATTGTGATGCCACGTGGATCTGTGATCTTCTTACTACTGGAACCAGTTTGAGCTTTTAATAAAGCGTAGGAGACTGTTAACGTCTATTTTTTCTAGATCGTTTAGGTCGTTGTAGAAGAAAGCTCCTAGGTGAAGCTTCCTTCTCTGAGAGAGAGCTGGGCATGTGCAGAGTAAGTGGGGGATCGTCTCCTCCTCTTCCTCGTCCATGCAGCTTCTACAGAAATCGTTAGTAAAAGCGCCAAGCCTTCTTGCGTGCTTGCCTATGAGGCAGTGTCCGGTAATGACACCTATTATGGCGCTGAGATGTTTCCTATCTAAAAGGATCAGACACTTAGATCGACTCAGATCCAGCCTTGGCCAGATCTGTTTGGTTGCTAGACATGTTTGTCCAGCAGTCCATCTAAGGTCCGTTCTTTTATTGGCATCTAGCTTTAATGTTAGTTTGCACGTAGCGATTGGTATACCTATACTACCTTTGTCCGGTAGGATAGGTAGAGTGGTTCCAATTTTGGCGAGTTCATCGGCTCTGCAGTTCCCTGGAATGTCTCTGTGGCCCGGCACCCAACAGAGGTGAATGTTGAACTGCTCTGCCATCTCCATGAGAGATGATCGGCATTCAAGGGCAGTTTTAGAACACAATGAGACCGAGTCCAGGGACTTGATGGCGGCCTGACTATCCGAAAATATGCGGATATCCTTTGCAGATATCACGTTTTTCTTCAGCCAGGACAGAGCTTCTTTAATCGCCAAAATTTCCGCCTGGAACACGCTACAGTGATTTGGAAGGCGGAAAGAGAGGCTTAGATTTAGCTTATCTGAGAAAACACCGCCACCAACTCCGCTGTCGGTTTTAGATCCATCTGTGTAGAGATGGATTGACTTGTCCTCCATGAAAGCATCCTCCTCCCAGAATGATCTAGAGGGGAAGCTTACATGGAAGTTTTTGTCAAACCAAAGTTCAGGTATGGTGTAATCGGTGTTCTCTGTGAGGATTCCTAATGTATTAAGAATGTTGGCGTGGCCAAATGAATTATTTGTCCACTGTTTAGTCGCTTTAAGGCGAATAGCTGCAGTCGCAGCTACTTGCTTGCTAAAAATGTCGAGGGGTGTCAAGTGAAGCAGAATATCTAATGCCGCAGAGGGGGTAGACCGCAAAGCTCCGCTTGTGCATAGACATGCTGTTCTTTGGACTCTGCTTAATTTAATGCGGTTGACTGCATTTTCCAAGGCCGTCCACCAGACAACCACCCCGTAAGTAAGTATCGGTCTTATGACCGAGATGTATAGCCAGTGGGTTATGCGAGGTTGAAGGCCCCATTTGTTCCCAATGGCTTTCTTGCAAGAGAATAAAGCTATTGTAGCTTTATTGACTCTTTCTTGAATGTTAGGTTTCCAGTTTAGTTTCCTGTCAAAAATGAGACCCAGATATTTTGCTGTATCGGAGAAAGCTAAACTGGTACCGTTTATTGAAGGAGGGTCTATGATTGGAATTTTATATTTCCTAGAAAAGAGGACAAGATCAGTTTTATGGGGGTTTATTCCCAATCCACAGCGATCTGCCCAGCAGGTTAATCTGTTAAGATTTACTTGGAGGAGTTCTTTAATGGTATTTAAATGTTTTCCTGAGACGGCTATGGCAACGTCATCCGCATAGGCAATCACTCTGCTACCACCCGCTTCCAGGTATATCAGTAGTTCGTTAACCACTAAGTTCCAGAGAAGGGGGGAGAGGACACCGCCTTGCGGCGTACCCCTACTGACATATCTTTTAGCAGAAGTCTCACCCAGTTTGGAGTTGATTATCCTGCTTGTCAGCATTAGATTAATCAGCTCCCCAAGTGAGCCGTCTACCTGCAGAGTTGACAGCGCAGTCTGATTGCGGATGTGTTGACGTTGTTAAAGGCGCCCTCTATGTCTAGGAAAGCAACCATTGTGTACTCCTTATATCGTAGGGATCGTTCGATGTGGCTAGTCAGAGAGTGCAAAGCCGTTTCCACCGACTTCCCTTTACAGTAGGCATGTTGAGCCGCAGACAGAAGTCTTGGATCAACTTTAGCTCGAATATGGATATCAATCAGTCGTTCTAAAGTTTTCAGAAGGAATGATGATAGACTTATAGGTCTGCGGTCCTTTGGGACCACATGAGAACATTTTCCAGCTTTGGGAATGAATACTACATTGACTTCTCTCCATAACAGTGGAATGTGGATAAGTTCTACACAGCTCCTCATAATATTTTCCAACACAGGTAGAATAATATCTGAGGATCTCTGTAGCTCGGCAGGTATAATACCGTCCGGACCAGCAGACTTGTATGGTTTGAAGCTATGCAGCGCCCAGAGCAGTTTGTCTCTCGTAATCAGACTATGAATTTTGGTCACGGTTGCAGTAGGCTTGTTTGGGCTGCTACTGGCCGCGAGATGGGAGCTACCTGGAAAGTGGGTTTCCAGAAGCAGGTTGAGTGATTCATCACTTGAGGTTGTCCAAGAGCCATCGGTTTTTTTCAAACAGCTGGGCATCATAGGATTTGTGGAGAGGATTTTTCTTAGCCGCGAAGCCTCAGAGGTTTCTGTGATTTTGTCGCAGAATGACCTCCAGGATTGTCGCTTTGCCTTCCTCAGTTCTTTTTTGTATAATTTGAGGGATTCTTTATATGAGTCCCAGTCGGTCACTTTTCTTGTGCTTTTTGCTGCGTTGAAAAGTTTTCTGCAGGTGTTTCTGAGCAGTCCTAGTGCCGATGACCACCAATGTGGCTTTTTCTTGCCTCTTGGTTGAATAAGAGGGCAGGAAGCGGCCATAGCCTTATTGAGAGTCAGAGTAAATTCCCTGACTTTCATGTCGAGCTCATTGGTGTCACGCGGGGGACTTGATAGTTTAGAGGATATCGTTTCCGACAGTATTCCTCTATATTTTGTCCAATCAGTTTTCCGGTAGTTCCGGAAAGCTGGTTGGCTGGGGGGAGCATCACTCAGACTGAATTGGATGTGTCTATGGTCTGAAAAGGAGTGTTCAGACGATACCATCCAGTTTGTTAGCCTTTGGGTGATGCTGTCGGAGACAAGAGTAATATCTAATACTTCTTGTCGGTTTTTTGTTATGAAAGTGGGCTCATTGCCAATATTGCAAATTAAGAGGTTAGTACTTAAGATATAGTCTAAAAGTGACTCACCTCTATCATTGATGTCGGTACTGCCCCATACCGTATGATGTGCGTTAGCGTCACATCCGATTATGAGGCCAGTTTTTTGCCTTCCCGCTTCCAGTACCACCCTTTCTAGGTTATCACCAGGGAGAGGGCCCACTTGGTCGTGGCCAAGGTAAGCCGATGCCAGCCAGTAAGAGCCTTTGGCAGTCTCTAATCTGGCAACGGTTAGGTCGGGGTCACTGAGGTTGGGAAGTAGAAATACATTAAGGCTACGTTTCACTAATATACAAGTTCTAATCTTGCCTTTGTCTCTTGTATAGAGCGGAACGTATGAGGGTGTCCTAAGTCCACGAACCACGCCTTCTGCAATCCATGGTTCCTGGATTAGAATTATGTCTTCTGCGCTTTTGGAAAGACGCAGAATGAGTGCGGCCGAAGCCTTTTTTGAGTGGTGGAGATTAATCTGGAGAAACCGTATCATTGCTACAGTCTTCCAGAGTCGCCTCCACCACGGTGTTGTTGAGGTCCTCCGATTCTGAAGATGTGCCCAAGAGCTCATCTTCTATCTCTGATCGTGTAGAACCTCTAATTGTTTCGTCATCGGTTTCCATTTCCGACAATGTGTCAGAAGAGGAGACCGACGGCTTGGTAGTCACCTCGGACAGATTGGAGTCGTCGCTATCCAATTCTGGAAAGGATATCGACGCTCCAAGATCCAAGGTTGTGATATCGGGTGTTAAAGGAGGAGGAGGTTGCTTATCAGCATCCAGCTCATCCTTTTTGTACACCCTTAAGTGAATTGACTCGAATCCGAACCGAATCATGCCTTTCGTCTGCGCCAGAGGATTAAGGGATTCCTTATTGATCACAATTAACGCGCATCTATAAGAACCCCTTAGTTCCTCCAGTTTCGCGACTTTCCAGTCATGAGTCGGAAGAGTCGGGTTGCTGAGCCGGATGATTTCCAGGATACTTCCTGTTTTATATATAATTTCGTGGTTTTCTCGTGTGCTAGGGGGTCTTTTTTTTTCTTTTCCATTGCCTTTTTTCGAATTTCAGTGTGACCAGCCACCCTTTTGTGGGTCTTTCTTTGGACGTTAGTGTGACCATTTGCGTTGGCTTTTTGTTGTTTACTAACTTGTGTGTTAGTTTTGGTTGTTTTTTTTTAGTTTTCATCGTTGGCAGCGGGGTATTTGCTTTTCTGACTTTTGTTTGGTTTTCTTTTGGTGTTCCTTTTTTCCTTGTTTCTGCTCGTAGAGTTGGTTTTGCTGCGACATCGTTTTGTTGCCTTCATTTTTTTTTTAGTTTTTGAACATGGAAATCAACAGGCTCGCTGCGGACGAGATGGCATACGAGATGGAGGCTCGCGGCCTTCCTATTGGCACCGTGGAAGCCATGAGGAAGTCGTTGAGATCCGCTCGTATGCTCGAACGCAGGGGGTCTCTAAGTTTTGACTCGGCCTACAAATTCACGTTTGTAGAGGACCGAGATGCCATACTCGCGAAAATAGAGCAAATTGAAGAGTTCTTGGAAGAACCTCCAAGTAATCCTAAGTCGAAGGAATACTTGAAGATTCTTACAAAAATCGAATGGGCTCTTAGTAGGTTGGATAGGGCGAGAGACACTTCTCCTGAGCAAACCGAGGAGAAGTGTAATCTCAAGCATAGGTTGATCGTACTGGCCGGAGAGTTAGCCGGAGGTACAGAAGACGATCTGGATGATGAGGGCGAGGTAGGCTACGAGGACGAGAGAGAGCCATCGTGCTCGAGGCTCGTCAAGAACCGACCATCACAGCCAACGAGGGGTGAACTCAACGAGAATCAGCAGCAGCAAATCCGGCAAAAAAGGTTTTCCCTCCAGCAGCATCAAGCAGTGGACAGAACACCAGTCCGCGCTGTGAGATCACCGGTGACGCCTGCTGTTGCGGAAGAGACCGGTCTCTACGCAGCTACGGGTGACCACAGCGAGCGCTTGCCGTATGCGAGGGGGGAAAACCTGGCCAAGTGGGACATAAAGTTCACGGGGGAACGTTGTGGTGCGTCGGTGAATTCTTTTTTGGAGCGGGTGGAAGAGCTCAGTCAAGCGCGCGGGGTGACTGAAGCTCACTTGTTTAGGGCAGCTGTCGAACTTTTTTCAGGGAAGGCGCTCATATGGTATAGGGCGATTAGGTTGTCGGTCTCTTCTTGGCAAGAGTTGGTGGCGGAACTGAAACTGGAGTTTCTTCCCCCCAACTACGATGACCTCCTACTGGAGGAAATCAGGCATCGTACCCAGGGAAGCAATGAATCCATAGGAGTATACGTCGCGGTCGTGCAAAATATGTTTGGCAGGCTTTCGGAACCGCTATCGGAGCGGCGGAAGCTTGCCATAGTTCAAAGAAACCTGGCCCCCTTTTACCAGCAACAGCTTGGGCTAGCAGACCCCAAGACGGTTGCAGACCTGGTCAAATTGGGTCGCAGGTTGGAGACGGTGCGGGCTAACGTGGAAACGTTTGCTCCGCCACCCAATCCGAGGACGCGTCGGTTGTTGGAGCCAGATTTGGCATTCGTGAACTGGGAGGAGCCCAGAGTTTCGGTTGTCCGAGAGGACATACCACCGCGTGCACCCATCCGGTGCTTTAATTGTAATGGCGAAGGCTACTTTTCAAGCGCGTGTTCAGCTCCTAGACGCTGCTACGGTTGTGGAGCGACAGGAGTGACACGGCGCCAATGTCGACGTTGCAGCGGCACGTCGGGAAACGCGCAACGGACTTCCGGGCCAGCAGGACGGGAGCGCCGGCGCAAGTAGGGGTTAGGTCGCCTGCTGGAAACCAGTCGGGGAACTCAATTGTTAATTTAGGGTTTAACGGCAATGATAGGCGTCCATATGTAGGAGTTAGTATTTACGGTATAGGGATGTTAGGTCTTTTAGATAGTGGCGCTTCTCGCACTATAATAGGGGGTGAGGGATGGAAAATAGTTAAGGATTTAGGGCTTAGGTTAGGAAGAAATCAGGTTAGGTCCGTCGCGTTAGCGGACGGAAAAAGCGTAGATGTCGTGGGGGTGGTGTCTCTACCAATTGAAGTGCAAAGTCGGTCCGTTTACATAGAATGTCTCGTTATACCAGCGATACCCCACACCGTGATCCTTGGTGCAGATTTTTGGGCACTGGCGGGAATCGTCCCGGATTTAAGATCACGGGTGTGGAACTTTTCGAGCCAACAGTCGGTTGCCTCGATCACCGCAATTCGCGAGATCTCCGAGCTGGACGTCGCTGAAGCAGGGCAGTTGGAAACTTTGGTCGACGGTATTTTTAAGTCGATGCCCGAGGGGTTGGGGTGCACTCATTTGGTAGAACACAAGATTAGGACGTCGGCAGAACCTATAAAACAGAGATACTACCCTGTGTCGCCTGCGATGCAGAAACACATCGATAAGGAGCTAAACGAGATGCTAGAGGCGGGAGTTATCGAGAAATCGAACAGTCCGTGGGCATCTCCGATAGTCCTTATCAAGAAAAAAGATGGGTCGTTTAGGTTCTGCGTCGACTATAGGAAAGTCAATAGGGTTACAGATAGGGATGCTTATCCATTGCCATTTATCTCATCGACATTGGATAAGCTTAGGGACGCCAAATATTTGACGTCATTAGATATAAAGTCGGCCTACTGGCAGATCCCCATGGAGGAGAGATCGCGCCCACTCACAGCCTTCACGGTTCCGAATAGAGGCCTGTTCCAGTTTAAGAGAATGCCTTTCGGGTTACATAATGCGCCTGCTACGTGGCAGAGATTTATAGACAGCATCTTAGGTGCTGATCTAGAGCCACACGTATTTGTGTACCTGGACGATATTATTATCGTCACAAATACATTCGACCAACACCTTAAGATACTGGAGGAGGTCTTTAAGCGATTGTGTGAGGCAGGGTTAAAAGTTAGTCGGGAAAAATGTAACTTTTGTAGGCCGTCTTTGAAATATTTAGGTTATGTAGTAGATAGGAATGGACTACATGTAGATCCAGAAAAAGTAGATAGTATGATTAGGATTCCCGCACCGAAGAGTGTGAAGGAAATTAGGAGTTTTGTAGGGACAATTTCTTGGTACAGACGTTTTGTACCAAACTTCGCCGCTTTAGTTAGGCCTTTAACAGATTTGTTAAAGAAAGATAGGAAATTTATATGGACGGACGAGTGTGAGGAAAGCTTTAGGAAGGCGAAACAATGTCTAGTAACGGCACCCATTTTAACATGTCCAGACTTCGATAGGCCGTTCGTAGTTCAGACGGACGCCTCGAATTATGGAATAGGGGCCGTATTATCTCAGGAGTTTGAAGATGGAGAGAAAGTTATTTGTTATCTCAGTAGGTCCCTGCAGAGAAGTGAGAGGAACTACTCTACCACAGAGAAGGAATGCTTGGCTGTGCTCTGGGCGATTGAGAAGTTGCGACCATACATCGAAGGGGTTCGGTTTACGGTCGTAACTGATCATTATTCGCTAGTGTGGCTGAGTAACCTTAAGGAACCTCAAGGGAGACTAGGTCGATGGGCAGTGAGGCTGCAGCAATTTGATTTTCAGATTGTCCACAGAAAGGGGAAAGAGCATGTAGTTCCCGACATGCTTTCGCGAGGAGTTCCGGAGTTGGCTGGAATCTCAGAAGCGGATCAAGACCCTTGGATTAGGAAAATGATTGCGGCAGTAGAAGCTAACCCGTTAGCCTACCCCTTGTGGAGAGTAGAGGGGGGCAAACTCTTCAAGTTTGTGAAGAATAGGCAGGTAGTAGTCTATGAAGATAACAATAACGAGTGGAAGTTAGTAGTAGGAAAGTTAGGTAGATTAGGGATTTTACAGGCGTGCCATGATAACCCATTAGCGGGTCACATGGGCGTCCGCAAGACATTTGCGAGAGTAGGAGCTAGGTACTACTGGCCGAAGATGCGGTCAGAAGTAATAAAATACGTGAGAAATTGCACGATTTGCCAACAGGTGAAACCTGTGAACGAGCGACCCGCTGGTCTGATGGTTGAGAGGGTAGGTGTGTCAAGGTGTTGGGAAATGGTTTGTGTAGATCTGGTAGGCCCACTTCCCAAGTCCACTCGGGGTTACAACTATATTCTTACCGTGGTCGATTACTTTTCGAAATTCCCCTTGCTCTTTCCCCTACGTTCCGCAACTGCGAAGGCAGTGTGCAAGGAACTAGAGGAAAATGTCTTTTTGTTGTTCGGCGTACCCAAGGTTGTCGTGTGCGACAACGGTCCCCAGTTTCGAGGAAGGGAGCTCAAAGCTCTCTGTGACTCTTACGAGTCACAAATTAGGTTCACGGCCCATTACCACCCGCAGGCTAACCCTGCGGAAAGAATCAATCAGATAATCAAGACAACGCTCAGAGCGTATGTCTCGGAAAATCATCGAGGTTGGGATTCGCAGCTGGCGAAGGTAGCGTGCGCGATTCGCACGGCCCAACACGAGGTGCTGGGGGTATCCCCATATTTCGTAAATTTCGGGAGGGAGATGGTAACTCGCGGCACAGAATTTGATGCCTCGAGGGATTATCTCCAGAATAGGATAGGTAGCGAGGATAGGTTAGGTAGTAGGGACATAGTACCAGGTAGTGAGACCACAGGTACTATAGGTAGGGACTTAGAGCTTGAAAGTAGGGAAAGGAATAGGGAATTTAGGGACTCAGATACACCGGAGTTAGGTAGGAGATTCGAGATGTTGAGGCAGGATATTCGTAGGAAATTAGCGGCGGCAGCGAAGAAGTCGGCGAAGGCCTACAACCTCCGACGGCGAGATGTGCAATATCTCCCGAACGAGTTAGTATGGCGACGAAACTTCGTGTTATCTGACGCAGCTAATTACTACGCGGCCAAGCTTGCGCCGAAATTCGTGGGACCATTCAGGATCCTCAAACGTGTGTCAGCGTGGACATACAGTTTGGTGGATTCGAATGGTCAAAATAAAGGTACCTGGCACGCTAAGGACCTTAAGCCCTATAGCGCTGAGCCAGAAGAGTCTTAAGTCCCAGTAGAGTAGAGTAGCTTAGAAGACCGATTGGGTCATAATTTTAGTTTGTTTTTGCATAGACTGGCGGTATTGGCCTTGATGGAAATGTCTCTCCTAAGAACCTTTAGCCTCGGGAAATGGTTTGCGCTTCTTAGGAATGCAAGCCCATTTCCTAGGAGGTGAGGGTGGGGTTTGTTGCGGTAAACTTTCCCGCAACAAGTTTGGCTCTCGTTTTCCCTTGCAAGTCCCTTCGGTCCCTCTTTTCGTTGAGTGGGAACACCGAGCTCTGGCGGAGGTGGAGGGCAGCCATGGTCCCATCAGCCAGTGGCCCACCAATCCCAGACCTCGGAAAACAACCCACATAGGTCCACGGGAAGAACACCAGGGTGCGACAGGAGGTCCACCAGGAACACCGTTGTCGGAGCCCATAGATGGACGGGAGACTCGCAACGGGCAGCATCAGACAGGACGTCTGAAAGTCGCCGACGGGTGGGGACGGACGGTCCTTTTGATCCAGACACCCCAACACGATGATGACGGGTGGGGGAAGACGATCCCTGGAACCTACACCCCAACGAAAGCCAAACAACATATTTCGAAGAATACACCCCATTATGCTACCCAGGGGTGTACGAACCAAGTCATTTGATCGATGGGTCAAGAGACGACGATCTCTTGTGTAGCAACACCCCAACGAGGGAGCAACGAAGGAGCAACAGTGGTGTGTGGGCGGACGGCCAGTATAATCGGGCACACCCCAACGACGTACCAGCTTTAAAAGTTAGGTTCGATGGGTGAAGGGATGACGACCCCTTTCTAAGCCAGCACCCCACCGATGGAGCACCGGAGGAGCAGCAGAGGCGTGTAGGCGGACGGCCAAGTAATAAGACCGCCTCCACCGAGGGACCAGGAAAACAAAAACCAGCAGCAACCATCACCAACCCACAACAACGATGGTAGAAAGTGCAAACTGGCAGAGAGGCCAGAGGGCAGAAGGGCCCAACGAAAAAAAAAAATAAAAAAAAAAAAATAAATAAATAATTGTAAGGAGTGACACGCTATTTGTCAGTCCCCACCCCCCCAAATCTGAACGCCGATCCACCGGAGTAGGTAGGGACCCGGGGAAAAAAAAAAAAAATATGAAAAGTATTTTCACATGCACTATACTTTTCTTTTGTGAGGGGCGGCGATCCAACGGATGGTTGGATTGAGATACAATCCCTTCTGGATTGTATCTATATTCTTTTCCTTCCGTCCCAACACTTCAGCTACCATTCCATCGCATTTCCTTTCTCCTTCGCGGGCGTTTTAAATTTTATTAGTGTAATCCGATGGGGGAAAATTACCCGGCGATCAGAAAGGAAGGAAACTCTGCTTTTCGCATTTTAATTGTATGTAATTGCTGTAGAACCTAAGAGTAGGCAATAGCTAGGATCCACAGCTTCCACAAACTCGCTCAGTGGAGTTCCCAGTCATTACTGGAAGTGGGAGCGAACTCCGAGACTGAGGAGTTTAGTATGAATGTTGAAAATTGTATGCGTGAGAGGCCTAGTCGGACACGGGGGCACACACTAGCAAAGCTTGCTAGTGTGATTGCTAGAAATCCCGTCGTTGGGTCCACTACGGCTGAATGGATGCTAGAGAGAATGTGCGTGTGAATGTGTGTGTGTGTGTCTGGCGGGAGCTGTGGATCGTAGAAGATCTATGAGACACTTTTGGAAAAGACCAGCGAATAGAGAGGGTCAACCTAAAGTTTTTATTGCGGAATTTTTTTTCGGTTGTGCGAAGAGCAAAGTTCTTTTTCTTTCTTTGTTTGCGAATTGCGAATTGCGTGAAGTAATTCGGTCGGTTTTTTTTTTTTTGTTTGTTAGATTAGTAGGAAAAAAAAATTTTAAAAATTAACCTACGAATACATATATAAAATAAGGAAAAGGAGATACGACAAAACAGAAAAAGGGAGAAAGGAAAGGATAAGAGGATTGGACAGCGGGAATAGCGGGACGATAGGAACGAGGCACTGTGCCAGAAAGGGGCGCAGCACCGCTAGGAATAAGCAGATAAGTATAGTGCAGTGATAGTGCAGAGAAAAAAAAATATATAGAAAAAAAATTATTAAATCGTTTGGTTTTTGTGTTGAAAATCGAGACTCCGGTGGGCCGCGCGTGCGGACAAATTCCCGAGAAAAGACGGGACACGCGACCCGTTGATTAGCGTTTTTTTTTGTTGTTGTTTCGGGACGTGGAAAATAGCGGGTCACTCTATTGACGAGTGTACCGCTAAAACCAATTAAAAATAAATCGTCAAGCCCCAACGGGGCCTTTATAACGTTTTGAAAAAAAAATAAATCTGTTTTTTTTCCTTTTGCGTGGAACTTGGGTTTCTTATCGGTTGCTTATTTTTCTTCCTGTTCGTTTTTTTTTGTCGGGGAAGTTTTTTTTTTCTTCTTCTTTTCTTTTTGGTTTCGTGTTTCCAATAAAAAAATCACGTGGCGCCCATTTTTATTTTGTTTCTTCATTTCGCCCAGGTTTAGCTGCCGTTAACGCGCTACCTGGCAGGACCCACAGCTGGGATAGCGGGATCCCAGAGAGAATAGAGTGCTATTGTTTGGTTCGGAGCATCGCCGTACCGGTGCCGGGAATCAAACATAGCACCCTTTTCGGGATCGAATGTACCACCGCAGTTTTCCAATGCGCTGGATAATGTGCATTATTCATTGCATTATTAAACAGGGTGGTATAAATGTTCACCGCTACTAGTGGGAGATGTCGAAGCACAATGTTCGGTATTTCATCGGTTCCCACTAATTTCTTACTTCTAAGTGATTCGAAGATCGTTTGGAGCTCTTCCTTCGAAATGAACGAGGGTAGTACCCTATCGTTGGTGATGACATTATTTGCCATATTCTCGTCACTGAACTGGGTGAAACCCGAGCTCTCGAATCGCCAATTCACAAGTTCATTTCGAAGGTAGAAATTGTGCACAATGACTCGATTCTCCAGATCGTGGTTCGGGCCAATGATAACATTCGCCTTGTACACTTCCTGGAAAGTCGCTCCTATAGCCTCTACCTGCTCCTGCGGATCCTCGATCACAATAAAGTTGTCATCATCAACAGCCTCATTTGGATCTATGCCCGCTGCTACCAGTATTTGTTCGTTGTTCGTCGTTCGGGCGATTTTAAGACATGGAAGATCGTTCTGATTATTTCTCCGAAAGATTTTATTTATTTGCGGGAACATATTCGGGTTGCTGGTGTTTACAGATCGAATTTTATTGTTCCAATACAAACTTACAGCTGCTCTGTAATTTTCCGTTATTAATGGTTGGAGGTTTTTAATCGACGACTTCAGTGTCATGATCTCCGGGTTATGTCTGTCAGTAAATTGTCTGTACAAGGTTTTTAGTCTTGACAGCAGTCTACTTTTCTATCGGTGCAGTGCGTCAATAGTTGCGTTGCGGAATAAGTCTTCTTCGTCACTGTGTTGGTAC
This sequence comes from Volucella bombylans, assembly GCA_949129095.1. Taxonomy (NCBI): domain Eukaryota; kingdom Metazoa; phylum Arthropoda; class Insecta; order Diptera; family Syrphidae; genus Volucella; species Volucella bombylans. Next base: position 233,940,338 of record OX422140.1, read on the forward strand.
CGAGGTATCGTTTTTTCCATTGTTCGTTTGATTGTCTCGTCCATTAGTCTTAGATACCTGTCAATCTCCTTGTTTGACAGATTTCTGTTGGACGGTTTGTAGAGCGAATTCGAGGCGAGTGCTCTAGTCAGTGCTCTGGTGAAGTGTGTCCAACGCACCCTACTATAATTGTAGGAATGCCTTTGAACAAACTCATCCAATTCCGCAATTTCGTTTGGAAGAGTTATTTCGGTGCTGAGACCGCAATGGTCACTGTCATACACGAAAGTGCGTAGACAGTTTGTAGTTTGTTGGTTGGTGCATGTCAGTTGTATTCGTGAGTCGAACAGCAGAAGATCCAAATAAGAACCGTGTCTGGGAAACGACGGACTATCCGTCGCCTTAAGCCCGAGTACATTATACAGTGCTGACCCCACCAATTGAATAGTAGATTCCCTCTAGTATTTGGTAAATTATTTCTCCAATCATTATGGTTGGCGTTGAAATCTCCGCCGATAATATAATTTTTGTCTTCCAATTCCAGCCTCAGAAATTGAAAAAGTGTCTCGAGCTCTGAGATAAATAAGGTGGATTGAGTAGCCTTAGGTGCATAGATAGACACCATGTACAACCGCTTTAAACTACGGAGAGGGATATACACGATACATGCTTCCAGCACCTGAAACCTACGTACTACACGACTGTATAGTCTTTTAAAATGTATACCTTTTCGTACGAAAATTGCAACGCCACCTCCATGAATGGAGTTGGGTCGGTTTCTCCGTACTATTTTGTATCTTCTGTGCCTCATTTTGTGTCTCTTGGTAAGCTTAGTTTCGCTAACCAAAAGGGGCTTGGTCTTTGAGCAACTTAAATAGTGCGGCTCGTTGTTCGAACCTTATCAGTGAATTCACATTCAGAGCAAGGACCTTCAGGGTTTGCTCCGCCACGTACGTACCCATTACGGCAAAAGGTGCGTTAGGCCAGGCAGCAGCACGTATACTTGATCCACCCGCGCGGTCTGTTCAGTCAAATGACGTTGTAGCTGAGCCATCTGCCCCTGGATAGAGAGCAAGATAGCTAGCATGTCAGGTACTGGTTCCGGTGCTCTTGGCGCTGGGGCCTGAGAAGCAACCTTCACTTGCTGTACCGTATTTCCCCTACCTGCCGCCATTTGGGCGTAGGTAACATAGGGAGTAACGGCTGGAGTTTGCAAATGCACTGGTGGACGTTTAACTTCCACTTTCTGCTGCCGGGCCAGATTTATTCTTTTGATGTACTGGAATTTGGGACAACCCCGATAATTTGCGGTGTGCCCCGTGTTCCTATATAAGGCACAAGAGAGTTGGCCTTTTTCAGACGCTACGTCCTTACCCAGAGCGCATTCCTCGGACTTGTGGTGCTTTCCGCAATTCACGCATCGAGGCTGCATTTCGCAGTTCGACGCGGCGTGTCCGAACCTTTGGCAGCGAACATATTGTAAAATGTTTTCGCTCCTCTTTAATTTTTCCCAATGTACAACCTGGTAGTCCAGAACTTTAATATTCCTTAGCCCATCCAGATTGCTGGTGGGACTTAGCTGGACCAGGAAAATCGGCAGTCTTGCTAAGTCGTTTAATATAAAAATTATTTCCTATGGCCAACTTACATAGTTCTACAGTTTCATTAAGCTCAATCTTGAATGTATTTATGGGTGGAACCCTTTGTTGTTTCTGTTTCTGTTGCTATTGTTTCTGCTGTTGTTGTTGTTGTTGTTGCTGCTGCCCTTGTTGTGGCTGCTGCTGTCTTTGTTGTGGCTGCTGCTGTCTTTGTAGCTGCTGCCCTTGTTGTGGCTGCACTTGTTGTTGTTGCACTTGTTGTTGTTTCAGTTTTTTTTGTTGTTGCTGTAGCACTTGTGTCAATGTGTTTGTCTTATGTTGTTGTTGGGTCTGTTTTCGAGCTGGCTGCGTTTGCTGTTGTTGTTGGGAATACTCTTGCACTTCCCTCTTCCTTCTAAGTATTTGCAGTTCCTTTATGGCAAGAGCTCTTTGTTGCAGCACTTAAATGCTGCTACTTAGAGACTCCAATTCTCCTTCTTCGTCTTCCGATTCGGTTGGAGCCAAGGAAGCGAAGGTCTTCTCTCTCAGATAGTGGCTTTCACCACCATCTGAGACATTTGGGTTGTCGTCAATAACTTGTCCGGGACGTTTGTTTGCTGTTGTCGATGGCGTTAAATGCGCCCCTTCCCTCACTCCGCCCAGCGGCTTTTCAGCGGAAGTTGGTATCAAGTTGGAGATTTGCCTTTGCTTCCTCCTTCTTTTAGTTTTCGGTTCTGACATGCCACTTGATGCCTCGCCCGATTTCTCAGCAGATCCCGCTATTTGCATAACGGGCCGCTCTTCGAAATCCATCACGTGATGTTTAACACGAAATAAAATTACAAATTAACTGTTCTATTTAATAAAAAAAAAAGACGAAATATAGACAGAGGCTGGGGACTCGAAACCCACGACTCGTAGGCCGAACACACTGATCGACTGCGCTAACCGCTTGGCTATCGACTCAAATAATAAAATTGCAACCAATTATTTTTACTCTGAAAACCGTAGCACTATCTTTTTCACTTTAGAAAAAGCCGAAACACGTCTATACTCTGCGGAGATCTGCGAACGACTGAATTTAGTTTCCCCATTAAATGTTGAATGCCACCCATGCAGCGAAATAGCCACTGAGCTCAAACATCTTTCTTTCTCTTTCTGTTCCATTTTCCGAAAAACTTAACACATTCTTTCGCATCATAAGTGTAGTCATACAGACTTGAGTGTTAAGTTCTTTAAAAAAAAAATAGACCCAGTTTGCACGAGACGCTCAGCCAAATGCTTAATTGTTCGCGGACATGGTGCAAAACGACGACGAAATTCATAGAACATTGAAACAACAGACCAGAAATTGGTCAAATAAGCAGTAACAATAATTCCGTGGCCAACGGCCTCGCAACATTGAAAGCATCGGTTCCCTCTAGATCACCGAAATCAAGCAGTGCTGGGCGCAGTAAGTACCTAGATGAGGGACTACATTGGAACTCCGTAGACCACGTGCTGTTGACTAATGCCACATGGGCATAGTAAGTACCCCGGACAACAACTTAAATACGGACTTCAGCTACAATCGCCAGATTCACTTCATCCGCTAGTCCGACTGTTACTTATCTGCATTGCTGCGTTACTGTCTTCGTTGGAGCGAACAACAGCGACACAGATAAAATTTCCCTTCTTCCAGGAACAAACACACTTCGATCGTCGAGGGTTAATTTTTCTGCTCGCTTATTGTTGCTGCCTTTTATTTTTTTTAATTTTTTCACTCCCTCTGAATGTTCGTCTTCGTTCTATAGTGTTTTTTTTAGCACACACACAAAACTTTGAAAATAAAATAGAATAATTCCGTGTTCTTCAGTTGTGTTCGCTCCATTGCTTGTTGTCAACTAATTCTTGATTTGTCTACAACAAATGTGTATACCAAAGTATAATAATACTTGACGCCGTTTGCAAAAATTGTGGCACATCCACATTTTAACATTACTTTTGCTGTTCTTATAAAAACAATTTTTGTGTTTGGCATAGAAAAAATGTTTATCCATTGGCGGAGTTAACAATTTGTGCTATTGTAGAGGGGGCGAGGAAGTCAGTCAATAAAAAAACAACTTGTACTAATTTACGCTACTTCGACTTTATTGTGCAACGCACTTCCACTGACTGCGTGCATTGTCCGCTAACAATTTTGGTATTGTCAGCTTTGAAGTAATTTGGTAACAAATTTGTGCGTGTGCGTATGTTGAATGCCTTTTCTTTTTTTTCTTTGCCTACAGTTCGGCCAGCCTGATGGAGTAATCGTCCCGATTACATAAGCATCTTCTCTAAGTATTATAAGTATAACATAAGTATCATAATATTACGTATTGGTTAAAATTAATTATATATGTATATGCAAGTACACAATGTATCTTCGTTCAATTTACATAATTTTAAATATTCTTTATATCTTGAAATTCATAGAAAAAAAACGTTAATTCAGAAACAATTCTATAAGGAATTAATTCAATATAATCATTATAATCCATTATAAGTTTTAAAAATAATGAAGAGAAATAATCGGGGATTGGTTTGGGTTGTGAATGTACATAATTGTTTTTCACGGGTCGTTATTATTTAAATCATGTTCACCTTGATGAACTTCGTCAACCTCTTCACCACCATCTCCATATTCAGCTTGTTTGACAGTAAATGGTCTCATATTCGATGGAGAACACACACTCTTATAAGGTAACCGTGTTAACTGCAAACCCTCCACGTCTGTAATGAAGTAGCGATCATTCGGCAGCACCTAGTTTTAGTTAGTTAGTTTTACATGCATTTTATTTTCTTAACACTAACTCTTACATTCTAACAAAAAATGCTTAAATGCTAGCTTACAATTACTTAATAATCTTACACTAATTTACTGGCCTCACACAGGCACTCTAAGCTACTCTAAATTCTTATAACTATGTCTTTCGACTTCATTTACATTTTCTTAGAATTATTTATTTTGTATACTTAAAGCTAAGAAAAAAATTTGTTAACAAAACTTAGCATATGGACATAATTTTTTATTTTTAATAAAAACTTAGTATCTAACTTAAAATAAACCTTAGCCTACCTAAACTAAATGTACAATACACACATAAACACACATAGACGCTATACACAATCATATACATATATCAGTATACACCTTTGTATACACTGATATATGTATATGTTTCTTAAATGCTAACCTAAACCTATCTGGTGTTCTATACAAGCGAAGACAGGCCCTAAGGCAAGCCCTCTCAAACACCCGAATCTTTTCCATTAAGCTTGCTCGTACATTGAACCACACGGGACAACCAAATACCAGCATGGGCCTGATAAGGCATTCGGCAGCACCTTTTTAACCTCATATGGACCCCTATATTTGGCAAACAGTTTTCTATTAACCCCAGGGGTGTTTGCAAAATTTTTTATCATCACATATTCTCCTTGTTTATATGTATGCGGACGCTTATGACGCTTATCATATTGAAGCTTATTATACAATTGGCTTTTTTCAATGTTTTCTATTGCTCTGGATCTAGCTTCAACAATATCTACCGTTTCCTCGCCGAATTTGTCTTTTAAAAACTCACTCAGGCTATCACAGGGAAAACCCTGTGCTTCTATTTAATGTGTTATTAAGGGCATATTCGACTTTCGCTACGTGTTTATCCCAGTCATCTGTATTTGGTCCAGATTGTTTAGCTAGCATAGGAACTATTATGCGATTTATGCGCTCAACCTGCCCGTTCGCTTGCGGAGACTGAGTGGCTGTCAAAATATGTTTCACATTATATCCAGTTAAAAAATCAGAAAATTCTTTAGAAGTAGCTGCTTACCACGATCCGAAATAATTCTATTAGGTCTAGAATAATTCTCAAAATATGACATTAGACAAGCAATCGCATCCTTCGTCTGCGTTGTCTTTACAGGGTAAAGCTTAACGAATTTTGTAATAGCATCGATCACTAAGAGTAAGTGCCTTTTCTTTAAACGAGTATTAGCCATAGGGCCCAGATGGTCACTATGCAACGTATCAAAAGGAATTGAATGAAGTGTACCTTGTTGCTTTCCAGAATCGGGAGAAAAGCAAATGCATTTCAAGCATCTTCCGATATATTCTTTTATCTTTTGTTTCATTTTTGGAAACCAATAGCTACATAATATGTGTGCGTAGCACTTTTCCATACCTACTCGTAAGTGGCACATTGCTTCATGACTCGTCCGAATCACTTCTTCCTCCATATGCGATGGTACATAAAACAAAACATTGTCTTTATCTTTTCGGTATATTAAACCGTCTATCATTTCGAAAAAATGGCTTTCATTTTTTTCTAGTTCAACTGAAATCTCAACTATTTTTGGATCTTGTCTCTGTGCAGCCGCTAGGACAAATTCAAAAGATTCGTCCACTATGTGAAGAATATTGAAAGAACGGCTAAGAGCATCGACATGATTCATGCGGTTACCTTTTCGGTGTTCGACCGTATAGTCGAAGCTTTGCAGTTCTAACACCCAACGAGATATACGAGGATTTATGGACTTTTTTGTAACGTTAATGTTAGTGCTTGGCAATAGGTTACAATTTTAAAATTGATGCCAATCAAATAGATCTTAAATCTTCTTAACGCATATATTATAGAGACTGTTTCAAGTTCGTAGCTATGGTATCTACTCTCGGTTTCAGAAGCACGTTTTGAAAAATAGAAAATAGGGTGAAATTTGTCATCGATTTGTTTTTGTAACAATACTGCCCCGAAGCCTGTGCTGCTTGCATCATAATGAAGTTCTGTGATGTTGTTTGGACTGTATATAGATAATACAGGAGACACTGTATAAGCTTTTCCTTCAAAAGTTCAAACGATTCTACTTCCCGTGGACCAAATATGAATGGTGAATCTTTTTTGAGCAGGTCATATAAAGGCTTCGCAATGTAAGCAAAATGCTTCATGAATTTTCGGAAGTAAGAGCATAGACCAACAAAACTATGAACATCTTTTACACAAGACGGCATAGGGAAAGTTCTGATAGCATTAAGATTACTTGGATTTGGTCGAATGCCTTCTTCGTTTATTAAATAACCCAAGTAGGAAATTTCACTTTATAAGAATGAACACTTATCAAACCGTAATAGCAAACAATTTTCTGTAATCACTTTTATTACTTCCTTTAATATTGAAAGATTTTCTTGAATACCTTCGATAGCGATAAGTATGTCATCTAAATACGTAAGTATTTTACCTTCTTGAATTAAGCTTCCAAATCAATGCTTCATGTATCTCTCAAAAACAGATGGGGCGGTTTTTAAACCAAAGGGCATTCTGAGGTATTCGGCCCAGAGGTGTTATAAAAGATGTATATTTTATGGAATCCTCCGCAACTGGTACGTGATGGAAACCGTTTTTCATATCGAGAGTTGTAAAGTATCGTTTGTGCTTGAGACGATGAAGATGATCCTCTATTAAAGGTAACGGGTAATTATAGCGCAATGTAACTTTATTTAACTCTCTATAATCAACGCAGAGCCTCAGCTCTTTGTTCTTCTTCTGAATTAAAACAATAGGAGATGCATATTCCGATTGCGATTCGCGAATAACACCCTTGCTGATTAAATCATCTAATAGACGTTGTAAGGCTAACCTATGTGCATAGGGTATTCTTCTTGGCGGACAACTAAATGGAGCTTCTTTGGTCAATAAGATTCTCATTTTAAAATCACTACGCGGATTAAATGAGCTTTCATTGAAAAGGGAATAAGCGGGCCTAACTATGTCTACTACTTTTATTCTATCAATTTCTGATATTTTGTCATTAATATTTAGATGCAACTCACAGTTTGTATCCCTCATGTCGATGTTTAACATTTGATGCATGAAATCGTTCTCTTTATCGCCATCGGTGGAGGTAGAGGTGGAAGCAGAAATATGAGGATTTTCATCAGAGTGATCTTGATTTCTCTTGAAAGTTTTGTTTTCTGAATCAGGTTTTTGCAACTCCAAACCAATTTTCCCAATGAAGTCTCTACCTAGAATAATGGGATAACTCATTGAAAATGTTTTAACAATTAATATATTTAAAGTGATAATCATATTTTGATACATAACTTTGGTTGTTATACTACCCAATACATCTAAGGGACTGCTATTCACACCACAGTAAAGATGATCTTTCGGCAATTGTTTTATGATTAAGGCTGGGGGCACAAATTGTTTTTGCACAAAACTAATTGGGCTTCCAGAGTCGATTAGTGTTAACAGTGTTGTTGAACTAAGCATGCTATCACCGATGAATTGGTAGTTTATGTTCACTTCGAAATCGTTTAACTGCAGATTTGTATCCTCATCTCGAAGAACAGCTGATTGCAAAAATCCATCAACTGGTCGATTATCACTACTGGTTAACGGCTGAAGTATCATCACAAGCTTTTTATTGTTACATCTCGTCGATATGTGACCCTCTTCTCCGCACTTAAAACAGGTGATTGGTTTCCTGGTTGAATCTATGTGTGTTTTTGCCTCCCGCCTATTCACTGGTATCGTGTCCTGTGAGAAGCCTTTTTCCATAGATGAACTTGGTCTTATTGTCCATATCTACAATCACCGAACATTCTTCGAATTGTTCCACCCAACGGTGAATGGGAAAGTTATCATCACCGCTGAACACTGGAACAGAATTTTCTATGTCTCTGAAATTGTAGCTTGTGGACGGGACTGTACTGAGCTTGTCATCCATCAGTTGCAATTCTTGTAGGTGTTGTTTAAGCTTCATTATATCTTCCTTTTTCTTGCAGATTCTCCTCAGTCTCGACAACTCCTCATCAAGCGCCTGTTCTTCTGCACCTTGTGATTCACCTACCTCGTCGGATAACTGATCTATTTCTGGTAATGATTCGTCGGTTTCAGAATTATCACTTATTATTCTGAAAAGTTCTTCCCTCGAAAAATCTGCTACTGCCTCCTCAATGCGGATTTTTAACTCGGCTTTGGTTCCTTTTGACTGAAGTTTTAGATTCCTTAGCACGTTCTTTAAAATAGCAACATTTGCCAAATTTAAAAACTCTTCCCACTCTTTAGGCATTATTTAAAATTATATTCTTTATTTATTTATGTATATTTTTTGTCTTAAATTCAGCAAAAGAACTCGAAATTATTTATTAAAAGGAACACTTGCACGTGTTTCTACACAATTTCAATTAACGAAGGAACAATCCCACTTCTGAAATTTGTAGAGGGGGCGAGGAAGTCAGTCAATAAAAAAACAACTTGTACTAATTTACGCTACTTCGACTTTATTGTGCAACGCACTTCCACTGACTGCGTGCATTGTCAGCTAACAATTTTGGTATTGTCAGCTTTGAAGTAATTTGGTAACAAATTTGTGCGTGTGCGTATGTTGAATATGTATGAATATGAGAAGCTTTTTCGAGCAGATCATTCGATCAGGTCCGGTACATTATTTAAATATATAATCACCGCAAAAGATGGAAACATGATCATACCATCCGAATACGACAGTATGGTTTTACATTATTCGAACGCCTTTTCTTTTTTTTCTTTGCCTGCACTATTTCGTTCGTTCTCTTCTTCGGGTTTAACCTGAATCCGAAATCATTTATATAATCAAAATTTCTAAACCTTGATTCTACTTATATTTTAGCGTTTATATAGGTTCTAATATTTCGCAAATATTTCGAAACAAAGAAACATACTACATATATCTAATTTTCGTGTTTTCGTCATTAGATTTTCCGAAATCTTGTTATGGGATTATCTGCAATTCATTCGGATAGACATTTTAATTTAGTAAGTATATAAAATATGTACATATTTTAGTGGGGGCTAAACCCCATTTATTTCGCTTAATGCAAGCTTAAACTAAGTTAAAAACTAACAGGAGTTAAGGGTTAGGAAATAAGGCAATGGTGGATGAGATCAAATTTAAGACGAGAAGTGCTCAGGTTAAAATCAAAAAGGGGGAGGTTTGAGTTGACCTTACAGAGCATGCGGGAGATTGGTTCGTTAGAGCCATAAGAGGTGCGGTGGGTCGGGATATAGAAGAGACCAGGACAGCGTAAAAATACGAGGGTTAGTGTTGAAGGAAATAGAATTGTAAAGGGAAGCGCAGTCCACAGAACCGAAGAGCAGTCGATGAATGAAGAGAATCTCAGCTACATGTCTGCGTTTTTCGAGGGTATTCAGGTTCAGAAGTTTGAGGCGGTCGCGATAGGGAGGTAAGATAAATGGGTCACTCCAGGGTAGTCCACGAAAAGCAAATCGAAGAAAACGACGTTGAATGTTCTCGATTGGGGATATCTGAATTCGCTGAAAGGGGGACCATACTTGGCTGGCATATTCAAGGAGGGGCCGGACAAGGGTAATGGAAAGTGACCTTGTCACATACGGTTGCAAAATTCTTTAGACCAACGTTCGATAAAACCGAGCGATGCAAACGGAAGTTTAACTCTCTATCGGATTGAACCTGGGGTACTGGTTGGTCATGCAGAGAGGAAGATTGATTGGACTTACGAGACAAAGTCATAGATTGGCATTTGGAGACATTAAACTCAAAGCAATTTTTTAGACACCAAGTAGAAAACCTGTCGACTTCTTCTTGAAGGAGAATAGAGTCTTGGGGTGAAGAAATAGTTTTGGAGAACTTAGTATCATTGGCGTAAATGGATACGGAGCGGTGTTTGATAATTTTCTCAACATAGTTTATAGTTAAAATTAAAAAGAGGGGACCTAGATAGCTGCCTTGTGGGACACCAGAAGTGGCTAAAAATGGAGTTGAGAAGGCTGATCTAAAGCGAACGCTATAGTAACGGTTCTCCAGATAAGAAGATATCCATTTTAACAATATGGGGTCAAAACTGAGGGAATACAACTTGAAAAGGATCAGTTGATGTGATATATTGTCGAAGGCCTTAGCGAAATCTGTAGCAATAACGTAAATTTCGTTGCCATTTACTAGGCGTGAAAGCGCAAAGGATACGAATTCAACTAAGTTTGTAGTAGTTGATCTAACTTTTAGAAATCCGTGCTGACTGGGTGATATAAGTGACTTGCACTGAAAGGTTAGAACTTCATATAAAAAACTTTCGAACATTTTAGGTATGTGAGAAAACTTAGCAATAGGATGGTAGTTGGTTACTTCATTATTTGATCCCTTTTTGTGAACCGGGGTTCACAAAGAAAGAGGTCTTCCAAACTTGGGTCATCCGCAAACTTTTGAGAAGGTGTGTCGAAGATTTCGTGGTACCTGAAGGCGAGCTAGAAGCGGGATTTAAGATATGCGAGCTGATAAAGTTTGGGTATTTGGGTCCTGTTGTAAGGTTAAAATTGGGAAAGCAGTTGTTAGTACTCATGGGAGGGTGTGGGGGTGTTTGATCAGTGATGGTAGCAGGGGCAGGGGTTAAATTAAATGAAACGCGTTGGGGCTTAGATGGAAGAGAGGCACTTGGTGCTTTTGTGGAGATACGTGAATGGGGTTGCTTAGGGATATAGACGGGAGGGGCAAAATTGGGCAATATTTTGGTTTTAAGGCTCTAGTTGGGGTCAGGTTAAGGATGTGGATGGGGAATGGATCTGGGCGATTTATAATTATCTTTTAATGAGACGTTGCTTCGTTTTTTTTCTACGTTTTTGTTGGTTGATCAATCAAATAACCACTTGTTTTTAGCCGGTAAATTAATTTTGAAATTCCGTTTGTTTTTGTGGTGAGATGTTGAGAATATTATGCATGGGCTGATGGTGATGCCATACCTCTTTTTGAAAAATTCGGAAATCCAAGCAACATCTGCATAATTTGGAGCACCTTTGATGAGTAGGGTGGTGAACATCTGATTCGTTGTGCGGAGCCTTGCCACTCTGAAGATGTCCACGTCGTGTTAAATTGTGTAACAAGTTTCCGTGGGGCGGCGGCAGGAGGGGTTGGAGTTGGAGCCATTATATCACCATACGATTTTTGGATCAAAGAACTGGTGCTAGGTGGTGGTAAAGGTTGAGTTGTCGGCACTGGATCTGGCCATGATTCGGCTTCAGTTTGTAACAATACAGTCAAAATTTAAGTATTGTAACTGTTGTGTGGTGGGAGATGGGTTGGAAGACCATTAATTTTGTGGCATACTGTTAGAATGACATTTTCTAAATCATTCAACACTGTTCTATTCGTGGTGAGTTCATCATTAAGCTCACTGATTTTATGAAATATGATATCAAGCGTGGACCTGTAATGATTTGAGAGTTGGTAATTGTTGGTTCGAGATGGAGATTGGATGTGGATGATTGGAGATGAATATCGATGTCTTCCCGGAGAGAGTTGATTTAATTACATGTTTTCCTTTAATTAAATGATTGCGGTTCTGATTGATATACATCCACTTAAGACTGTATCAAACTTTCGCTTGTATGTTTCTTCATTTCTGGATTTTGCACTTCTAGCTCAATTAAAAGCGCAACTTGTTTTTCAATGCTATGACCAAAGTCAAAGATTGATAGTTTGTCCGTTATCAGTCTGACGAGGGAGTTATGGTTGGATTCATTGGAGTCACTGAGGCAATTTATTGCAAGGAGCACATGTGAGAGAGAAATACTGATACACTCACCACAGAAGAACAGTAGATTTTCGGAGAACTCTTTAAGGAAGACCGTGTTTCCTTTATTTAGGCCGACACAAATAGCATGAAATATTTTACCGCAGACCCCCTACAGGCAACAAAGTCAGCATTATTGTCGATAATGGAGCAATTGGTTAATTCACAAGAAGACATGACGAAGACCAGGAAAACAAAAAGCTAAATGCGGAGAAAAAAAATTAAAAATGCACTAAACGCACTGTCGCGAAATGAACAGACTAGTAGGTCAACAATAAAAACAAAAATGCGCGTCAGCGATAACAATTATTGGGCAAGAAATTAGGTTATTAGTTATTATTAGTCAATCTCATTGCTGCTATTTCATAAGCAGCGTTTCCATGAGCTTGAGAGAAAGGGACGAAAGTGCAAGAGCCTGTAGGAGAAGGGAGATTTATTTTTTAAGAAAAGTAACCGACTAATGCTGTTTTCTATTTACTTGGAATAAGACATTATGGTATTTAAGTGTTCTTCCTAATACATGACAAAAACTGATTTTGCTTATGCAAAAAGATGACAACTGGAATGTAATTACATTGTAAATGAGCGTTAGGATGGAAGATAAGTAATTTTACATAAATTTTAATGTTTTTGACGAACAGCCATCTTTTCCACCTTTCGGATATTGTAGTATTTCTTGTCTTAGTTTTCGATAATTTTGGGATAAAACGTTTAGGAAATGCGTTTCTGCTTTGTTTGAACTGTTTTCCGTTTTCTATTGGTTTGGTTTTTTAAGGCTGGAAAGACAGGCCTCTAATCTTGACAACCACCTCTAATTCCAGTCTACCACGCTTCTTCTTGTGGCTTAATACTCTTCATCCGATGAGGGGTACGGCATCTTATTCGAGAGAGGATAGTGTTCCTGATCATACCAGCAGCTTCATCCACATCATTATTGAGGACAAATAATGACCGGTTGAAATTTCTGATAAAGCTGTTAAGTCTATTTCATTGGTATTCCCATATTTCTATACGGCTGTTTTAGGAATGTTTTCTCTAACAGTGTAGTGTACGGAAAATTAGCTGATATGACACAGCTGCTTTTGCAGAAACATATCTAATTGACTTTTATACATTAATCCCTAAGAATACAACACCTTTGCCATTCTTGCCTTCCAAGGCTGGTTCTTGGATTTCCTCTTCACAACAGGTGTCTAACAGAATACAAAAAAAAAATAGCACAGTGCTGTATCCCAACTCCCCCGGCCCCGGTCATAGTACTGTTGCTTGCACTTGGTCACTGCTGTTGCTGTATTTGTCATACGGTACGGGCAATAGTTGAGTGCATATAACGACCGATGGATAGCGGGTTGCAAGTGTGAATTTTGTTGGTTCACTTTTTCATTTTGTTGTAACAGCATAACACTTACCCCGGTTTCGCTATTTTCGTGCGTAGTGATGTAGCTAACCAAACTCCTCCACAATATGATCCCTATTCTAATCTAGAATTCAACTTCATGTAGTTAAAATTCCATCTCCGGCAAAGTACGTTAAAACCATAAAATTGCGATATTAACAGCATAACCAATTGGGGAACTATTAACATTTAATGCTTTCAAAACTCAATGCTCTCTGCTCGCATTAAAGCAAAATTTAAATATCCAGCTCCTTACATCGTCGAAACCGAAAACTTTCCATTCTCGGTATGTGTGTCAGTGACAACCTACGTTGGAATGACCACATATATGATGTAGTGAAAAAAGCTGCGAAATGTCTGTGTTTCCGCAAGCGATGTAAGAAATATTTCAGCCCCTCTAATCTGGCCTCAATATATAAGCATTTATCCGCCCAAAATTATAGTACAATGCCCACATCTGGTGATGTAAATAGCGATGGCGCAAGGTGAAACAAGAGACATTTCGTCGGTGGTCGAGGTGGTCAATTGACTGATGTTAGCATCACCTATGAGCCTTATCGCACTCTTTTGAATTATCTAGCAGGTGCAGAGCAGGTTTTAGGAGCACCAGACGTGGGCACTGTGCTCCTATTTTGGACGGATGAATGCCTTATATATTGAGGCAAGGTCAACGGGGAAAAGTATTTCTTACATCATTTCAGGAAACTTAGGCATTTCGCAGCATTTTTGGCAACATAAAATATGTGGTCATTCCAATATAGGTTGTCATTGACACACATACCGTGAATGGAAAGTTTTTCGATTTCGACAATGTAAGTGCCATTCATGGATAATGGCTAGGTGTTTTGATTTCGCTTTAACGACATCAGACAGCATTGAGTTTTAGAAGCATTAAATTCTACTCTGTTGGTTGTTCCCCAATTGGTCATGCTATTTATATCGCAATGTAATGATCTTAACATACACTGCGGTTCCGTGCTGTAGCCGATGATCAGGGACGTGAGTCTGGCAACGAATATGAAAAGCAGAAAGTACTGCCGTTAGCAAAGGAATATATTAGATTAGAAGTAACAGAAAATCTTCTTAATGAAGTTTAAGAAGAGTTTCGGGGACAGAACAGAGCTCTAGGGCATACCAGCACTTATTGTATGGATATCAGACTTGAAACCATCCAAGAAAACTTGAATTGAACGTTCCGAAAGGCGATTTCTAATCCATTGGAGAAAAGATCCTTCGAACCAAAATGCACGCATTTTTAACAAAAGAGCCAAATGCCAAGTACTGTCAAATGCCATAGAAATATCAACTGCAACTTTCTTGATTTCACCCGATTCATGTAAGCTTTGGTTCCACTTTTCGGTTAGACATGCTATCAAGTCACCAGTTGACCTGTTGCTACGAAAACAGCACTACCGGTTGTGAAGTTTTCGTGTTTCGAGATATTTCCTGAGCTAATGGTTTATCAGCATTTCCATGACCTTGTAAGGGAGGGACGTAAGTGCAATGGGTCTGTAGGAGGAAAGAGAAGAAGATTCGTTTCTTTTATGCTGCAGAAGTGCTGGTTTCCATCTGCTCGAAAAGAGTCCTAAAGAGTAGGAGTGATGGAAAAGCTCACGCAGTGGTTTTGCCAGCATGGAAGATAACCTCTTCAGAAGAAGGGTAGATATACCATCTGGACCAGCGGATTTATGTACAATGTATTAAGATTTTTATGTACACTTGCTACTACAGTAGTGCGAAAGTGTATTCGTCCCATTGAAGATTCGACGCACTCAAGTGTAGGAGGAGACAAACGAAAATGCAGAAGTGTTTATTTAGCCCCAAAGTTTGCAGCAAGCAGATCCCCCGAAGCTATATTTTATTCCCATCATTATTCGTAAACTTAATACGTAAGTATGAATCACGATTGTGACTTGCCTCAAATAAAGCCGCATTGAAGGTTAATAATAATTTGTTTTGGTATGTGTCATCAATTTCGCCGATCGATGGTTGTTGCAACTTCTAGTGTTACCTTATCTTTTATAGAGTCGAACCAGAATGGCATAGATCGCGAGTCATTGAAACTGAAGATTTTTAATTGTCGACCACACTTCGGTTAATTTTTTTACAGATTTGCTAACTTTGGTTTCTGCATACCATATTCTGCCGTTTCCTCTTCGTATGCGATTGTTAAGGGAATGATCCTGCGCTGAAATTCTTCGCGTATTTTTTTTATTATGTGTTATTGTTTTTTTTTTCTATTTTTGCAAAAGTTAATTATAAAACTACAACATAATTTCGCAATAGATTTTAAAGAATAGTTCGTTACGTTATTATTTTTAAATAAGAAAAATGGAATTAGTTCATTATTAGTATAAGTAAATTTATTAATATTGTGGGGTTAGTAATCCAGAAGTATATTTGTATGTACATACGAAAAACAAAGAAAAGATATAAGAATGAACAACAATTTCAATTTTGGTGGGGGCGAATGCCCCCATTTATTCGGCTTAATACAAGCTATAACTTAAAAAATAAACTTAAACTAAAACTTAAAACTAAGGTTGGTTGGAATGGTGAAGGAGAACAGATTTGAGGTAGGAAGTGGTGCGGTGAAAGTCAAAGACGGTAGGGTTTGAGTTGATTTGACGTAGCATACGGGAGATTGGTTCGTTCGCGCCATAGGAGGTGTGGTTTGTTGGTAGATAGAAGAGTCGAGGGGTACGTAGATTACGAGGGTTAGTGTTGAGGAAAATGGAGTTGTGAAGGGACGCGCATTCAACGTGACCTGAAAGGAGTCGATGAGTGAAGAGAAAGTCTGCTGCATCTCTGCGATCTTCGAGGGTGTTTAAGTTGATAAGGGTGAGACGATTTTGATAGGGGGGCAGATTAAAAGGATCGTCCCAGGGCATACCTCGAAGAGCAAATCGAAGAAAACGACGCTGAATGCTTTCAATTCTCGAGATATGAACACGATGATATGGCGACCATACTTGACTGGCGTACTCTAGGAGGGGGCGAACAAAGGTAATATAGAGGGACCTGGTCACGTATGGGTTGGTGAATTTTTTGGACCACCGTTTTACAAAACCTAGTGCAGAGTTGGCTTTGAGGATTATCTCATCCATATGTAAACGGAAGTTGAGCTCGCTGTCACACAAAATGCCGAGGTCGCGAAGAGACTGTACGGAGGAGATAGGTTGGTTATGGAGAAGATAGAGTCGGGGAGGAGATTGGTTCCGCTTATGTGAGAAGGTGATGGATTGGCATTTGGCGATGTTAAGTTCCAAAGAATTTTTGAGGCACCAGATCGAGAAACTATCAAGATCTTGTTGAAGGAGGAAAGAGTCATGGGGAGAGGAAATGGTTTTGAAAAATTTGGTATCGTCGGCGTAAAGGGAGACAGACGAGTGTTTGATGATCATATCGAGATCATTTATGGTTAATATAAAAAGAAGGGGACCGAGATGGCTGCCTTGTGGAACTCCAGAGGTGGCCAAAAATGGAGCGGACTGGGCTGACCTAAAACGAACACTGTAAAAACGGTTTTCGAGGTAAGAGGATATCCATTTTAACAATATGGGTTCAAAGCCGAGGGCAGACAATTTAAAGATAATTAACCGATGAGAGATTTTATCGAAGGCTTTGCTAAAATCGGTTGCAACTACATCGACTTCATTGCCATTCTCTAGGGCAGAGAGGGCAAAGGATACGAATTCAACGAGATTTGTGGTGGTTGACCTACCCTTTCAGAAGCCATGTTGTCTAGGGGAAATAAGTGATTTGCATTGGAAGCTTAGAGCTTCATACAAAATACTTTCGAAGAGTTTGGGTATATGGGAGAGTTTAGCGATGGGACGATAGTTGGTTATTTCATTCTTTGATCCTTTCTTGTGGATCGGGGTTATGAAGGAGGTTTTCCAAGCCTGAGGAAATTCTCCTTGTGAAAGGGATAGACGGAAGAGATTAGAAAGGGCAAGGGAAAGAGAGGAAGAACATTTTTTAAGAAATATGGCAGGGGGGCCATCTGGGCCGGGTGTGAATTCGTCATTGAATTGGTGTAATTTATATTCGATATAAGACGGGTCCAAA
The DNA here is from genome assembly GCA_949129095.1 of Volucella bombylans. Classification (NCBI taxonomy): domain Eukaryota; kingdom Metazoa; phylum Arthropoda; class Insecta; order Diptera; family Syrphidae; genus Volucella; species Volucella bombylans. The sequence goes on from OX422140.1 coordinate 233,957,964, forward strand.
GTATGAGAAAGAAGTGGGCCATTGGAGACGTTCAGTAGGTAACTAAAATAGGATGGATCTGGTACAAAGGAGTCGTTGGTGAAGGATTGTTTAAAAAATGTGTCAAATAGGTTGGCAATGGTGAGTGGATCGGTTGATGACCTGTTGTTGAAAGAGAGGGAAGGAGGGTAACCATCGGACTTTCTTTTGTAGTTAACAAATTGGAAAAAGGACTTAGGGTGGTTTATAAGGTTGACTTGCGCATTGTTAAGGTAGCGCTGGTAAAGGGAATCGTAAAGTTCGGTGAAATGAAGATAAGCACCAAGATAGTTGGAATAGTCGCTAAAGGATCTGGTACGCAGGAAAACAGCCCATAACCTATTTCTCTTATTTCGTAAGGAACGAAGCTTGCGATTATACCAGGGAGGACTAGTAGATGATGTTTTAAGGCGGGAAAACGGAACGTAAAGGGAAAAAGAATTAAATATTTCTTTATAAAAAATGGGTAAGGCATCATTTATACTTAAGTTGTGAAAGTTAAAGTGGGATCTGCTGAGATATTCACTGATTTTGTGAAAGTTTGCTTTATGAAAGTCGTGGGATGAGAGAGTTGTGGGGGGAGTAGACTGGAATGAAGAGTTATGAAAAAATGAAAGTAGAAGGGGGGGATGGTAGTTATCGATTGTTGAGAGAGATAGGGGACAAAGTGAGACTGAGGAGTTAATTGGATCTGTTGTGAAAATAAGGTCTAATTGCCTGCCCATATAATTGGATATACCACTGACTTAGCATAGACTTGAGTCTGTTAAGCGATCTAAGAAGAGACATTCCTTAGCTGAGATGGCATTTGAAGCGATGAAAAACGATTGATCATCTGATGGAGTCCACTGTAGCTGAGGAAGATTAAAGTCGCCGAAAATAAGGATATCATCAATAGGGTCTGACAGGTCAATTAAATGATCGATCGCATCAATAACAAATTGGTAAGATTCGATAGGTTGAGCTGGTAGGATGTAGCAACATATAACGTAAAGGGACTTGAGAGGCAGTGATATTTTTATTGCGACAAAGTCGGCTTTAGAGGATGAAAAAATTGTAATGGGAGAAGAGTTAAGGCTGTTGTCCATCGCCAGTAGGACGCCTCGACAGGGGGAATCTTTATTTGTGCGGGTAGGATCGTCGTCGCGGAAAACATTAAAAGTAGGAGGGAACAATTCCTGGTTCTTTATGTCGGGAATCAAATTGGTTTCGGTCAAGGCGTAAATATCAAAGGGAAGAGCATGCGATTGACGTAGGACAGCATTGGTTTTAGAGCGAAGACCTCTTACATTCTGGTAGTAAAATGTAAGAGGGATGTTGTGGGGTGGAGGTGTGAGGCAGGATGGTTTAAGCGCTGGCAAGGGAGGCACGTTATGGACGAAAAAATTTGTCGTGGTCGGCTCGGCTTCGTTGTAGGTGTGATACTCGTTTAGAGTGAACATAGTTGCCGAGTGCAGCTAGGTCGTCTTCTACTTTCTGAGGGGACATGTTAAATATCTCGTGGTACCTGACATAAAGGTTCCTGAGACTGATAGGGTCGGTAGGGAGGCCTTCCTGCTGGATGGAAACCATGACGCTGGTTTTGGTTTTCCCTTCGTAGCAGACCGAGTCAGATTTGTCATGTAAATAGGTAAGAAAGAGACGAATGTTTTCATATATCTTTCGTTCTCTGAGCCTAGAGAGAGCATATCGACTTTCTGTAGTGCCATTGGTTTGCTGTGTCAGTTTAACAGTGGGGGGAAAAAGGGGATCAAGAATAGGAGCATTGGAGGAGGGAGATAGAGATAAATGATTGGATATGGAGTTGGACGAAGGATGAGATGTGGGGTTTAAGGTATGGGAGTTAATGAAGTTAGGGTACTTAGCTCCAGTTTTAAGGTCGAAGTTGGGAATTGGGTTGCTAGCTGGGTTTGGTGGCGTAGAAGGTTGAGAAGGAATAATATGGGTGGTTGGGGTTAAGTTGAAAGAGACGCGTTGGCGCGGGGACTTCGGAGGAACGGGGGGAATTGCGGGATTAGAAGATTGGTGTGTAAGGGCTTTGTGTCGGATAAGTGAGGAGGGAGGACTAAAATTGGGGAATAAGTTTGTTTTGAAGCTCCAATTGGGGTCGAGATTAGAGCTTCGTTTTTTGGAAGCATATTTTTTATTTGGAAGGGGGTTTTAGAGGGGTCTTTTTTTAAGTTTATTATTAACACTACGATTATTTTTAACACTTTCATTACTCTCGAGATGTGCGTTTTCTCGTTCTTCAGAGCATTTTGAAATTCTTATCTTCCCAGGTTTAGTTGTCTTACCAGGAGGAGTAGGGAACAACCACGAATATTTGGCTGGGATGTTGACTTTGAAGCTGCAGGAACTATTGGAGTCAGAGGGGGAAATCATCTGGCACTCGCTAATGGTGATAGCGTAACTTCGGTGAAAGAAATTCCGCACCCAAGAAACATCAGCGTGTTGAGGGGCCCCTTCAACGAAGAATGCCGTATGGTTTCCCTGTTTCAGCTTTTCGAGTCTGTTTTTCCATTCGGAGGGGGTCCATGAAGTTCCAAATTGATTGAGCAGTTTGCGTGGAGCGGCGACGGGCGGGATTTTAGTTGATAAAGGCAAGACGGTTTCGGTTTCCGTTGTTAGGGTGGCGGGAGGAGTATTTGAAAATGATGAGACTCCGTGTCTACTAATTCATTATGAATTGAGACATTGTACGGGGAACTAGCCTGGAACTGAATTTGATCGGGTATTCCATCGATTTTGTGGGAAGCCAATCTCACTTCTTTACCGATTTCGGCAACGGTCAACCGAGTTGCTATGAGTTCCTCGCTGACATCAATCATTTTTAGGGTCAGGTCATCGAGCGTAGAATCTGATGGATGCGGGATGTGATGTGTTGTTTTGGAGGAAGATTGAAAAACCAAGTCGAGATCAGTACGGAGAAGGTTGATAGAGTCGTTTATGTGTGTGAGTTCGTTCGACTTAAGGAGGTTGGCAAAATTTGTTTTGAGGAAAGCTTTAATTCCGTCGAAGTGATATTTGATCACTTCGCTCTCGTTGTCGTGATTAGATTTGCTTTTCGATAGGTTTTGTATCGCTGCCAGTTGCTTTTCGATCATTCTTTCTGTGGACTTGTAAGCATCCACATTACTATCAATGCAGTTTATTGAGTCTTCAATCTTTTCTATTCTGTCCAAAATAGTTCTGCTAATATGACCATTCTCGGTTAGCATCGCATTGATAGACTCGTTGTTGCATTTAATTGCCAACATAACGTGAGCCAAGGTGATCTCTTTGCACTCGTCGCAGTAAAAATTGAAAAGACTGCAATACTCCTTGAGGTAGGTTACGGATCTCCGGGTTAGTCCGATGCATATGGCATGGAATGATTTTCCACAGAGACCATTGCATGCTACCCATTCGGCGTTGGGGTCAACAATTGAGCACAAAACACTAGCACAGCACTTTTCCATTATTAGTTTATTGAGGTTAATTTTTTGTTTGGATTTGTTTTTTTTTGTTTTGTTTTGTTTTCGTTTTGGTTTTGTTTTGTTTTGGGGTCAAAACTGGCACAGTTGAGTTTGAGGAATCGGCAGACAAAACTAGGTCGACGAACAACGGTAGATATACTGAGTCGGCAGTTTACGGGACTTTGAAAAAAAAGTGGAAAATAATAACTGAACTCGGTATACGGGAGAAAAAGAAAAACTCGTCCGCACAGGTTGACAATTGAAAAAACAAAACAAAGCTAAGCGAGGAAATTAGGAAATGTATTATAATAGCCATGATTTCAATTTTTTCAACATTTCATTCAACTGCCTAATAATTCGTATTTCTTTAAGCACTCGGTTTTTTACTCTTTGTACACTATTGGAAATGTAGGATCGAAACCAATCATGAATAATACCTCTAAAACCATATTTGTAGAGTTTACTCAGAAGTATATCATGATCTACAGTATCAAAGGATTTTGTTATGTCTATGAAGAGTGCAGCGGTTATGTTCCTATTATTAAAACCCTTACATATTTCAGCAGAGAATTTTAGGAGGGCATCCTCAGTTGAACAAACACAAACAAAACCAAACTGATATTCACTGAAAAAACGATTTCTTTCTAAGAACCTGACCATTCCCATTTTAACATTCTTATACAAAGGTATCACTTCAGCTATTTTTAAATAATTTGGAAACACACCACATATAACGCTTCTGTTAAACATGAAACATAGAATATCACAAATGTTTAAAACTATTTTTTTTAGGAAGTTATTTGAAATTCCATCAGACACCTGTGTATTAGAGTTTTTAAGAGACTTAATAATTTCATATACTTCATAAGAAGTTATAGGGTCAAAGAAACAACTCTGCGGATATGAGCCTTCTTGAGCTAAGCCCATTTAGAGAACGAATCAGTGAAATCGGAAACTACCTTAGCACTTATAGAGCAAAAGAATTTATTTAATGTAAAGATATTAGATTCTGATATAAGAGCATTATTTTCTTTTATGTTCTGGAGTTGTTCCTTTTGATTCGATCCATTTAATATATCTTTGACTAGTTCCCATTCCCTTTTGGAGCTACCATGGGCCTCACGAAGAGTAATTGTTTTTACATAAAAAAAAATCTCTAAAAATATCTTTACACATTTTTTTATATTTAGTCTTGATATTATCATTGTCGGGATTATTAATTTTCTTGAGTTTTTCCAACTTTTTCTTTTTTTTTACTATTTTTTTAGAACATTGAAGGGTATGGTATTCTAGTGTCCTAATAAACTTAAAGAAGGCAGTGGAAGGATTACATACATTCAATACATTTTCCCAATGTCCTAACCTAAGGAGATTATTAAGAGAGGCAAAATCGGTTTTAGCAAAATCATAACCATTTGAAAGTCTTTTATTTATAGGGGAACAAGTATATTTTAAAATAAGACACGTAGCACAAAGATCAGAGACTTGCAAATCAACAACAGAGCTTAAAATTCCTACACTTTGAGGTTTGGAAAGACGCATCATAATGTGATCAATAGAAGTACTAGAAGACACAGAAATACGCGTTGGTCTATTAATACATGACACAAAAACAAAAGTAGATAACAAAAACAAAAATAGATAACAAAAACAAAAATTATGCACCCAAGTTGAGTTTTGTAAGATATCTAAATTAATATCATCCAAAAGGATAACGTCATTAGAAACATCAGACAATAAGTCTTCCAACTCCTCATAAAACATAACTAACATACTTCAATGACAAGACACTGCACGGCATTATTGTAAAAAAATATGATCTACCAAGAATACTCTATAAAAAAAAAAACATAAACATATCTATACCTACAGTCAATACTTATCTATATTAACATTATAAATGTCTGTCTGTTCCGTTTTTACGACTAAACCGCGGAAATTTGGTATGAACATAAGTTGAACACCGAGAAATGATATAGGCTACAATAAAAATTATATATCTAATACAGATGTGTATGAATGTGTTTTTGCTGATTTTTTTATAAGCTGACAAAAGTCCTGTTAAATTAAGCAGGTTTTTTCAGCATTTAGTTGTTTCTTATTCTAACCTTTCGATCGCAAAACAACCTTTTCAATTTCTAAAACAATCTAAAACATAAGTCTAATATAAAGCTTAGATCCAAGAGAACTTGAGCTGCGATAGCTACTGGAACCCAAGAAGCCCCGGAGCAATCTCAGGTCTACTGGTCCATAGATGAAGGTGTCGCGTATCTCTTAGAGCTAAAGACGTTGGAACATCTGAGTGAGGGATTAGAGAAGTCACAAGTCTCACGCATTTTAGACGCTGAGCGTCACGCATCTCTTAATGCTAGTGAGACAATTGAAACGGTCATTTAAATGTAGAACGACAAACAGGGAGATATGTTTTTACACGTAAGACTTGGGAGCTCTTAGTGCACTTGATTATGTCCCATTAATTAATGTTAAACATCGATTAGTAATCCAAAGGAAAATGTTTTAAAAAACGCGCAATGCACTGAAATGGAAGGAAAAAAACAATTGGTATGTGTTGCTCTGGTGGCATAATCTCACTTCTATCTGTATGTGAGCCAGAGATAGAAATCATAATGCCAGGTTTTTCACCTACTTTTAATACAACTTTTAGATAGCTCAACTTTACGATAAATAAAACTACACAAAACATTTAAGACAACGTTAATTTATTAGTCTTCACTCAATGAAAGTTAAAACAGGAATTATCATACCACTCTGTCTTTATATGCATACATGAATCTTTCTCTCTTTTCTTAAATACCTTCTTGTTCTGAGTTACCAATTGGTTCATTTTCTGTTAAAAACTTTTGTGATCCAAGGTCAAATTTATCATAGAATTGGCATAAGTTCCTAAAAGTTTACTTTATGGGGGATGAAACCAATGAAGTGGACTGTTGGTGTCACAATAGCCAAGGCGTAGATAAAGAGACTGCTTTGAAGTTTCAGAGAATGTTGCATGAAACTAACCGCCTAATACCGCCTAAAACTGTTTTAGGCAGAATGCCGGGAGAAGATTACAAATCAGCGACGCACCCAAACCGTACACAAAGTAGAGAACACGAGAGACCATTGATAAATGAAGAAGAAATCGTTCTTCTTTTTACATTCTCGTGATCACAGATTAACTGGCGTGTCTGATACACATAAATATGTTATTATCTGTTACCCGTTACAACACTAAGCCGCAGAACCGATTTTGATGAAATTTGGTACTTCAAATGGCACCCGGCAGCTAGATCGAACTACAAATTTTTCAATTTCTTTCTTTGTGAATACGAGTAAAGTGGTTCAATTTAAAACAAAATCATATTATCCATTTCTTGCAGTTTTTTTTTTATTTAGGTAGCATTTGAATTTCTTTTTAACACCTTAATGCTGAAGAAGGTATTACTGCTCTGAAAATGCCGGAGCACGTGGTAAATTTTTTTGGAAAATTGGATAGAGAGAAAGTGTATTAGTGTAGTTGGACTTATTGTTGTACGAGTATTTTATCCAACCATTCACCTCACGAGATTTTAGTTGCCTGAAAAAAGAATGTCTTTCGTGTACGGCTGGTTTCGAACCCCGAGCCGTCCAATTAGGAAGCCAATTCACTACCACTTGAGCCACGATAACCCACGAATATATTGTATTATAGTATTTAATTAATCTAGTGCTGTTTTCATTTTATAAACTATGATATGTATGTATGTAAATACAATACATACGAGTGAGTAACACTTTTTTAAGTAGGTTTATGTAGTTTAGATCTATTTATCTTTTTAGAAAGTCTAAATTTTTTAGTGCAGATCAGCAACCAAGGTGAGAGACCTTTTTGAAATATTATCATAATAGCGACCTGTGGGCTTTTAAATCCCCAGTAATTGTAGGCAAAGTACAAAATTGACATGATGGAAGAATTATTGCACAAATTTCAAGACGTTAACGCTACATACAATGATTTTATCTGCAACGAAGCTCTCATAAAAGTAACAATGATATCAGGGAAACATATATCAGACTTTGGGCTGAGTATACCAATTAGAACTGAGGTCGTTAGTAGTGATTTAATACGAGAAATGAGTTATTATACAATTTCATTGCAACAGCAACTCGCTGAATGTGTTCTACTCGTACATTTGAATCCAGAAGACAGAATAGTTTTTAACAATTTTATTTTTCAACAAATTGAGAGTGGTATGGTCTTTTTAGATTCTCCTGGAGGAATTGGCAAGACTTGCTTTTTAAATTTACAAATTCGGAAAAATAAATGTATTGTTGTTGTAGTAGCCTCCTCTGGAATAGTGGCTATGCTACTCGGTTTTGGCCGAATGGAACATTCAGTACTTAAGCTGTCATTGAACTTAATTCATGAAAAAACACATATTTGTTACATCAGTAAAAATATCGATCGTGGACGGATGTTGTAACAATGTAAACTGTTGGTTTTAGACAAATGTAAAATGTATCACAAAAGAGCAATCAAAGCACTCAATCAGACTATGAAAGATATTAAAAACAACGAGTAACTACTAAAGACACACAAGCAGATGATATAAATGCATGTTTAAAGGCTTCAACTTTACGGCAAATATTTGCTACACAGAGATACAGAATGAGTCAATTCCCGGATGCTTTCCGCAAAATCGGTGAAGATCGGATTGCTACAGATGAATATACGATTATATATAATAATTGTGAATTCTGTAATTGTGTTCAATGTACTGTGGAATTGGTGAGCAAAGTTTATCCTCAACCGCAAGCTAATATGGGAAACGTAGGACAGATAAATGAAAAAATTATGTCAAAGGTCGAGGAGGATATTGTAGAATATTTGCTTGAGGATAATGTTTTGGACACTGAACAAGCCACCTTCTACCATATAGAGTTTCTTAGTTCTTTGAATTTGTCAGGAGTGCCTTCTCATAAACTAGATTGAAAGTTTGTGTTCCGGCTACCTTAATGCGAAATCTTGATGCACCCAGATTATGTAGCGGTACACGTTTATAAGTTACATATCTGGGCCGAAATATTGTTAGCGCTAAAGAAGAAAGTGCTTTGATCCTACAAATCCCAATTATACCGACGGATTTGCGTTTTAAATTTAAAAGATTGCAATTCCTACAAAAAATTTGCTTTCGGAATGACTATATAGGCAAATAAAACCTTAGTGAAAACACTTAAACTACCCGAAGTGCACTTAGAAAAATCATGCTTTTCTCATGGGTAACTCTACGTGGCGTGCTAACATGAATCCAACCCTCAAATCTTTATGCACTTGCAAGAATGCAAGACCAGAAACGTTGTTTATGCAATAGAACTGTGTTCAGTTAAGATCTTGCAATACATGATTGATAATTTATCCATATAGACATATATGTCTATACTAATATACATCGAGTTACATATAAATACTTTTAACATTACTAGCTTACTTACTCATCATCACTCATTATAACAAAAGTACTGTTAAGCGGACGAGGCCGCGGGTGACAGCTAGTAGGTAATAATTAGTTTATATTGTTTGTATTACACACAATACTAAGGGAAAATAGGTTTTGGCCTAAAAGATATAAATGGTCAATATTGTTGAGCTTATAGTGCTCGGTAAGAAACATTAACATAGATGCAGGAGCTGTTGTTAGAAATGTAGATTTTAGCATTATTGTTCAGAATGTATGATTATATTGTTAGAATAAACAAACAAAAATGATTTCGAAGGTAAGGCAAAATTAAGTATACGAGTATACCGGTAATAATAAAGTAATTAGAAAATGTTTTGCAGAAAAAAATATTAGATTAACATTGTATTGCTAAATACAGTGACCTAGACAGAAAGTGAATTCTAAAGAGGTGCGAAATTTGGAAAACAGTCTCAAAAATTTTCACGAAATAAGGAACGAAAAAAATTACAGACTCATATGCGCAATGTAATAAAAATGTGCCATTATTTAAAATTGTTGTTAACCTTATAAATACAAGTAAGATAGAAAGTAAATTCTAAATAAATCGAAATTTGATTAAAAGTCCCAAAAGAAATACGAAAGGAAAAAACTATCTGCAATTTGAATAAAAAATGTCGTTGTTTAAAATTTTTATCAAGTTTTTTTTTTCTGATCTGATATTCTGATGCAATATTTTTTTTTATATCCGTAATTATATGTATAATATTTCCTCTGTGGTTACAATTGTAATTGTTTTTGCTCAGATTTTTGCGCTATCTACAATTGTTTGGCTTTCGTTATTTATTAATATTTAAATTTCTTAATGGCTATGGAACGCAGATAATTTACCATAGGCATTGATACATTAAAGTGCATTAAATAGGATGTCGAGGCATTAAGGTTGGATTCCAGATACTTTGAAAGACCACAATTCCCCCGTAGCAAAAGATAACAAACATGACGAATTTCTTATATACAAATATTGAACCCAATATTGAGATTTGGTTGAAAACAAAGTTATTCCGCTCTTAGCTTAATACCTAAATTTTAAATCATTTTAATTCAACTGGTAAAGATAATGTTATCTAATCATGTTAAGTGAGTGGGTACAAGAAGTACAAGCCCAAGACAAATTTTGTGAACTGTTCAGGAAAGCGTTTCTCGAAAATTGAAAAAGTAAATGACCCGCCTTTACTTTAACAAGGCGTCCCAGAAATTGCGTTGCTAAAGCAATTTTTACGGAATAAATAGTACTGTTTCTCTAACTTTTAATTCAGTTCAGAAGATTTTGTGTAAAAGCTATGTTACTTTATGATATCTAGGTTGGACCACCGGTGGTACTATTTCGCTTATTTTATGGTATTCTGTGATAATTGCTATACCGGGTCATTACTAGTCGTTCCTAGCATAAAGAAAATGTCCCCGTTTGGAATGCACTCATTAAACGTAATCAAGATTTTCATTGCATTTATTCGATTGCTAATTTATGGAAGAAAAAATAATATAAAAAATATAAAATAATATAGACGCAAGTTTAAAAGTATTTTTTTTTTTGTTTTCATTTCTTAACTCTACAAAAAGGTAAAACCTTGATAGTTTTACACACCACTTCCTCACGTTTTTTTCTATCTATGTACATATTTATAAACTAACGATATATTTTTTCCTTATTTTCCATTGTACAAATACCCAAGCGTTTAAAATATTTCAAAGCAAGCTACGGGTGTATTTTATGTACATATTTGCAGCTATCTAAATACAGGAAGGAGTTTTCAAACGTAAAATATAAAACTGCGACTCATCCTTCAACGAATTATGTAGTTAGCAGCTTCCATCCAAAAATGTGCGGAATTTATGCGTCTATGTTTTCTCGGTAATATAGTAGGCGGGGCGAGTTTTTGATTTAATTTTTTCAAACGCAAGCGCGCATTAATAATGCAAGCTTGTATCAAAACGAAAAAAGTTTTCTTTCGAATCCGAATGCAGTCTTATTTTTACATACTCTATGGCTATGCCATACCTACCTTAAAATCTGCTCTACATAGTATTTGTTCGCATAAGATATTCCTATATATATTGAAAGAACATAGGTTATATATTTTCTTGAATTTTGCACTAGATTTTACCATACCTTGATCAGAAAACAGTAGTTGAAATCGTTAGAATTTAGTGCTTGTATTTTTTTTGCACAATTTAGTACTAATATCTACTGTTTCTAATATCTACTCTGCCTAATAATTATTTATACATAAAACATACAAAGGGCAATAAATCTTCGGCAGTTATTTGGTCATCATGTCTAGCAATGCACTAGCAACCAAAATATATTTTTTCCCTTTCTTGACATTTTAATGTATCCGATTTTCTCTAAAAAGCCATAGGAATCATTCCTTATTTATACATATGTATATAAATACATGGTATTAAATGCAAGCACATATGTGTGTTCCCTTGGGATTGTTTTTTTTTTTGCCTCCAATGGAAACTAAGATACCTACCGATTTCCTTCTACTGGCGAGCAACTAGAGCTTTTTTTCACCATGTTGTGCTGTTGTTGATTTGTTTTTTTGTTCACCGCTCCATAGAAATTTTTCTACCAGAGTACAAACTTTTAAGAGTTTTTGTTTTTTTTTCATCAAACATATGAATACTCGTACAATACTTCAACTCCAACCAAACCATCTACAATAGATTTATTTCCTTTTTTAAGTGAGAGGCTTGTATACAAATTGAAAGTATTGGCGCTTCTGCATTAGGCATTATGCTTTGATATGTGATTGTATTGTGTCGAGAAAAAGCTCTACTACAAAGGGCCATATTACCAAGACTCCAAATGCATCTAAGGACTTATCCTGGAAAAAAGTTTTGTTCATTGCCGGAATCTATGTTAGATATTTTTAATATGTACGAGTGTTATGACGTCGAAATACGCGAGACGGCAATAATAATAAAATTCTATTACAATTCGTTTTTTTGCAGGACTAATGCAACGCTGATATTGTGTTTATTTAAAACATAGTTGTGTTTTATAATAATTTGTTTGTGTTGTTATCGATACACGTATTCGTCAATGCTGCCTATTGCCTTAGAGCAGTGATTTTAATTCAGATAAATAGAATTTGCCTAAAACCTTATTAAATACACGTGTTTTTTGTTATCATAAGTTAAAATTAAATTGTAATCAAGGTTTATTATATGAATTTGTAAATATTTTCGAGAATTCATTACTTTCAAAATAATTAATCGGACCAATTATGGAATTTTAAAAGAGAGCAAAAAAAAAATGTTTTTCGTATAAATGCAAGACGAATTTAAATAAATAAATCGTTAATCCGTAACCGAATTATTAACAAATAACCTCAATCAATGTCCATAAAGTATTGGTTAAATGAAATTAAAATGGCAGTGCTTTTGTTCGAATTTTAATTAATTGTTGTGCTTTTATTGAGTCTAATGCTGTATTGTTCTCTCGAAAAAATGATCGATTAATATGTATATAGGTATACGATCTACCTTTCTTTAAAGAAACATCCTTTAAAAGAAAAAAACTATCGCACAAAAAAATATGCGTCAAAAATCAGATATCATCTTTTATACCACCATAAGGAATACAAGCGACATAAGAAGAACTGTCTTGTTCGGTAAGTCACTAACTCATAATATTAACAAAATAATACGAAACATAGTTTTTTTAATTTAAAGGAATAGGCATTTATTTGTGAAATATTCTGTATATTTCAATGTCATCAGTTTTATCGTACTAAGTTCAAAAACGAATTGTTTTCCGATAAATACTACTATATATATGTACAATAATTTGTGCAGTAATATTAAATATTCATACGGGAATGCGAAGTCTTATGTACATATGTAAGTACAGCTGTTGATGGTCCAGAATAAAAAAAAAAATATTCATTACTTACATATATAATACATATCAAACAAAATCTTAAAAATGAATGTGTCAGATATAATCCTGAGATTCATTGTATAAAAATAACATTTGTTATATTATCTATAAATTTATATTTAAAGTATTGTTTCTGTTAAGAAGTAACACCTTTATCGGGTAGACATCTGTTAACCAATTATGTTGCTGAAAACGGGGCTCCATACCTCAATATAAATTAAAAGCACAAATAGTGAGTACGTTCGCTTACTACTACGCCACAAAATCTGGTCTTAAAACTCGGCCAACATCAAAACCAGAATACTTTTTTGATTTCACCATTTGTTCGAACAATCTGAAATTTATGATGCTGAAATTGTCTGCATATGACAGAGTCTTCGACTCCAGTCGTTTGAAGACGGTAAAAAATAGGTAGAACCCCCATTGGCACAACATAGTGACTTGGAGAGACTAAGCCTTGAACCAAAAAAATGTAGTCCCTAAAACCAAATGGGTTTTCTAACAGTTCAATCAAAATGCAATTTAAGTATGAAAGAACAATTGTTGTGAATCATCAAATTATAGCCCCAGTATTTTGTGTTGTTCGCCTTGCCAATTTCGTTCACTTTACTACATTTGTGTACATTGACATTTTTGTTCATTCTTCATATTTTCTTGAACAAACACAATGGAACTTTTGGTAATTCTTTTCCAGCTCCTATCTCTTCCGTATCAGCAGATTATTTTAGCATTGTGCCACATCACAATTTTAAAAGAAAATAAATTCAGTTACATAATTGATGTCTTTTTGTCAGTTTGATTTGATAATATAGGAGTACAGCTATTAAGGCAAAATTTATCGTATACGATGAATCGTAGACATGTACATATGTATGTACATACATAAGTTTATATATCTCTAATTTCCTGTATTAACCGCCCCCAGGTCAATTTTTGACATTTTTTTTTATTGCCATTAAGAGAGGACTAAATTGTCTACGTATTCCAGAATTACATCAAACAGGTAAAAGAACTTGGATAGGTACTTAGCATTTATTTTTTAACAAAATTTATAACCTTTTAAAAATTCAGTTAGCGCCTATAAAATTACATTTTCAATATACAGTGATACTAAGTGAGGAAAAATAAAATATTAATTTAATAAGCGGAGGCTATATAGAGCAGATAAGGAACGATAGTAGCTTCGCTAGAGCCAGTTTAGTGAAGATGCGGAGTTTTACATAGATGGGTGTTAGATAGGTAGGCAGTTAGGATGCTTGCTTGATCATACATTCATGCAGATGGAGTCTTGTTATGCATTTTCGTCAGATAAATGCGAATGTACTGATATATATTGTATTACCATTCATCAGGCGGGATATTACTTTATGACAAGCAGTAATAGATAAGAAACATAGGATGACTTATAAGGTCTGAGTGGAGAAAATTGAAAAGGATAAAATTAGGAGTGATGTAAGTGGAATTAGAGGAATGGGTTTCTATTGATCGATATTGTTATTGACGAAGCTAATAGAAGAAAAGCCTGCGGGCAGCTCTTGAGCTTAATAAAACTCTATTACTTTGGTTTTAGTTGTAGTAGATAGGCAGGATTTGTTTTATTTACATAATAGATGAGCTCGATTGATTTACAACATAGTGGGGAGAAGTTAGAGAAAATCTGCAATTTTAATTTTTAATTTAAGCCAAGGGTAAGATCCCCCTCTTGATCACAATCAAGAGTATGATTGAAAGTTAGGATGAGGCCTGATAGCTTAGCAAAACGATTAGTTTGACAGACTTGGTCCAACTTCTACTAGAAGTTCAGCTGTTAAATCTTTTGTGTCAGTGCTGAAGTGATATATTAACTTTCAAATAAAAGAAACTCGGAACATTTTTCTTTATGTTGAAATCAGTCGAACGTGGAAGTGAGCGTTTTATAAATCAGAATTTCGTAGCATGTAACGTATGTACATCGACAGCTAAATAGCAATTAAAAAACTTCGTTTCAGTATTAGACCCATATAGCTCGGTCCAGATGTTCCATTTAACATAAAAATGCGCTTTTTAAGGATAATCCAAAGATGCTAAAATAATATTAATTATTCTATTCAGTGTTAGTGTTACTTTCTATTCTTTTAAAGCTTTTGTTACTGTTAACGTGTTTTAAGAAATATCTTGAAATTAAATTTTATTCACATATAATCGCGATTTTTTTTAATTGCATGCTGGTTTTAGACTTTTCTGCAAATTACTCACACGTTTTACAAAATTAAAACTTCGTCTTTTTCCTGCGATACTGCAAGGTGGGCAACATTAAGCCAGTAGTGTGTTAACCGAATGGGAAATATCGTGTAGCATATAAGTATTATTGCCAAATAATCTTCCTGAATCCTATCTAGCAAGTACAGAAATGCCTTAAGATACGGGTAGATATGGGCATTGCACTTCACTTTTGGGAAGACTAAACATTTATATATTTTCGGCCGACGGGCTAGAACTTTCTTTACTGATCATCATTAACACACATATTTCGCGATGAAAGTGTTATTCATTGAAAATGGATGTGTGTGAATTTCACGTTGACGGCAGTGTTAAGGAAACATTAAATTCTCTTCTACTGATGGTTTCCTAATTAGTAATGCTGTTGACTCAACTGAATAAGTTTAACGTACGCTCCTGTTCCCAATCTTTAACCAAGTAAATGTCTGGGAACTTATTTGAAAAGCATTGTGTCCTGTTGTTAGCAAATTAATGTATTAAATTTATAGTTTGAAAAAAGAATTAAGAACAATTTTTTTCTATTCACCGTGCTTTCATATTATCATCTAATGAGAATGTCCTACGATTTTTCCCAACTAAGAACAGCGTGTGATAGTGACAGAAATTTTCATAGTCTAAAAAAATCTAGAAAATATAAATATTGTAATATCAGTCTTCAAACCGTCCAAAACCATTCAAATTTAATCTTAAAAAAAAAAACAGTTTCCAATATATTTGAAAATAATTTCGTAGGCCACAAACACCTGTTTGGATAATTCCAATCATGTTTATATAGTTTTGGAATATCAAGCGTGACAATCTTGTCATGGTTTTGAAAGAGTATTAGAATACATCTAAAAAATAAAGCTAGACATAGCATATAAATCATCGGTATATTACCTTTAGGTCCCTGTAGTATCATTGCCTAAATTTTTGGTCGTGAGTTATTTTCATTGGAATTTTAATTTTTTGATTTTCGTTTGTTGGGTTATTCGTCTATTACTTTAAGTTCTCTTATCTAGTCCTGATGACCTCCTTATACCTAAAATCGTACCACAGATTTTTTTCATTTAGTACTGTTAATTTTGTGAACAACGAAAAATTTCATTACAAATAAAAAAGTATTTGTTGCCGTAGGAGCAGCAGCATAAACGACATCATCGAAGAAACATGGCGGTGGGTTAAAGTTCCTTAAGAAAGTAATGTGGAATAAAACCCATAAAATAGGCCTAATATCAAAATTCTGTTTTACTCCACATAATGGGATCAAAGTTTTATAAGTTTTAAAACTCGTGTTATACATATATCTAAATTTTTTATGAAGTCAATCTGAAGCAAATGTTTCCAGAATTCGCTTACATCTTTTTTAATAATCTAAAATTCGCGTGAATTTTTAACTATTATTTTCTTAAATTCTGTTTTAAATGCAAAATTTTCTAAACCGACTAAAAAACACATTAGATCGTTTATAAATAAATGAAATAAAAGTTGTTGAATTTAAATCAGCGTAAGACAACATTATGCGTATATTTTTCAAAACGATTCTTCGGCTTCGACTTCGTTTTCCTTTTAAAATATGAAATCAAGCCGAATTTTGAAGTTTTTGTTGGAAATAATCAAAAAGGTAAAGCTTTCTGAACTTGTGCCATATGAAAACATACTATATGTTTGTATTCTTGAGTTAGCTATTGAGAAATTTTGCAAGACCGCATGCCTGCACTTCTTGGTAGGCAGCTATTGAATTAGCGTATAGCCTAATCAACAGCAAGGATATCATCTGAAAAAAAAATTAGGTAGCACGTTTTTTATCATTTTACTGATAATTATTTTATCACGTGTACGTTTTAATCAAAAGTAAAATATAAATCTTAACAGAAACAAAATGAAAGTTCTTCCAAAAAATGATCATAATATTTGTCTATGCTTCTCCGGAAGCAAACTAGAAAATGCAGCCGCAGTCGAGTGTTTGGCAAAATTGCTCCTTCTTTATATACCTCCGCCTATGATTTTCACCCTTTCAGTAGCTCATTTGAGTATTATTCTATCTGACAGATTATCCAACGTAATGTTAGTCTTATTAAGTCTGTATTTGGAAATTTAATAAACCTAATTAACTGATGTTGACCCTGAAGAAAGAAAGTTACATTAAACAAGTGTTATTTTATTGCCTGGGTTTTTTGAAATCGTTTAATTTCAGTTTAGATAAAACTGCTTTAAATATATTTTAGTTTTTTCAAATACATATATTCAAAATATAAACAATTTTTTTTTTTAAACGAAAAAATGTAGAAAAATAACTATTTAATAGACAATTCTTATACATATAGATCTTCGTCATATGAACTAAATATGTACTTGTTGATAAAACTGCTGCAGTAAGAAAAAACTTTTTTATTATTACTAATGTTTCATAATATAATTCCAATTATAAGATTTTACATTTTTTTTTAAATATACATTGTCGGAAGAAACTACATATTTAGCATTAAAACAAATAAGTTTGTGCTGATTATTAAAAAAGTTGATGCAATTTATAGGAAATATATGGACATATTTTTACAAACTTTATGAGGATATACATAAGCACGATTTTCTATGTACGCTAAAAGAAATGAATATTTAAAGTTGTTCACTTCATAAAGGGTTTTTCATGTGGCACCCGTTATTTATTTTATTTTTAAGTTGTAACTTCCCCTTAAGCGAAATCAAAATATAAAATTGTAAAAATGACTAAGGGTAGCACATTTTACTTGTTTTATATCTTTTCTCCCTTTGAGCTTTACACATATGTAGAGTACTAAATAGCTTTACATATACATCTTTCATCAAACTGGCGCCCAGTACTGGCGCAAATGGTGCAAGCAAGCTAAATACAGAGGATGAATAGGGGCTATGCAATTAAAGCATTCTTCTCAAGCACACAAACAGTTACAATCTTTCTTGGCGCATGCTCTTTTTTACTTTTCAACATGTATATAGATTTTGCCTTCAAGTGGAATCTAGCGTTTTTCTATTCGTTCTCCTTATATTTCCCCAACTGCAAAACTTTTCCATATTTGCCCAAGTTTGCTTAATTTTTTCCTTGGTATTGGTGGCCGATGAATTATTAAATAGGAACAAACATCTCTCTTATTGTAGAATTTTGTCTTATCTCTCTTTTTGGCACTTCTGAGGTACCTGATTAGAAAGTGTTTGTGTCGGCAATATACATACATATATTTGATTTTTTTACCACCACCTTTCATGAGAAAATATGGGGTAAATGGGAAACGCAGTAAAAATCGGTTGTGATGTCGTTGGCATCCGGTTCCTGATCAGGTTCGGACGGCTTAAAATTCGGTTTCAAATATTTTTTTTCCATAAATAGGGAAAAAGTGTTAAGATTGTTTACTACTTTTTGGGTCTAATTGTTTTTTATTCCCAATAAGTAAAGTTCTGGTATAAAATTGCTAACATATTAAAAGCAAATGTATGAATATTAAAAAATAATTGATTTTTTCAATAATTAATTTTGTTATATTACGTCCCTAAGAGATAAAAATTAAAATAATGCCTAACTGCAAGGTAGGAAACAAAATCAAAGAATGAAAAAAAAAAAATTAATGACTTGTGAAGATATTCACAAAATGTGTTAGGATGTGCGTAAATCTCGTGCTAAGCTAATTTCCTATCCGACAATTTTACTTTATTTATGTAGAATATACTACAATAAAAGTGGGAGTGGGAATATCATTCACGAATATTTTCATAAACATAAAATAATTCAAAATCGCTGTATACCCCTTTTTCCCCTTTATGAGAATTATGATGTGTTTATTTATAGGTAGAAAAAAACATTTTTTTTTAAACGTGCCTACGTATGTATATATGATTACGAAATATACAATATATTTACTAAAAACAAATGGATAGGAAAGGCAACATTTTTATATAGGAGTGTATAGATGTGTGCGTTTCGTTATCTTTACATTTGTTTTTGTAGTGCGGTTATCGCTCAAGTTGATGTAACTGCTCTTGGGAGAATGAGCATCTATCTATACATTCACACGGTGGAGAAAAGGAATTTAGCTGAGAATAAGTGGAATAGCATCGGTAATATATTTCATGCAATCGTGTTATATACTTAGTAAATGAAACTAAGAATGTTTTGTCGTGATGGGTGGGTTAATTTCTCCAAATGAAAAAAGAAATAATTTTGTACACGTGTATATGCAGCTAAATAAGTAAATTCATCTGGTGACTACATGAGAGTCCTTTTATTAAACCAAGCTAATATTCTTCGAAATTTCTCCGATTTACATACATATATCTGTATATTTTACTCTTTATAGTACTTGGTAAAATTCTATTTTTTCCTTCAATGATGGAAACGGTTTGGCAGATATGAAGGTGCGAACATATATAATTACATATGTACATATGTACATATGCTCATGTCGCCCTATCAACGTACGTGGGTAAAAAAGAAAACTTATTAGAAAATAAATACATATGTACACACGTATTTACCTGTATACACAAAACATTATTTGGGTATGTATTTTGTTGAAAGCTTGATTGGATATATAATTTGGTATGGGTTGCAAAAAATTTGCCAATTTTATACAAGATCTTTGTACATGCTTGTTTTTCTTGTCAAAGGTGGTATGTAGACTAATTTGTCACGTCATAGGTTTTTACTTCGAGGCCATGCTTTTTCAACGTTACTTTTCTTATTCAAATTTTGATATAGGTATATTTAGGATGCTTTGGGTAAAGTTAGTTAGTCTTGATATATCTGCAAATGTTAAACTCATATAACTATGTATTGTCAGTCGAAATTTTCATCATACATGCAACATATAGGTACTAATGAATTTCTTACAAAATAAAGGATAAAAATTCTGTAATAAACCTTTTTTTTAACTAGCGTTATTATGGTAAAATACAGAGTTTATTGTTATCATTACTTTTAATTCCTATAAATTAATATAATTTGGAATGCGCGCCCAAATTGGTCTAACCGCAAAGGTAAAATTTCTTTTCAATCGTTTCCTTGTTTTGTACTTCTCCCAATCGGATCTTTTATTCTGTGCTTCTCTTCTCTTTTAATATTATATCTTCTATGTATTGTATTTTATTCTTTGGTGGTTTTACCCCAACTTAAGCTAATATTGCCATAGTGTTGGCGGCCATTGGGTGCTGTTATTTTTCCATAAACCTAGGATTTATATTATTTCTTTATATAAAATAAATGCGTATATAAACTTTTACATAAATTTTATTTAGAAATTTATTTTTTTTATATACATACATACTGCATTATAATGTCAAATGAAGAGCGGATAACTTAAAGACAGCTAGATGGGTTGCATTTGAAATCAAGTTCTCATCTTGAGTAAATTTTAAGACGGGTAGTCTTTTGTCGGTAACGAAGTAGTGCAGTTCGATATCTATTCGAATAATTATCTACAGTAATTTTGTATGACAATATAATAGTAGGTTTCAAACCAGACTTTATTCAATTAAATATATATATATATATATGTACACGTATATATGTTAGCGGAAATATATATCATATTTTAATAGTCAGTTCTACTGCAAGTTTAATGCATGCGTAATAAGAGATATACCGAAAGATTGCTCAACTTTTTACAATTTCTATTTAAAAATTTAACGGTCAGTGTGCAACTAAAGGCAGAAACATATTTATATACATACATATGTATAAGTTGAAATATCAAAATATTATTAGTTTTCACAGAAAAGCAACATAACATACGTAAATGCCATCTCTAATGAGTTGGCCAAAGTGACGTGCAGGTTCAAACGGTTATTCGGTTAATGAAAAAAACAAAATACGGTATTGTAAAAGAAAAAAAAATCCATGATATGCGTGTGAGAGTTACTAAAATCTTTCTGATAGCAATTTAGCGTGAAGTTGGTTGTTATTTACAAAAAAACAAGGAAAATAAGTAATACAATATTACGTTGCGTATATTTTAAATGGTCGAAATAAAACGATGTGTTATTTAAGTTTTAGTGCTTGTATTCGGAAGAAACTATTGATAATTGCATACATTTGTGGAAATTATCAGAACGTTTTGTATTTTGTACTAATTGTTTTGTAAGATTATTGAAATCAACTAATGTAATTGTGATTTCTGCGTGACATAATATTATGCTATGTGGATTATTATAAATTAAAACTGAAAAATTAATTTTCCGAGTTTCATGCAAAAGTATCCTGATTAGAAATGATGGTTAACAACTTTCAAATGTAAATATGTGGGATTTTGTGCGCAATTTCGCGGAATAGTTAATTATATAAACAATTATGTTTTTATCATATAGTGTGCAATTTTTAACAAATTTTGTTAAATATGTATATATCTCATGTAATAATGGAATACCCGAAAAATGAGATATTATTTCAGGGTAAATCAGTTAAAATGAACTTTCATATTTGATAAAAAGGTTTTGCTTAACTTTTCTATATTTAACTTAATTAATTACTCGGTCTACGAATCCGGTTTATATTAACAAGGATAAAGCGTATTCATTGCAAAAAAGCAGCAGCTCGTCTTTTATATGTTTCCATACAAAATTTGTGCGGCCTCCAACGCTGTACCAAATGAGATTGATCGACGTTTTAAATACATACGAGTATAGTATGAAGAATATGAAATAATATATAATAATTTTATAATAATATAGCAAATTTATATTGTTTAATTATTTTTTTCCGAGGAGCATAAGCAATTATTCAATAAATGATTGATCTGAATTTTAATAAAAAAAAGTCAGAGGATTCGCTTATTATGAAATTTGAAGGGAGGTTCAATTCTTAATAAATTCCCAATAAAAATGATTGCACGAATGTGACTAAAAATATATCCAAGCATAAACTGATGCATTGATTTTGGTATAAGTGCTTTCGATTGCATAACGGGTAATAAAAACGAACACTTTTTATTTATTAGTAAAATAAATGAATTAAATATTTATTTAGCTTTGAATAAAATAAGGTCTTATATGGATTGAAATGAACTAATGATACGAACAGCATGCTTAGTCATATGGGTTGTTCCTAAAACAAATGTATAAACAGTTGTTTGAGTCCCAATTGATTGCCAAGGAGTTTCTATACATATTTATATTTAATTATATATAAAATGACTTAGAATCATATGTGCATAATGAAAACTAAGCAGCAGAATTGCAAACAATTTTGGTATAACGTCGGAATACATGATGTAAATGCAGAATTGTCCAAGATGTATTTCATGATGTATTTCAGTTCACTCTCATTTAAAAACCTAACTTTCTTTTACATTTTTTGTCCTTAAGTTTTGGTTTAATTCTGTTAAATTACAATATTTCTGCAGCAGCAATATAAAAAAAAACATATGTAAGCATATCTGTGCCAATAATATTGAGTTACTTGAAATAGTAAATGAAGAGATTTATACATTAATTTGTTGAAAAAGCAACAAATATCTTTGCAACCTTACTCTGTCTATTCTACCTTGTTATACCAACGCACGTAAAGGTATGTTCATACGTATAAGTTATTAATTTTTGTAAAACATTTCGAAATCATAGTTTCTACGTAGCTGCGTGGTATCTATATTCTATGTAATTACGAGGATTAAGGAGCTCAAGAGGCTTACCCTATTTCTGTATTTAATCCTTTTGTTTAAAGTTATTTCAATAGGTTTTTATTTTGCGAGCATTCAATAATTTCATTAATGACGTACTTGCAATTTATTTCATCCAGATAAAATAAACCATGGATAATAATTTCTCTTCTCAGCAAATAAGCTGACAAAATCAATTAGGTGATATTATAGTAGCTTTGTTTATAATTTAGTTTCGACATTTGGGACAATCAGATTAATCAAACTAATTAAAACCATTTAAATTGATAGTGACTTCACTTTCGTCAAATAAGAATGCCTAAGTTCTTTCAATATTATTCAGTCTTCTACAAAATATTTTTGTGCGTCGTATGCAAAGTAAAGTACACTCCACATTTTGTCAACCCTATGCGGTCTTTATACGAGTATGTCGTTTATATGAAAGAGTTCGTCAGTATTCTTAAAAAAGCACTGAAATTGTGTCATTCCGGAACATAATTTAGCTCTGTGGTGATTCAGTTTCAGTCAAATTAAATGTTGTTTTTTTTTTTTTGGAAAAGGTGACTATTCGGAAAATCGACAGCTTTCTCAATAACAAAAGAAATATATTTGCAACATAAACCTATATTTATATCTGAATTGAACATAAGTTTAGTCATTCCCGGGTAGTGAAAAATTCCTAATTTTAAAACGTATAAGAAGTTTCCTATGCTTCAAACTGGTTATCCCAAACCCGAAGTTTGGCACATGGAACTTTCCCTTTTTAATTTTTCCATAAATGTATTTAAAAAAATAAATAACCCGTAGTATTGTTTATGACTGCATTAACAATGATTGGAAGTCCAATACTTTTAACATCTGAGAGGTAACTTTTATTCAATACATAAATTATTATTATTAAATTATTAATAGGAAATTCCTGGCACACATAATGACATTGCTAAGGCTATAGAAGCCTTACAGAAACACCATATAGTATTCTCACAGCAGAGTTGCTGTGAGACCACCTTAAAACATTTAGAACAGTAACAGGCTCAAAAATAACACTTCTTACTTCCCGGTGTGCACTTAACCGAATCCCATATTAAGTTTTTCTCTGTTTTCAACTTATAGAAGAAAAGTTTGCAGTTCGAGAATATCCAAGGAATAATAAGAATCCAAACTCCGTCTGTGACTTGCTCAACAAGTCGTTTTGCCCTACTTAGTTTATCAAACAAGCATTCAAATTATGCCCTGATCAAAATATTAATAACTTTATTGTCTACTAATACAAGCGTGGTGTAGTGAGTTCGCCGACTACTACGCAAGAGGAATGATTCAAATCTATTATGCTCCCGGCGTTGGTCGGCAAGAAATCATATGCCTCCGCATAAAATGACAACGCGAACAACTCAGTTAGTGGGCTTGTTTCGCCGCAAATTGTAGCGCTAAAAATCTTAATTTTTTTATTCTATTGGCCTATAGTTATTACCACTGACCCACATAGTGAAATAATTTTTTAAACCGTGATGTAGTTCACACATATCATAGATTAAGTATTATATTTATATTTGTATGTTGTATCTATAATATATAGGGTTTTCCAATAAGGACTTCACAACTTTTTTTTTAAATAAAACGCAAATCATTTGAGATATTTCAAAAACTTTATTATCGGCTTGAAGTACAATCAAAACATTTATGAATGGAACTCGACTTCGTTCATATAGCCACCGCGGGCACGTTTGCAGCGGTCGATTCTTTGGACCCAATTTTCAACCACTCTGCCACACATTTCGGCTCAGACGGCCGCTATTTCGCGTTCAATGTTGGCTCTGAGCTCTTTCAACGTCGTCGGTGTGTTGGCATAAATCAAAGACTTAATGTAGCCCCACAGAAAATAGTCAAGCGGCGTTAAATCGCACGAACGAGGCGGCCAATCGACTGGCCCATTTCTTGAGATAACACGCTTACCATACTTACTCTTCAATAAATCGATTGAAGCGTGTGCTGTGTGGCTTGTGGCATCCTCCTGTTGAAACCACATGTCGTCCAAGTCCATATCTTTCAATTCGGGCAAAAAATAATCGGTGATCACGGCGCTATAACGCTGACCATTCACAGTAACATGACGATCGTTATCGTCGACGAAAAAATATGGCCCAATAACGCCGCCGGCATGCAAACCGCACCAAACAGTTATTTTTTGTGGTGATGATTAGTGAAAGAGTGCGTTCACAAATTAAATTCAAAGTTGTCAAGTCCCTATTGGAAAACCCTTTACATGAGTATTTGATTGAATGTCTTGGGTTTAATGACATCTCGAACTTGGTTCTGAAATTTTCCGAAAGGTTCCGAATATGACTATACTCTTCATTGTTAAGCTCTATATCATGTGTATCTGAAGTTCATCGAAACCAGGAAAAAGGGAAATGTATACAATTTGTCAATGTCATTAGATTGCTCTTTCGGGTGTCGTTTCTTGAGTGGTAAGAATTAAATGCTAAAGATCGTAAGAAATCCAGACCTTGGTGCCTCAGTTTTATTTAGAATGACTAAATTATTTATTTAAACACAAAAAGAGGTTCTGTCTTGCTGTTTTTGTTTGCGGTGGCTCACTAAATTAATTATGGGTTCTTCTTTATCTTTCAAAGATGAACTCTCAAAATTCCTGCAATGCTGTGATATTTTATTTCGTAACTTAGTTTTATCCATCTCTTTAAAATGCTTTAATGAGCTTGAGTGCATTTCCCCGCACATATTTTGATTTTTTTTTTAATCGAAAAGCGCATTGTAAGATATAATTGGTCATTTTAGTTTTGCAGCAATGATCCGCAATGATAATTAGCTTCAAATCTTGTTTCATATATTTCTTAGGTGATATCAGAAAATTCTTCTAATAGTGTTTGAGAATTCCTGTGAAAATACGAGTACGCTAAATAAGTCAGGTTTAATTCATACTAAAATATTTATTATTGCAGTTAACTGATTTTTGACTTACTGGCACTAAGATAAAAATTCTTATATATGTATATAACGTATGTATGATGAATTATTTTCTGATTTTGTATGTTAACATGATTATGTGTGTATGTATGTAGGCAGAATGTGCCTATCAACACAAACCTAAGTCCGTCACAGTGAACCACAAACGTTAAACTAATAATCTACCGCAATTTACTGTTCTTTAAAATGCAACTTCACTATTACCATATTGGGTCATTGTCATCTTCAATCGCTTTAAAAAAACAAATATGAAGAGAGATTAACTACACAGTTGACCAACAGCCACGAAGAGCAACGGAAGTTTTCTTTTAAAAAAAACCGATACGAACGTTACGCGACGATACACAACGATACTTATGAACTATTCCTCGATATAAATTTCTTTTTTCTAATCTTTACCTTAAATTATTTGTTACTTACTATGATAAATAATAAATTGTTACTACCTATGATAAATTAAAACTACATTTGTACAATAATATATTAAAAAAAAAGAACGTGTTATTATTTAAAACTCCCTGGACCCCCCTCCCCACATGGTGACAGAAGTGTCTTAAAACCCCCATCGCGTCCGGGAAAACCTGAAAAGTGCATTGTGGAAACAGAATTGTGCATATTGAACATAATAAATTAAATTCTGATATAAATAAATAAGAATCAAAAATCAAAAAAAAAAAACACGATCAGTGACAGTGCATATTGGAAAAAAAAAAAAAAAAAAAAAACA
The DNA here is from genome assembly GCA_949129095.1 of Volucella bombylans. Lineage (NCBI taxonomy): Eukaryota > Metazoa > Arthropoda > Insecta > Diptera > Syrphidae > Volucella > Volucella bombylans. The sequence continues at coordinate 233,984,396 of OX422140.1, forward strand.
CGATCAGTGACAGTGCATAGTGGAAAAAAAAAAAAAAAAAAAAGCTGTTTTTTTCTATACAGCGGCAACGTTCAACATAGACAAAAGAAACGGCAAATCATCATTTTACATAAAGAAACACAAAACGATAAGTATCATTTTGCATGCATTTTTTTTATCAAAAATTGCTCTTATCTCTAAATGAATCTTGAAGATTTATCAACCAAGCAACTGCAGGCTTTATTAAAAGGACGAGGCCTCTATTATAGTTATAGACTTAAGCAAGATTTAGTCGAGCGATTAAAAGTAGCATTTGTTAGAGATCTCGAACAATCTTTAGAAGGGGTAGGGCGCGAGGAAAGTACAGACGAAGAACAAGAGGGCATTGGTTGTGAAGGCGACGATAGCGAAAAGGACAACGGGGAGTACGAGGGCGAAAACGGCAGATCAACCAACGCAAACGTGTTAACCATCGTTGACTGTACAAACAACGCTAACAGTGAGGACAAAAAGTTTGCAACAAGCACCGAAAATAGTACTAATATAACCGAAATAAACGAAAATACATTAGAGATGGCACAAAACAACTTTGTATTTAAAGACGTGGAAGATTCGTTAGAATCATTTAATGGCGAAGGCGGGAAACATATTAGCGATTGGCTGAAGGAATTTGAGGACATTTCGTCGGTATGTCAGTGGAACGATATTCAACGTTATTTATATGCGAGGCGATTGCTAAGAGGTGCCGCGAAATTAGCTATCGAATCCGGGAAAAGCATTCATACATGGAAAGACTTGAAATCTACGCTAGAGAAAGAGTTTGCTAAATCTACTTCGGGGCTATTGACTCATCGTCTCCTGGAATCACGACGAAAAAACAGTAATGAAACATATCTGGAATATATGTTTCAAATGAAGTTGATTGCTAATAAGGGTAATATCGACGAGGAATCCTTACTTTCTTACATCGTTTCCGGTATTAATAATAGTATAGCGAATAAAACCATTTTGTATGACGCAAAAACATTCGAAGATTTAAAGGCAAAATTTAAAATTTACGACGAAATGAAACTTCAAATGCAAAAACAACGAAGCCTAGACCATGCGCAAAAACCAAGTTCATCATCGCAAGCTTTTAGAAACAATGGCGGCACTCAGAAGGCGGGTAGTTCAACGCAAGACTTTCAAACTCAAAAACGCTGTGTTACATGCGGCGCTAAAGGACATGCCGCACACTCATGCCCTCATAAAGCCAAGGGACCCCGTTGTTTCAATTGCAATGAATTTGATGGCCATTTGTCGAGAAATTGTCCAAAAAGGAACCAGGGCCCGAGTTCGTCAACGGTACACAGAGTCTCTTCCCCTATCGTTCGTATGCAGATAAAGATAGACACACTTTTGTTAGATGCGTTATTTGATACAGGTAGCCAGCTATGCCTTATAAAAAACTCTGTATTTTTAAAATTTAATAGACAATTTGATAGTGCGGGTACACTGCTAACAGGAATAGGGCAAACAGTTTATAAATCAATCGGTGCGGTGAAAATGGTAGTTATTATCGATGAGATGCCCTACATTTTAAATTTTGATGTCGTTAATGATGAGTGGATGTCTGAAAACATAATAATCGGAACAGAAATCTTACAATATGCTAATATGATGATCGAAAGCGGAAAAGTGAATTTTAAACGTAAAGTTAACATAATAGGTTACAATGATATGAATTACGAAAACGATGTAAATAAAATTGATACGCAAATCCTAGAATCAGAAAATAAAAAAGTATATAACATAGACATAATAAAAAATACGCAAATAAAAGAGACAATCGCGAGCTTAATTCATTCGTATAAGCCAAAAAAACCGGAGAAATCGTGCGTGGAAATGAAAATTATACTGGAAGACGAAAGGCCAGTATTTCATCGTCCTAGAAGGTTAGCGCCTAAGGAAAAAGACGCAGTGGCTTTTCAAATATCGGAGTGGCTCGCGGAAGGAATAGTAGTACCAAGTAACTCCAATTTTTCTAGTCCGGTTGTCCTCGCAAAGAAAAAGGACGGTAGTTATAGACTGTGTGTCGACTATCGAAAATTGAACTCTAAGATTGTTAAAGATAGATACCCACTACCGATAATTGAAGATATTCTGGAGAATCTTTATAACGCGCGTGTTTTTACCAGCTTAGACCTTAAAAACGGGGTTTTCCATGTCGATATTCATCCTGAAAGCCGAAATATGAATTCTGCAAAGTTCCGTTTGGCCTCTGTAATTCGCCGTCAGTCTTTCAAAGGTTTATAAATACAGTTTTCAAAGACCAAGTCTGCAAGAAACTTTTGCTCATTTATATGGATGATTTAATAATCCCATCGGAAAATGAAGAAGACAATTTAAAAACTTTGAAACTAGTGCTAAACGTTGCGGAAATGAACGGACTCATAATCAAATGGGAAAAATGTAATTTTGTCACGCGAACAGTTGAATTCCTGGGCCACATCGTGGAAAATGGTTCGATTCGGCCGTCAATCGAAAAAACTAAAGCTGTTCGAAATTTTCCAGAACCAACAAATTTAAAAAATCTCCAGAGTTTTCTTGGTTTAACGGGCTTTTTTTAGAAAGTTTATACCGAACTATTCACGCATTGCTAAGCCCTTGTCCGACATGACAAGGAAAGGTTCGGTTGTTTTTAGCTTTGGTCACGAGCAAAGGAACGCATATCTGGAGTTAAAAGAACGTCTATGTCAGGAACCAGTTCTCAAACTCTTTAATCCGGAGCTAGACACGGAGCTACATACTGACGCAAGCAAGGTCGGTCTCGCTGCAGTCTTACTTCAGCGACACGACAAAGCACTGCATCCGGTCTTCTACCTGAGCTTTAAAACTACACCTGTCGAAGAAAATTACAGTAGCTACGAGTTGGAGGTATTAGCGATAATACGTTCAGTTAAAAAATTACGTACTTACCTCTTGGGTCTTGTATTCAAAATCTTTACTGATTGCAAAGCCTTCCAGTTGACAATGCAGAAAAAGGAATTATGTACGCGGGTCGCAAGATGGGCATTGTTATTGGAAGAGATCAACTGTACGGTGCATCATAGACCAGGAAAATATATGCAACACGTTGATGCATTAAGTCGAGTTTTGACGGTTGCGACAGTGGATACGGGGATTCTCCATAGAATCAAAAAGGCCCAATGCAGAGATGAATCTTGCCAACTTATTCTCAGCATTCTTCAACGCGAGCAGTATGAGGACTACATAAACCAGAACGGAGTGCTGTATCGATTTATCGAAGGAGCTTACCTTCTTGTGGTCCCAAAGGCTATGCAAAGGGAACTAATTAGAAGCGTTCATGATGCAGGGCATTTCAACGCAGACAAAGTGCAAACTCGTATAAAGTAAAATTATTACTTCCCGAACATGGGTAAGAAAATCAAGGACGTTATAGCCAATTGTGTATCCTGTATTCTATCAGCAAAGAAAAGCGGTAAGCAGGAAGGATACCTAAATCCGATTGCAAAGGTTGATGTACCGTTACATACCGTTCACATGGATCATCTTGGACCCATGCCGTCTACGGCTAAGAATTACAAACACCTTTTTGTAATTATGGATGCTTTTACCAAATTCGTTTGGATTTTTCCAGTGAAATCAACGACAACGGAAGAGGTTTTAACAAAGTTAATCTTCTTGGAGAACATTTTCGGTAACCCTGCGCGAATGGTAACAGACAGAGGAGCGGCATTCAGTTCAAACAACTTCAAGGAATATTGCGACCATCGAAACATTTCTCACATTCAAATTACAACTGGTGTCCCGCGAGGTAACGGCCAAATCGAAAGAATGAATCGCATTATAATCGCAACTCTAACAAAGATGTCAGTGGACAACCCCCTGAAATGGTACCAACATGTCACACAATTGCAAAAAGCAATAAATTCAATAGTCTCAAGAGCCACGAACACAACAACTTTCGAGCTACTGTTCGGTGTTCCAATGCGAAGCGATGAAGACGTTAAGCTAGCCGAAATGCTGGAGGAGGAAATACGAGAAGAATTTCAGAGCGAAAGAATTGAGCTACGAAAACAAGCGAAGTTACAGATCGAGCGAATTCAAGAAGAAAATAAACTACAATATAACAAACGCCGCAAGCCAGCGAGAAAGTATGCTGTCCACGACTTAGTCGCAATTCAACGAACTCAATTTGGAGCAGGGCTCAAAGTGCAGCCAAAATTCTTGGGCCCATACGAGGTTACAAAAATTCGACGTAACGACCGCTACGAAGTATCCAAAGTTGGTAACCACGAAGGCCCGAATAAAACGTCGTCTGCAGCTGATCTGATGAAGCCATGGATACAAGAAGACGAGGAAGATTCTGACATCTACGAGTCCGATTAAAGCAGGATGGCCGGATGTAGGCAGAATGTGCCTATCAACTCAAACCTAAGTCCGTCACAGTGAACCACAAACGTTAAACTAATAATCTTCCGCAATTTACTGTTCTTTAAAATGCAACTTCACTATTACCATATTGGGTCATTGTCATCTTCAATCGCTTTAAAAACAAATATGAAGAGAGACTAACTACACAGTTGACCAACAGCCACGAAGAGCAACGGAAGTTTTCTTTTAAAAAAAACCGATACGAACGTTACGCGACGATACACAACGATACTTATGAACTATTCCTCGATATAAATTTCTTTTTTCTAATCTTTACCTTAAATTATTTGTTACTTACTATTACCAATGATAAATTAAAACTACATTTGTACAATAATATATTAAAAAAAAAGAACGTGTTATTATTTAAAACTCCCTGGACCCCCCCCCCCCCCCCCCCCCCTCACCACATGTATGTATAGTAGAAACGTTTACCCACTTTCACATGTCAATCTTATCAAATTATATAAACGTTTCATAACTACCATTTAATGGTCATCGTAGGAGCCCACAGTTTCAGAAAACTTGTATTGGTTTTCATCTGTTCACATGCACAAAAGTTTTAGTTTTTCCTAGAGGGTTTTTGATATTGAAAGTATTCTGTATTTGTTCTTGTATACACATGCTAACGAAGTTCAGAGTTATAGTCGGTATTGCAGGATTTTCAGCGCAAATAAACTTGTCATAGTCTTGTGTAAATTTGCATTCATCCAAATATCGTCTTATTGTTTTAGCAAAGTTTGCGTGTTAAATGTTCGGCAAAGGTTACTTTCAGCTATATCCAACCAAGCCTCTAATGCTTGAGGGATTTTTGTTCCAAACCTGAGGTAGTAAACATTCTTTTGAATAATATTTGGACATATGTTTATTTCAGGAGAATTTCGAATATGTGATTACATACTTGTGCACATGTAATGGCTTTATTTATAGCAACGTTGGATGCAATTTACTAACTGAGCCATATTGTGTTTTTTGGCGATAAAGCAATTCATGTGTTCTATATATTTTTTTAACGGCTTTTCAAATTTTTAACGAAATTTAGTTTGATTGGCATAGTAATTATAAAAAAATTTGCCAATCTATTGGCTATTTTGAGTAACTATGTTTTTACAGAAAAAGCTTAAGGTTCACCTATAATATCTCTTTTTGTGCTTTGATCTGCCAACAATTTATATCCTTCATGAAAAAAAAAATATATGGTTTGCTTTTTATAATCATAAGTTTTTTTAGCAGACAAATTTAGTAGAAACATAGCAGAAGAGACTTATTTTAAGCTTTTCACTTTTTTTGAAACTTGGTATAATACTCGATCTAATAACAGTTTAACTTTTTTACTACAATAAAATCGAAATATCCTTAATAAAATTGCTTTAACGAATACGGAATAGCTCGTGTAAGTCATTATAAACTTTTTTAATATTGCTCGGTAGAACTGGTAAGATTTTCTAACTTTTAGAAAGTTGCGATAGGCTATAGGTATGTACTCTTTTTTGTATAATTTTAAACATACCATATTTCTTTTAACCTCATGAATTGTTTCGTCGTTGAATGAATAATATTATAACTTGGATAAAATACTCGTATTTTCTGAACATCAAGGAAAGGTTTAATATGAAGCAGCATAATACAAACTGATTCCAAAATCAATTTTGTTTAATTGAGAAATTTTAATATTAACCTTATCGCAGCCATTTCTTTTTCAATAAACGAAAAAGAAAAACTTACACAACGATCTACAGATAAATGCTAAACAATTTCATTGTAAATTGCATCTTTGTATCCTTTATTTCCTTAATAAATATTCCCGTTGTCCGAAAATTTCTTGGAAATTAATTCAATTTGAACATTTTTCAAGTTCAGAGATTCAACCGCCAAAAAAGTGATATGTTTTTCCGACTCCTAAGCATTTTATTTTTTAAAATGGTTATGCATACAATATTTCTCTGTTAAAAGAAAATCAAGGCTTGGATTTTAAAACTTCACAAGAGTGTTAAGAAGCTTTCTAACGGCGGCTCATCAGATGTTGCTTCATTTGCTACCTGTAGACTCTTTGGGCATATAAAATAGAAATAGCTAATTTTAGGACACGTCAGTTTGCTGACACTGACCGACGCACAATCAACTTTCTTTGCCTTCAAAGTTGACTTTAATCATCCGATTCCAGAAAGGAACGAACGAAAACAACGAAAAAGCGTTCTCAGTAAGTTATTTTTCATCAGCAGAAAGCTTTGGCGCGTAGGTCTTCTCTAGGGACCTCTGTATACATCAATACTTCAGTCTTTTTTTTCTTCTTTTTTTATATATAAATTAGCGCGCGCTCAAGGGGTTATTATACCCTTAAAATATTTGCACACAGCGCGGAGGAAGGAAACTTAGGGAGGAAGAAAAGAGAGTACTGATGTATGTTACATTGGTCTTAAATGTTTGCAAGTTATTACGATTAGGAAATAAGAGCTCAGCAGGGCAATCCATAAGGGAGTTGTACGCCTTAGGAGTGAATCACGATATTTTAGAGTACGTCGGAAAGTGGACTTGAGAGCGTACTGATGAGCATTCATAGCGAGGTGGCTGTTACTATTAAATGTTCGAAGGGACGGTGTTACGATAAGGCAATAGCTAAACAAGAAAACACAACAACTGGCTATTTAGAAATGATAACCCTGGTTTTCCACTGCTCTTTATTTATAACAAATCTTAAACCTACTTAATACCAAAATCCTATCTATATGTTTAAGCGGTGATATTTACAGTATTCTCATTGCACACTAAGTGGCTCGCATACGATCTTAAGTTCCATTGACTGTAATTTGAGTATTTGTCTGACGTCCTGATAAAAATATTTTATCTACTACATAATAATAATGTAGCAACGTTAAGACGAGATATTCTTTTTTTTAATATAATTTGAGCGCGCACAAGGGATTTACTCGTATGTACCTTAATGTATTTGCACATAGCGCGGGTGAAAGGAAGTAAGGGAGGGAAAAAGGAGAGATGCCGATGTGCGTTATTTTTAAATATTTGCTGGGCATTCCATAAGCGAGTTGTACGGCTTAAGAAAGGATTACGATATTTCAGAGTACGTCCGAAGATGGTCATGAAACTGATGAGCATTCATAGTGAGACGGATGTGACGGTTAAAAATTTGAAGGGGCGGAATGCTACTGGCAATGTTAGTGGAGCACTGGTGGTGAAAACAGCGATACAACAAGGTGAGACACGAGACATTGCGACGGTGTTCGAGGATTAGCCGGAGATGTAGTAAAACTTTTTAGTTCTTACTGTGGTGGTAGCAATGCGCGCAAGTTCAAAAGGATCCGAATCAGATAGTCGAATGTTTTCCTGTATAATCATTTCAATTTGTTGTTGAAACTTGAGAATTTCCAAGAAATTACCTTGAAGTTTTCCCAGCTCACTTCATTCTGTTTTCTATAATCTTTATCGGTGCATCTTAAACCGACGATTGATTACGTAGGAGCAGATAATTCTCATTTTCCTGGTTTTGTCCAATTTTTCCTGCTAGCAGGTCAGCATGTTCCTCATGCATTATATCAAACAACGAATGAAACAGTCCTCCTACAAATGGTAATACTGAGCGTGGGTTCTTTTTTTATTATCGCCCGAGAGAGCGGCTACATAATTGTTCTCGATTATATTGTTGTATCTGCTGTAAAGCTGATGGATCACTGTTCATTTTTCTATAATAACTCCTGCCTTATTTCTTAAGTTATTTACATTAATTTCACAATTAATAACAGACATTATAATTAACAATCCTAGCAATAACGAAATGATATTCTTGCTTTTATTCTTGCCGACCTTCTTATCTTGGTATTTATTCGGTGATTTTTCGTTATTACCGAATATTCTGTCATACTTAGTATTGACATTCACCATTTCAGGTTGAATATTTTCTGAGGTAGGAAAAAGACAAACATTGTGCATCGATCTTTTCGATGTACCAGTGAGGGTCCATACATCTACCAATCTACACTTGCCATCTTTACCCAAAATGACACCTTCAATCCGACCTCTCCTCCACTGCATAGATAGAGTATTGTCGCCTTTTAATAGAACCGGATAAGGTATTTATCCGCCTGAAATTGAAGTACAATGGCCACATCTAGTCGGGTGTGCCTAAAACATCTCTGTACCTGCTAGATAGGATTCAAAACCGTGCCATAAAACTCGTATTTGATATTAATATCATTCAGACAATGAACACCCTCGAACAGTGACTAATGTCTCGTATCTCACTCTATTTTATCGCTATTTCCACCATTGCTCCTTAGAAATCGCCAGTAGCATTCCGCCCCTTCAAACCTTCAACTGTAACACCCGTCTTACTGTGAATGCTCATCATCGCATCCTCTAGCCTACTTTCGGACGTACTCTAAAATATCGTGATTCATTCCTAAGCCCTACAACTCGCTTATAGGATGCCTTGCCTAGCTCTTTACTTCATATTCATTATAACTTTCAAACATTCATCGGTATCGGTACCTCTTTTTCTTTCCTCAATGATTTTCCTTCGCCACTGCTATGTGTAAGCATTTTAAGGGTTCTCAAATACCCTAAGCGTGCTGAAATTATAAAAAAAAATAACTCTTGTTATCACTGCTATCAATAATGGTTGATAAAGTTTCACCTATTAGAAAATGTCCTAGCGTCAAAACTTCACAATCATTTGGATTTTCTGATGTCGATATCAATGGCCTAGAATTTAAAATGGCTTCAATCCGTGTCGTAAGAGTACACATTTCTTCAAAAGTCATTATACTTTCCATTACTCTAAAGAAGTTTTTCTTAACTGACTTAACTGTAGCTTACCATAGGGCACCAACATGTGGAAATTTTGCAGGTATGTTTACTTTGACTGCAAAAACTGTTTAAGAGTATTTTTGAAACAGTTCAAAAATTTAATGCAAGCTATTTGTAGCTATAATGAAATGTGTGCCCTTGTCCGAAAAGTTTTTGATGAGCAACTCCGTCGAGCTCTAAATCGTTGGAATGCTCCTTTAAAGGCAGCTGAACTCATATCCGATAGACTTTCAAATCAGATAGACTAGCTTTAGTTGGGAAGCATACAAATATGCAAACGTAAGCCTTATCTGATTGTTTCCCTCTTATTTTATGGTGAATCCATATGGGAACCAAGGAATCTACACCTACTTACATTACTAAATGGTCTTGTACCCATTAAACGCTATTACCTATTATTTGATGTAATGGTCGGAGGTTTGCTTTAAAACTTCTATGGCATTTATTTACTACCTTACTTGATAATTATCTACCCACTAATGGCCAAAACTTTTGTCTAGTTATTGCGAAAAGACCTTGTTGGGTCCACAAGGTAAATGTGTTTTATGTATGTGGGTAAATAGTAACCATGCTTAGTTCTTCAGGAAGAGCATAATTTTGTATTCTACCTGCAACTCTAATTATTCAATTGGCATCTAAAAACGGAGCTAGTGAGCTTAATGTTGAACTTCCAGGAATCTGTTTGTTAGTGCGTAATATTTTTATTTCGGTTTCAAAATGCCTTTTTTGATTATTTTGTATTAGAAATTCTAAGGCTTCTTTCTTACATTGTTTGCAATGTTTTAATATCTTTTTGATTGTAATATATTTAAAAATATTTTGCAAAAACTGAAGATTATTTTTGTGATCTATCGCTGATAATATAATATATTCTCATTTTAAGTGACCACTAAGGCAATATTATTTTTATTTAGCTCCGGAAGCTTTAGTTCATCATCTAATTTAACTAAGGAACCAAAGAACTCATCCGTTTTAAAAATATTAGCTTCGTGAAACCGTGAGGAGGGATTAAATATTTCTGATGGCAACATACTCGTACCTTTGGAAATAAGGTATACACGATTGTCTTTCGAATTGATATGTCTCCAGTTTTCGATGCAGCCGTTTATTTGAATAAAACTTAGTCTGTTAGATACGATATTTGAAGTCTTCCTGGATCTGTGTGTAACCAATTCAGAACAATTTTAGAATCTGTGTAGATTAAAGGTTGCATGGAACTTAAGGCTTTCTAAAACGTTTTTCATTAGTTCGACTACTAATACCGCTGCACACAAATCTAATTTGGGTAGTGTAATGGTTTTAATGGGTCCAACTCGAAATTTTACTGCCACAATATTTTTGCAATTCTCGCCTTCGACATTTGTTTATTTTTTATAAATTACCGCTACATAAGCGTTCATTGAAGCATCACAAAACCCCCGCAGAGCGGGAGCTCTGCTTTGCTTTAATTTCTTAACACTTAAGCTTAAAAAAATAATTATAACTTAAACGCATGTACTAACAACTTATGGTTAGGAAAAGATTGGGGTAGTCAGGGTTAAGGTAAACTATGAAGAGCATGTTTCAGGGTTGATTTGGTGCAGTTTATATCAAAAATATTGGAAAACATGTTTGCCTTGCTGAGAATTCTAGTTAAAGATTTGTGCTGGCCATAGTCAGTACGGTGATGGGGAAGACGGAATAAGGGTATTGATCTTAAATGTTGAGTACTAGTTTTCAAGGTGATTTGATGGTGCAGATGGGGGCAATCTATGTTACCAGATAAAAACTAATGAACAAAAACTATATCTGCGATATCACGACTTGTGCTAAGAAATTGTAAATTAAGCAGCTTACATAAAGCAAAACGAATGAATATACGTTGGACAGCTTTGATTCTCAGGATATGTACTTAACGGTAAGGAGACCATACCTGGCTGGCATATTCGAGAATTGGTCTCACAAACTACATATAAAGGGATTTAGTGCGGTAAAGGTTAAAAAATAGTATTGTCGATATGAGCACGGAAGCCAGGTCACGAATTAAAGAGACAGTGGAGGCAAGCTTGTTGTTAATGTAATAAAGATAATGTTGACACCAAGTGTAGAAGTGGTTTAGATCAGCTTGAAGTGAGAGGGAGTCAACAGTGCAAGATATTTGCTCAGAGAATCTTATGTCGTCTGTGTAAATCTCTAGGTCAGAGTGTAAAATTATTGACACAACATTGTTTATAGTCAAATTGAAGATCAAAGGTCCTAAGTGAATTCTGGTGTGGTACACCAGAGGACGCTGTGACTGGGTTGGAAACAGAAAGCCTAAGAAGGACACTATACTACCGGTCTTCTAAATAAGACTTAATCCATGAGTTAAATCGCTGTGGAAAACCGATCGCTTTTAGTTTGAGGGGTATGACTTTATGAAAGATTTTGTCAAACACTTTGCTGAAATTAGTAGCCACAGTATCCACTTCCTTACTATTTTACAAGCACATAATATGTTAGAGGCAAACTTCGTAAGGTTTGTGGTTTTAGATCTAACCTTTAACAAACCATGTCGCTTAGGGGAGAGAATTAATTTACAATGCAAGAACATTGTACCGTCAGTTCCCTAGGGGCATCCGTCAGCGAATGACCTCGAATATATTCTGTTTAAAGTTCTAAGCGAATCTAGGAGGTCATAACTTCCAAATGCGTCAAATCTCCTGGTCCTATTCATATATTCCCACAATTAAATTGTTTCATAAAAGTGCTAATTTTGTTCATAGTGTCATGTGTTCAATGAATATTATAGACAGTTCAATTAAAAACTCTACACTGACTACACTACACTGACACACTGTATATAATTTTATTTGAGAATGGAAGTCAATCTGAAAAAAATCATCGATCTCTATTCCACACCCAGGTGAATTGGAGTTAGCAAAGAAAACTGAAAGTTGAAAACGGTAAGCTGAATCGGTGTCACAACTGCCAGATGTTTGAACACGAGAAGAGAAACTGTCATTTTAAAACATAGTGCGCTAATTGTGCAGATTATCACAATACAGTTGACTGTGACAATGCTTCAAAGTGCAAAATGCAATGGAGAGTATAGATTGACCGATCATCAGTACTCTTTGAGAATGGAATACATCGAGATTAGAAATAAGTCTCTTAACCGCAGATCATCTACATCGATGCCGAACAAAGTTTTAACCACAATGGCTGCATCAAAAGGGTTCAAAAACTTAAAAGTTCTTCTCCGTGTACCGCAATAAACACTTTGCAAGACTTCCAGGCCTTACCTCAGCGCTCTCGCATGGTTAGAAAAGAGAATCAGTCTAATTTTCTTCCATCTACACAGTATTCGGAGAAAAATACACCTTTGGTCTCAAATGGCATAAATTTTAATGGGAGGTGTACCAACAACAACACTCTCCTTCAATGGATGAAATTAAAACTTTAGTATCAGACCTAATTACAAATGTATCGAATTGTACTATTAAGGTTGAACAGTTTAAGGTCATTGCATATTTAGCTACTAAATACCTACACTCTAATACTAAGTATTGTAATAACATATGTTAAATACAAACTTAAGAATGGTGAATTGGAATGCTAGAGGAATTAATAGCAAAAAATTCGAATTTTTTAAAATTTTTGAAAACTAATAAAATTAATATCGCCCTGGTTTAAACATATCGACTATACTTTGCTGGAAAAAGATGCCAGAAATGCTAACTGGAAACATATTTGCTATATGACTTCACTTCATGAAAAAACTTACTCTCAATAAAAACGTTTTTAGATTGGTAGACATATGTCATTAAAAACAGAAGTAACACCCCAAAGCAAACCTTGCTTCTCTCCCCAGATTCGCTCACTAATGAAACTGCGTGATCAAGCTTATAAAGGTTGAAATGATTCAGCCTCGACGAACATCGTGATATATACTGTTCACTCAGTAATCAGGTTGTAATGGCAATACGTTTTGCAAAATTCCAAGTTTTTTCAAATTTTCCCTGGCAGCTATGGAAAAACCTTCGCTAAATCGGAATCGCTAATAGCGGAAGTAATTGTGTAGGTCACATTGACTGTGATGAGCTAAATCAAAAATTTTTTCCCATCCTGTTCCCCCAGTTTCAAACTTTGTGAGATATTCAACCTAGTACTGACAGTGTCCAGCCGTCCTTATACTTTTAGGGCAATAGATTGCCCTAAAGAAGTACAAAAGTTGAAAGCAAACTTTCATTAAAGTCGAATGCAGTTGTTATTAATTTTATTTTCTCTTTTTCTTTATTTCATAACCCTTAACTTGCTTTTATATTTGTTTATTGTTGTTGTATTTTCTTTCGCTGAAGCTCAGCGATATTATATATTATGAACAAATATCGCTTATATTTATTGCTCTGTTAAATTGTCTTAAACAGTATTATTCAATTATGAATTAATCTTATATCTTAACTTTCATAGATTTTTTTTTAAACAGCGCGCTCTCAAAGAATTAAGGTACCCTTAAAACATCTGCACACAGCGCGGGCGAAAAAAAATTAGGGAGGAAAGAAAGCTAAGTACCGATGCAAGTTGGTTTTAAATGTCTGAATGTCACAATCACTAGGAAATACAAAGTTTGCCGGACATTCCACAAACCAGTTGTTCGTCTTAGTAACGAATCACGATATTTCAGAGTACGTCCGAAGGTAGGCTTGAGGATATACTGATGAACATTCATAGCGATGGGTGCTACGGTTGAAGCTTTGAAGGGGCGGAATGCTAATGGCGATTTCTATGAAGCACTGATGGCGGAAATAGCGATAAAACAAAGTGAGACACGAGACATTTCGTCGGTATTCGAGGGTGTCCATTGACTGGGTGATATTAGCATCACCTATGGGTTTTATCGGTTTCGAATTTTATTTAGCTGGTGCAGAGATGTTTTAGGTGCACCTTACCAAATGCGTGCATGTAACTTTAATTTTGGGTCTTATATATTGACGCCAGCTCAAAAGGGGAAAAGTATTTCTTACATCCTTTGAGGAAGCCTTGACATTTCGAAGCATTTTGGGCGACATCAAATATGTGGTCATTCCAACGTAAGTGACACACATACCGATAATGGAAAGTTTTTCGGTTTCGACGATGCAACTGCAATTCATGGACATTGGCTGGGTGTTTAAATTTCGCTTTATCGACAGCAGACAGCATTGTGTTTTGAAAGAATTAAATACCACTCTGTTGAGAGTTCCCTAATTTTTTATGCAGCTAATATCGCAATTTAATGAGCTTAACATGCACTTTCGTTCACTTTCTATAGCCGAAGAGCAGGGAAAATTAAAAGCAGAGAGTACTGTCGTATTGGATTAGAAGTGGCAGACAAGAGATCATTGATAAAAATTAAAAATAATGTCGGAGACAGAACGGAGCCTTGGGGTACACCAGCATTTATTTTCTGAATATCAGACTTGAAACCATCCAAGACAACTTGAATTCAGCGTTCCGAAAGGTAATTTCTAATCCATTGAAGAAGAGTATTTCTAATCATTGAGAAGTTTTCGTGTTTCAAGATATTTCATGAGCTGACGATTTATTAGCATTTCCATGATCTTGCAAAGAAGGGGCGTAAGTGCAATGGGTCTATAGGAGGAGAGAGAGGAAGATTCGCCTGTTTTAAGGACTGGCTGGACAAATGCTGTTTTCTCTCTTCTCAGAAAGATGCCTGTAGAGTAGGATTGATGGAAAAGCTTACGCAGTGGTTTTGCCAGGGTGGTAGAACACCTCTTCAGAAGAAAGGAAGATATACCATCTGGACCCGCGGATTTATATATGTTGAGATCTTTAAGTACTCTTGCTACTACACGGACTAAGCGCAATCTTCTAAGTGTTGAGCTGACCGAAAATTGTGCAGCAAGCAGATTGGATTTGTTTAAAGAACTGACAGCTGGAATGTCATTGTAAATGAGCGTTGGGATGGAGGATGAGGCAGAATGTTTTTGACAAACTACCAAAAGCTTTTACAAGCTCTAGTACATTGTAGTATTTTTTGCCTCAACTTTTGATCGTATGAAACTTCATACGCTTAAGAAAGACGTTGCAGCCATTCCTGGCTCGTTTAAACTTTCTTCGGTTTTCCTCTGTCGTGTTGGCCTTGAAGGACCGAAAAAACAATTCTGATAGATGCAATCGTATATAAATTATCACTAGTTTATAATATTAACTTACAACGTATAAGGATTTCACTTCCAAATAAATAAATAAATAAATACGGAGACAGAATTGAAATTAAATAAAGGAAACCTTTCAAATTCAGAGTTATCATGTAGAAGGTCCTAAAGAGTAGGATCGATGAAAAAGCTTGGTTTTGCCAGCGGGGAAAAACACCTTTTCAGAAGAAGGAGGGATATGCCATCTGGAGCAGCGGATTTGTGTCTGTTAAGATCTTAAAGTACTCTTGCTACTAAAAGAGTGCAAAAGTGTATTCGTGTCATTGAAGATTCGATGCTCTCAAGTGTAGGCGGGGACAAAACACAATCTGGGAGTGTTGAGCTGGCCGCAAAATGTGCAGCAAGCAGCTTAGCCTTGTCCAAAGAGCTGGCAGGTGGGATGTCATTGTAAATGAGCGTTGGGATGGAGGATGAGGCAGCATTTCTAATGTTTTTTGCGAACGAAAAAAAATTGTTACTACCATTGTTTTATAGCATTTTTGTAGTATTTTTTCTGCTTCAGTTTGCGGTCGTATTGGAATCTTACACGTTATAGAACGAACTTGCAGTCATTACCGGCTCGTTCGAACTTTTTCCGGATTTCCTCTCACTCGATTTCCTCTGTTCTTTTAGGACCGAAAAAACATTTCTCTAACCCCGATAGCCTCTGTACAGCTCTAGTCTTACCACGTCTTTTCTTTTGGTTTGATACTCTTCATCCGATGAGGGATAAATGATCTTATTCCAAAGAGAATCGTGTCTGTGATCATATCTGCAACGGCATCCACGTCGTTATATAGGAAACCTAAAGACTAGTTAAAATTCCTAAAGAAGCTGTTAATTCTGCTCCAATTGGGTTTCTCGCATTGCCATACGATTCTTTTAGGAATCTTTGCTCTAACAGTGTGGTCGATGTACGAGAAATTAGCTGATATGACACAGTGGTCCAACGAGCCTAGAGGGGGTCGCACATTGACCGTGTATTTATCGGGGTGAGAAGTCAAAAACAAGTCCAGGGTGTTGGGGGTATGCCTATCAACATCTGGTATAGGTGTGGGTTCATTTGCAAGTTGGGTCAAGTTATTTTCCACAGCGAAGATCTCAACATTCTGTCCTTCGGTTGTTGGGCCCCGGCGCAATTATTAAGGCTTCGCCCATCAATGACGTTGTCTAATAAAAAGCGGGGGCAGAGCAAAGTACTGGTGTAATCGCAAATATCTTCAGATGACGCTACCGAAGTTGCTACGAAAATCGTTACAAATCAGTTACAAGTTGCCGGTCATAGATCTTGTTGGCGGCTGGACCACCGGTAGTCACTTCCAGGACATAAATCACGCACTTATATCACTATGGTTTAAACCCAAATCTCGCGAAGGTTCTTCCTGTTGGTTTTGACCAAATGTAGAGTTGCAATAAGTACTGGGTGCTGTGACCCTAAGAGCAGTAAGAAGTTTTAGGTCGGCCTCGACTCATTCGAAGGGTGGAACTTGTGCCCACAAAACAGGTACGAATTAGTATCAATGGAATGACGGAGAGCGATGTCAAGGCGTATCCTTGCTCCCTTGGATGTATGGGTATTCGGTAAACTTAAGTCTAAACGACAAGCGTTTACGTTAAAAACCGGGTGTTCTATCTAGATGGGATGATAGTGAAAACGGCAGGGATACTTACGGGCTCCTATTATGGATAATATTTGTACTGACCGTGAGAGTATTTTCTGAACGGAATTTTAGCCTCAGCCTAGGCTTTTTGTTGACCGGGTATGGCTCTCTTAATGTATTTTTGCATAAGAGAGAGCAACACACTTATGCCAGCGCTTGATCCAATCCTCGAAACATTTTTTATATTCGGTTTTCGGTGTGTCTATCAGTGCTTCCTGTGATTTTTCCATTATTTCCTCTTGGCTGCTGAAACGCCTTCCCCGTAATGGTTTTTTAACTCAATTGAACAGAAAAAAGTCACAAGGAGCCAAATCAGGTGAATTCGGAAGCTGTTGGATGGTATTTGTTGCATTTTTTCAAAAAAAAATTAATGATGCACTACACCGAAAATTAATGATGCACTACGCCGTTGTAATCCATGAAAACCGTGAGCATTGCTTTCTGCTTTGTTTGGTCTCGGCTCACTTGGGGAACGCCATACACTTGCCTGATGTCTGGATTGCATGCCGTACTCATAAACCCACGTCCCGTCTCTAGTAATGATCCTTTTGATGAATGTGGGATCGGATTCAGCCTCGCAAATCATCTCTTTTGCGATGTCAACACGGTCTCTTTTTTGCATAAAATTGAGGTCTTTTGGCACCAACAAAGCTGCGACACGACGGAAACCCAAATCATTAACCAAAATGTCTTGGACGGATCCATAGGCAATGTTCAAGTTCTCCTCTATATCTCTGATGGTTAATTTGCGGTTATTGACCAACATTTCTTTTACTCCATCAATGTTTTCCTCGGTTTTCAATGTCGATGATCTGCTCCTGCGTTCATCATCTTCGATTGACTCACGACCACTTTTAAACCGCTCGTGCCACTGGTAAACGAGCGTTTTCCTTAGAGAATCGGTGCCAAAACACTTTTTCCAACATTTTCAACGTTCGCGCACCATTACATCCGTTTTTTACGCAAAATTAAATACAAGTTCGTTGTTGGAAATTTAAATCCATTTCTAAAATTGTAAAAAATCGCCAACACACGCAGAGTTAGATGTACTCCTGGCTATGTAACTTTTGCAAATATCAAACTATGACGCTAAGATTTAGAGAAAATGTCAACAACAGATTTACCAACTTAAGAAAAAAAAACAGAACTTAAATCGGAACAATGGGAGTGCCACACGGTGGTTATTACGGGAACAAGGTGGTATTCTGGTACCACGGGGTGTCAGGAGCCCCTGGAGCTATTGTTACGGCCTGACCTAGGAGTTGGCCCCCTTGTGGGAGTATCGCGGTGGCTGTCGGTTTATACCCAAAATCGCAGAAACAGTAGACCGAATGGAGCTTGGAGATCTCATGGCTTAACATATGTTGTAGTGTACTAGGACCTGTGCTCGACCATGCGCTTGCTATGGAACCAACTGGTCTGCTCGACATGGAGTTGCAGTGCAACCGGGTGCAATTATCCATAGAATGGCGGAGGTATTACATAGGCCTCGACCCTTCACCAAAGGGAAAGTTCGTGCCTTATACACGACTTCGAATGTGGTACTGGTGGTAGTACTTGTACTAGCCGAAGGGCGCTTATCAACGCATTGTTTTGATATCTCGTACAAAAACGCACCGTGGGCTTGAGCCGTCGCGGCAGATACCTACGTAAAACACAAGTGACATCTGTCCTTCGGGTGTTGTTTATCCAGAATGTCGAAGCAATATAGAGCTGTGTATATTGAAATCGCCCGGAATAACGATTTCAGTATGAAGATATAGGGATACAATTTTTTGAATGGAGTCAGACAGCGCATGGAACTCGTTAAAAGTCGAATTGGTGTCCAGTTTGGGGCTTCTGTAAATAAAGCAGTAGTGGATAATTTGCTTTCGGAGACGGAACTTAAACCACATGGAGTTGAGTTCCGGATTGAAACACGGATCACATTGTGGTGGAGTTTAGTGACCATATTCATCACTACGCACGTAAATGGGGAGGCTGCGCTGAGAGTAGAATAACAGCATTAGATCGTAGCCAGGTAGCTTCAGATCAGAATGATGGTGGTAGTGGCTCAAGTGGTAGTCGACTGGTTTTCAAATCGGAGGGTTCGGTGTTCGAATCCCAACCGCGCCCGAAAGGCATTCATTTTCTCAGTTAACAAAAATCAAGTGGGATGAGTAATTGACTGGAAGTCAATAACGAGCCGACTTCCACTAATTTAGTTTCCCCATTAAATGTTTGTTGCCACCAATGGAGCGAAATAACCACTGAGCCCAAACATCTTTCTTTCCCTCTCTATCCCATTTTCCAAGAAACTTAACACATGTTGAGGCATTATAAGTGTGTTCATACCCACTTGAGTGTTCAATTCTTAAAAAAGAGGTGTGCGCTGGGATCTACCTGTGCTTTAGTCACTTGCATTGAGTGCACTGACTATTTTTATTTTCGAATGCACTCGTTTTTTTTTTTTAATTTCACAATACAGATTGGGAGAACGAAATTCATTCCATGATCAGAGTGAATGAATTGTGGGACTCTGAACCTTTATGAAGTTTTCTATAATTACGTTTGCTGCTTGCTTGAGTACAGTACTAGAATATTTCGGCCACTTGGTAACGGAGTTCATAGCTATGCCTACATACATAGCTGTTTTCGGTTTTGTTTCGTGGAAGTGGTCCAATTAGGTCGATCGCAAACCTTTCAAATTAATATCGTGGTAAGCTAGGTTTCAGCTTTCCTATTGTTACTGGAGAATGCCCATTCCAAGCTTGGCAAACGGTACAGTGTTTACCACGATTTAGTATTTTTTTTTAGGAACTTAACACTCAAGTGGGTATTAAGTTTTTAGGAAAATGGGACAGAGAGAGAAACTAAGATTTTTGGGCTCAGTGGTTATTTCGTTACATTGGTGGCATCCAACATTTAAACGGGGAGACTAATTAGTGTAATTGGACTTGTATTAAAGGCAACCATTCGTCTTACGTGAATTAAGTTGCCTGAAAAAAAGAATGTCTTTCGGACGAGGCTGGGATTCGAACACCGTACCTTCCGATTTAGAAGCCAGTACACTACAACTTCAGCCACGGCCACCCAGTTCCGATCGAGAACCGGTACTCAACTTTAATTGCTAGGGCATACACTAAAGGCTTTTGAGCTCCTTTGCTGGTGAGAAGTATGATTATTAAAACACACTATATTTGAATTCTAGATTCCAGCTGATTTATTTACAAAAATCCAAAACCTTAAATAGTAATTAATTGCTTATATAGTAATAGACAATAAACCGGTTAACCTGCACCAGTTCACAGTTTATTTATTGCTGGGTTTATTATTGTAATAAATATTTTTATTATATAGTTTTTGACCTACTTCTCGGTCGTTTATTTTCGCTAATGAATGAATGCACTCACCCAACCTATTCTTTAAAGTTTGCTCATGCTTGCTTTGGCACTAAATTACTTATGCGTAACTTAACACTACTTTTAGGAACGACATGCTCCAATTTTTAAAGGTTAGCTCACTTCAACAGTAAATCTCTTGTCAGACTTGGTTATTCGAGGCGCTACGTCAAGTGTCATCTGATGTTGCCTTCGTTTCCAGTATGGATAAATTGCATAGCTGACAAATAGGGGCACGACTACATACAACACCGAGAAATGATGTATTGTATTTCGTGGGTTGACGTGTCCGGCGACTGCATCGTTTCAGTAAGTTGACTCATTAAGTCTCTGAATGGATGATTCTGTTCGAATACCAATGGCTGTATAATCTCCATCGTTGGTACTGTCCTTTGACTTATCGGCACAAGTGAGATGTTTGTAAATGGTATTAACGGAACAGTACTGCTGGTGTTTAACTTTGTAAAAAATATGTATATGCAACCATGGTCTCGGTGAGACATTACTCCAGGGAAAAGCGTTTTTAGTTGTATTGAAACCTAATTTCCGTTGATGATGATCAACCAACCAAAATGAGTCTAGCTAACCCAGCATTAGCAGCCAAGGTAGCAAATACAACAGCAAGATCATTGGACATTAATCCATTGACATACCTAGAGAAAATTCAAGCATTCGATGGAAGCAAAGATGATTTATTAACATTATACCCAAATGTAGATATCTTACTTACAACGAGCAACCTCATAAGATGTGCACATATATTGTCAAACTGATAAGAAGAGCACGAAGATGTATGGAAATCCATCCACATCTCAACAAATAGAACGACATGAAAACTATGATCGAAACAAATTTTGGACGATTCACAACAGTAGACCAACTCTATGAAGAATTAAGAGCAGTACAATATAGAGCAAATGTAATATAATTTTATAACCACATTCTTCACAAACTAGCCATCCTAAACCAAAAGAGTAGACAAGAAGATTTACTCAATGATGTCGAAACATACAAACAGCGTTAAAAAAAGAAAAAACAATAATTACCAACAAAGTAACGACAACAGTTTGAGACCAAAGATGTATTACCCTCGACAACAAGAGCAACATACACACAATTCAACAATCAACATACGTTCGAGTCAAGCCAACACCAAAATCCTCTACTAAGAAAACACTATCAATCAAGACTAAAACCAATGAAAGTCGGAACAAGTCAATAATTAAGACGGCAAACCAACTATCAAGTAGATGAAAAAACACCATCTGCACCTACAAGTAATCACGAACATTTTCAGAAACCAGCCTCGGAAACAACGGACTACCCTACATTATATTTGAACGAAACAGAAAATTAAGACTATTATTAGACACAGTTTCCAGAGACAACTTAATTTCAGAAGAGCATTGTCCCTCAAACCTGGTAAAAAATCGAAAAAGTCGTCCAATCTAAAAATTCAATCGTCCCTAAGACAACAGCAGGCAAATTAACTATTAAAAAATAAATGCTTACCCTTCCAAGAAATTTTGTAATTGAAACGGAAAATCCAATTTCATACTTTATACAGGGTGTCCCAAAAATCAACGTCTAGCCAGGAACGGGTGATAGGCTAAGTGGTGTCGGTTATCACAAAATTATAAAAAAAATCTAAGTCATGTACTTCTAAAATTATTGGCACTCCAAAAATAATCGAGAAATCAGACACCCTGTGACGATCTTTCAAGTGCTGTGACCGCAAATCTTTACTTTTCTTGAATTTTTTTTGTCACGTAACCCTAAGTATTCTTCTGTAAATTACGGTCTAAAATTGAAACATAACTAAATCGATTTTAACTAAAATATTCCTTTTTTGTCCATCCATGTATCTGAAAATCATTAATCACCCAACTTGAACTGACTGTAATGACAAAAAAATGTACTATGCCATTTTGGCAAGTAAGGTTTAGAAGATGACGTATTTAGTCTGGATTCCAAAATGGTATGGCACTAGCTAGACTAACGCTTAATGGAGACCAAAAAAAATATTTTGTTAAAGAAACCCGATTCATAGTTAATTCTTTTTAGTAAGTTAAAATGAGTACCAAGTGTGAGCGAGATAGACAGTGAAGCCGTGATTGAGACGGATAAAGACGCGAATTCGACTGGTGTGAGTGAAACAGATAGAGATGCCACCCTTGTCATTTCATTTAAGTTTTTCCCATCACAGATCACACAGAACACTACGTTCTCCTGGTGTACTACGAGGGGCGTTCAATATATTCTCGGTATCGATATGAAGGAAAATGCGAATTCAATTTAAATTGTTTTTATTTTTCAATATAATCTCCCTTAACATCAACGCACTTGTTACATCTTGAGATAAGCTTTTTTAAACCCTCAAAAAAATAAATTTCCTCTTTCTCTGCAAAATACCCATTTATTGCCGACTTGAGTTCTTCATCATCCGAAAATCTTTTTCCACGAAGACATTTTTTCAAATCCGGAAACAGGAAATAATTACTAGGGGCAAGGTCTGGACTATAGGGTGGGTGTTGGATTTCTTCGAAACCACAATCTCGGGCAGCAGCCTTGGAAACTCGCGCCGTGTGAACAGGAGCGTTGTCATAAAGAAGCAACACATCCGCTGCGAGTTTACCCCGTCTTTTCTTTTTAATTTCCTCCCGCAAATTCACCTTTTTTTTGTACTCAATGAGCAAGATTCCCTTTGAGTCCCAAAAAACTGTGGCCATGAGCTTCCCGGCAGACGGAGTGACTTTGAACTTCTTCGGGGGGTCTGTTCCTTTTTTATGCCACTGCATGGACTCTTGTTTGCTTTCAGGGTCATAGTGGTGGACCCATGTTTCGTCTCCAGTAACAATTCGATCCATAACACCGCCCGCGTTCCCACTACACATCTCCAAAAGCTCTCTACAGCATGCGATTCTCACTTTTTTCTGAGGCGCTGTGAGCATTTGTGGCACCCACCTTGCACTGACCTTTGAAAGGTTGAGATGGTCATGAAGAATGGTGTGAATGGTACCAATTGAAAGCTTGGTGATCTCTGCCATCATTTTCACCTTTATTCGGGCATCCTCAAGAACAAGTTTTTCGACTTCTTTGATGCTTTCTCCCGTACAAGCAGTAGCCGGGGCGCCGGAGCAATTTTTTGGCGCACCTCGTTTAAATTTCCTATCGGTTAATAATACATTTTTTCTTTTACTGCTCCCTAGTAAAAAAAATCGAGTGGATATAAATCAGGTGAACGGACTGGCCCCCAAATTTTACCAGACCTCCCTATCCACCTGTTGGGGTATTCCGGATCGAGGAACTCTCGTACTGTGCTAGCATAATGCGCTGGGCAGCCATCTTGTTGATACCATAAATGGCACGTATTCCAATAAATTTGGTAAGTGGTTCTCAAAAAAAATCTACATAAACCTCCGCATTCAAATCTTGCGACAGCTCGAATGGGCCAATAATTCTACCATTCAAAGTTCCCGTTCACATGTTTACTTTAAAACGGTACTGTGATCTATCTTCCCGCATCAAATGTGAATTTTCCACGTGCCACTCGTGCAAATTGTGGAGGTTCATGTAACCGTCCCTTTTAAATGTTGATTCGTCCGACCATAAAATTTTTTCGAAGAATCTCGGATCTTCTCTGAACCTCTGCACCATCGTTTGACAAAATTGAACTCTTTCTGGATTTGGTAAGTGGTTCTCAAAAAAAATCTAAATAAACCTCCGCATTCAAATTTTGCGGCAGCTCGAATGGGCCAATAATTCTACCGTTCAAAGTTCCCGTCCACATGTTTACTTTAAAACTGTACTGTGTTCTAACTTCCCGCATCAAATGTGAATTTTCCACGTGCCACTCGTGCAAATTGTGGAGGTTCATGTAACCGTCCCTTTTAAATGTTGATTCGTCCGACCATACAATTTTTTCGAAGAATCTCGGATCTTCTCTGAACCTCTGCACCATCGTTTGACAAAATTGAACTCTTTCTGGATAATCTCGGGGTAGCAGACTTTGGACTCGCTGTACATGATACGGATAGAGCTGCTGTTTCCTTAGAATTCGGTGTGCTGTACTTTTGGGTACTCTTATGCTTTCTTCAATTGCAAGTACTGAAGTACTAGGGTCTTGTGCGACAGCAATACACAATCACGGGATCAACGATCAACACTAGTCCAGAAGAAATCCAAGTTCGACAAAAAAGTCACTGTTTATCTCGCTCACACTTGGTACTCATTTTAACTTACTAAAAACAATTAACTATAAATCGGGTTTCTTTAACAAAATATTTTTTTTGTCCTCAATTAAGCGTTAGTCTAGCAAGTGTCATACCATTTTGGAATCCAGACTAAATACGCCATCTTTTAAAGTTACCTGCCAAAATGGAATAGTAATTTTTTTTGTCAGTACAGTCAGTTCAGGTTGGGTGATTAATGATTTTAGATACATGGATGGACAAAAAAGGAATATTTTAGTTAAAACCGATATAGTTATGTTTAAATGTTGGACCATAATTTACAGAAGAATTACTCAGGGTTACGTGACAAAAAAAAAATCGAAGGAAAGTAAAGATTTGCGGTCACAGCACTTGAAAGATCGTCACAGGGTGTCAGATTTCTCGATTTTTTTTGAGTGCCAATAATTTTAAAACTACATAACTTAGATTTTTTTTATTGTTTGTTGATAACCGACACCACTTGACCTATCACACGTTTCCGGCTTGACATTTATTTTTGGGACACCTTTTATATAAATTTCACGATTTCTTTGATGGACTCTTAGGAACAAATTTATTCAGAAATAATAATGTTAGAATAAATTACAAAGACAAACTCACGACTATCTCCGGCATAATTTATCCAATTTTATACCAAGGTGACAATGAAGGCGAAATAGAAAGACTTTCATAATCAGAATTAGACAAAATAAAAATTTAAGACAAGAACATTTAAATATTGAAAAAAACGGGAAATTAATTTCAATAAAAAAAAAGACATATTTTATATAAAAGGAACAGACTTAAATTTCACAAACGAAGTAAGACATAAGATAGATAGATAGCCCAGTATACACTAAAAACTATAGATACACATATATCCACGCAATATAGGTAGAAGGCAGATGAAAGAAATGTTAGAACAAGGAATAATACAACATCATCACCATAAAATTCACCAATATGGATAGTACCCAAAACATCAAAATATCTTTCCAAAGAATGACGACTCCAAAGACAGCTTTCTCTACAATAAACGGACATTATGAATTCATCAAAATGTATTTCCAAAGAATGATGAACAATTAACAGAATTAACACATTAACAGAATTTGCGTAGTTTACATGGACGGCATATTAGTATTTTCAACATCCCTACAAGAACCTATAGATAATTCACAGAAAATTGTTGATACACTAAAAAAAATATATCTAAAGGTAGCTCTCAATAAATCAGACTTTCTAAAAAAAATTCGGATTTTTTAGATCACATAGTAAGGTATTAAGGTATTAAACCTAACCCAATGAAAGTAGAATGCATTAAAAATTTTCCAACCCCAAAAAATAGACATATAAACGTTTTTAGGACTTTCAGGATGTTATAGAGAATTCATTCCAAACTATGCTAAAATTGCAGCCTCTAACAATGAGATTAAATAAGCTGTCCTCAATTTGAAGAAAAATATTAATATCAGATTTTTCAAAATACCCAGATGTTAGGGAAACATTGAAACAACTTCACAATAGCAGTCGGACTTTCTCATGATCAAAGACCAGTTTCATTTGCATCTCGGACATTGAACAGTCACGAACAAAATTATTCGACAACAGAAAAAGAATTCCTAACCATAGTATGGACAGTAAAACAATTCAGACATTACTTATACAGAAGAAAATTCGAACTACTAACAGATCATAGACCGCTAATTTAGTTATCAAATATTAACAAGTACGCCGGCGCGTACCACCAGTGGCTCCCACAAGATTGCTTCATCGGGCGGCGCGTACCATCGGTGATTCGAACAAGACTGCCCCATCGAGTGGCGCGAACCAACGCTGGTACGTACTTGATTGTGCTACGAGTATTAGGCGATTCGGAAGACCAAATATTTAGATCTTTAACACGTTTTTCTTGCGTATTTCTTGTTTCTTTCCCATAGGCGGCTACACTTAAAGCTCTTCTCTCTATCGGACGGGAGCTCATCCAGAGCATAAAAGGAACACTTTTCGCAAGTGTAACGGGTTTTTGCAGTACACTTTTAACCCTATTGCTGTTATGTATTACATTATTGCTGTTATGTGTTAAATAGGTGAGATTTTTTTTTGAATTCTTCTCATCGTCCGTGAATCTTCTAAATAGTCAGAATAGTGTTGAATCTTGTACAAAATCGTATCTTTTTGTAAGTGTTAGTTGATTAGCATATTTCCTTTTTTTAATTTATTGCACATAGTAATAGGTAAGGTAGATATGGGACTAAGCGATTTGTCTGACGAGGTTCTGCATATAAGCAGTATAAAGAAATCAAGACCCAAAATATTCTCTTCATCTTTAGACGAAGGCAATGGATATTCCAATTTTGATTTAGAAGAAGAAAGTGAACGGCAGGAAATAAGAAAAGGAAGCCCAATAATAAATGAATATTCTAAAGAAGATAAATTTTTAATTGAAGGCACCGAGTGTAACAGCCCTTATGCCTCATATAAATTATTCTTCACAGATTGTACATTAGATATGGTAGTTGAAGAAACTAATAAATATGCTACATAATGCATAAATTACTCTTCGAGTAATAGCAGATCATACCAACTATACTGGAAACCTGTAACGAGGGAAAAAATTTAATCGTTTATCGGAATTTTGCTTATAATGGGTGTAATCCAAGTCCCAGTAATAAGATTATACTGGTTTAAAAAGGTCACGTATACAAACGCACGTAAAAAAAATCCATGAAACGTGACCGTTTTTTATCTATTCTTAAATATTTACACTTTTCCGACAACACCACAATTAGAACTCAG
Organism: Volucella bombylans; assembly: GCA_949129095.1. Lineage (NCBI taxonomy): Eukaryota > Metazoa > Arthropoda > Insecta > Diptera > Syrphidae > Volucella > Volucella bombylans. The sequence goes on from OX422140.1 coordinate 234,011,842, forward strand.
GATCGGTTAAACAAAATTAGAAATAATGTACAAGCAATTGTGGGTATGTTCAAAAATGTTATAAATCCTGGTAAAAAATCGTTATCGATGAAAGTATGGTCCCATGGAGAGGACGTTTGGTATATAAGCTGTGTTTGCCGGAAGGTTACAAATCACATTATCATGGTATATATACGAGGGGCGTTCAACATATTCTCGGTATCGGGGTGAAGCTTTGGTTGTATATATAAATTGACTTATTTATCAAGTAATACTATTATTTTAGTGCATTCATGTAAAATTTTATATAAATGTGATTATTAATTCGCGTTTTATCTCTAGTTAAACAGAATCATAATGGCAACTGAGACGATGATGGTGAAAATTGAGCATCGCGCTGTAATTAAATTTCTCACTAAGCAAGGAAAAAGTCAAAAAAACTATTCATGAAGAGATGGTGGCTGTTTACCAGGGTTCCGCACCCTCATTATCAACTGTGCAAAAGTGATCAAGTGAGTTTAAGAGAGGCAGAGAGAGCATTGAAGACGACCCCCGCTCCGGCGCCCCGGCTACTGCTTGTACGGGAGAAAGCATCAAAGAAGTCGAAAAACTTGTTCTTGAGGATGCCCGAATAAAGGTGAAAATGATGGCAGAGATCACCAAGCTTTCAATTGGTACCATTCACACCATTCTTCATGACCATCTTAACCTTTCAAAGGTCAGTGCAAGGTGGGTGCCACGAATGCTCACAGCGCCTCAGAAAAAAGTGAGAATCGCATGCTGTAGAGAGCTTTTGGAGATGTGTAGTGAGAACGCGGACGGTGTTATGGATCGAATTGTTACTGGAGACGAAACATGGGTCCACCACTATGACCCTGAAAGCAAACAAAAAAGGAACAGACCCCCCCGAAGAAGTTCAGTTTTTTGGGACTCAAAGGGAATCTTGCTCATTGAGTACAAAAAAAAAGGTGAAACCATCAACGCCACATCCTACGCTTCCACTTTGCATAATTTGCGGTAGGAAATTAAAAAGAAAAGACGGGGTAAACTCGCAGCGGGTGTGTTGCTTCTTCATGACAACGCTCCTGTTCACACGGCGCGAGTTTCCAAGGCTGCTGCGCGAGATTGTGGTTTCGAAGAAATCAAACACCCACCCTATAGTCCAGACCTTGCCTCTGGTGATTATTTCCTGTTTCCGGATTTGAAAAAATGTCTTCGTGGAAAAAGATTTTCGGATGATGAAGAACTCAAGTCGGCAATAAATGGGTATTTTGCAGAGAAACAGGAAATTTATTTTTTTGAGGGTTTAAAAAAGCTTATCTCAAGAAGTTACAAATGCATTGATGTTAGGGGAGATTATATTGAAAAATAAAAACAATTTAAATTGAATTCGTTTTTCCTTCATATCGATACCGAGAATATATTGAACGCCCCTCGTAAATATAATATACCACCCTCGAACACAGACGTAATGTCTCCTGTCTCATTTTTTTTTATCGCTAATTCCACCACCAGTGCTCCACTGAAATCACCAGTAGCATTCCGCCCATTCAAACTTTCAACCGTAACATCCGTCTCGCTACCAATGCTCATCAGTATACCCTCAAGCCCATTTGCGGACGTACTCTAAAATATCTTGATTCGTTCCTAAGCCGTACAACTAGCTTATTTTTTTTTTTTTTTTTTTTTTATAATTTACGCGCGCCTAAGGGGTTAGATACCCTTTTACTGTTGCCAGGGCGCGGGCGGAAAGGTAGAAAGGAGGAGAAATTAAAATTGTTTTTGTAGTGGTTTGAAACTCAGGTGTGTTTGGTTTCGGTATTTGCTCTCCAGGGGGTGGGAGTCCGAATAGGACGGAGAGTTTTTTCTTCACTCAGAGTGGAAGGTTATAATTCGCAGTAATTATTTGTGCTTGAAACTCTACAACAGCCAAATCTACGTGTCAGTGTTATGCCTTCACACGCAGAATTTTTCTGTCTGAGTTCCAATTACACAACTGAAAAACTTGAAAGACTTGTTCATGGGCAGGATTCGAACCTAGACCCCTCCGAGTGAGAAGCGATTGCTAGTACCACTACACCACGGCCACCCCTCTGTATTTGCTGGTCGTTATAACTTGCAAAGATTTAAAAACAATGTACATCTGTACCTCTCTTTTCTTCCTCCCTAAATTTCCTTTGCCCGCGCTGTGTGTGAGCAATCACCTTAAGGGTACATAAACCCCTTGAGCGCGCGCTCATTATAAAAAAAAAATGGTGTTGTAATGAGATTACTAAATGATTTATTATTTGGGGGCCGTATACTTTTTACAGATAGTTGTTGTCCTTTTACAGAAAAATACATTTATTTGTTGTACTGTAAAAATAAACAAAAAGAATTTTACCACCGGATGCAAAACAAAATCGTGGTGGAATTATAAGTTTCGAAAACCGTAGTGGTGTAAAATTTCTGAAATGGATATACCACCGGATGCAAAACAAAATCGTGGTGGAATTATAAGTTTTGAAAACCGTAGTGGTGTAAAATTTCTGAAATGGACTGACAAAAGATAATATTGCAAGAAAAGGTGTTGATTTATCAGGTCAGTCAAATATCAGGGTATTACAGTTGTTTACAAAAAAACATTAATTGGTACCGAAAAGTAGTAATACAAATAATATGCGGAGTTTCCCTCGTGAATGCTTGGTATAGTTAAAAAAGAGACGGCAACAAATATATAAATATTTTACAATATTTATATTATTTATTAATTATTGATCACCTTTTTCCCAATGGAGAAATGGCAAATGAAAATCAAATACCGTCATACATGCGTCTAAAAAACTACAAGAGTTAGGACGTATTGTAGGCATTGCAAAGGTCAGCCAGCACTTTGTTTCAAATGCTTTAACAAATTACGCAGAAAACAATAAATAATGAAGTTATAAATAATATAATATTGAATTTTTATGTTCATTTTATTGAATTTAATTTATATTTATAATATTGAATTATTATGTTGATGTTATTGAATTAAAGTTATGTTTCTAATAGGTTATTAATTATAATTGTTATTAAAAATAAATGTTTTTATTAATATACGTTAAATTTTCATTATTTTAATTTTATTATTTTCGACTTCATATATGGAAATTATTTCTACTTATTTAAACAACCTAATTCTAAATTAATCAGATAGAAAATCAAACTGAACGAATATAAGTTCGACATCTTATACATACCACGGGAAGAAAACAAAATGGTGGAGTCATTGTCAAGAATTAAAAAAATAATACACTAACAGACCAAACTTACTCAAAACAACATAACATTAAGCAATAAGAATATGAAAAGACACGAAGAACCAGAATTAGAAGACTTGTGTCTTTTCATTATTAACAAAAAGAGCACACAAAAAACATATGGAAGAGCATAAAGGACATAATACCTATAATAACAAAGTATAGCCAAAATATACCAAATGACGAACGATTAAAAGATTTAGGATTATATTGTGAAAATTTGATAACAATGATAATCCAATGATAACAAAAGTAATCCAAACAACATATTCAATTTAAATATTACTTTAAAGGCATCGGCATTTCTCAAACCAAGCTACGTACATATTTAATTTAACAAATTTATTTGGAGTAAATATGCCACGTCAAAAACCTTCAAGGCGTAGTCGGTTTTCAGTCAGTTTAAAGTAGCTTTCTGTATGACATTGGACCTATCATGCATAAAGTTCTTCTGGAACTAATCGCCTATCAGAGGTCCAACTATATCCTATGTATCCGTTGTCTGGTAAAACAAACTTTGATAACAATGCACTACTGCTCCTTTTACCAGACTCTAAATAACGATTTGTCAGTGGAACACAACATATAAAAGGCAGGAACGTGTTAATGATTCATTTTAAAATTGTGACACATTTGCCTGTTAGTCCGGTAAACTCTAACGTATTTTTCATTCAAGATATATTATTAGAGAGGTAACAATGTTCAAGTAGAGCCGTAGGAAAAGAAAAGATTGTGGAAGATGTAGAATAAACAAGTCGCAATTACGTGTTATATTTAAAACAGGGTAACAAACAAATCACTTGTGTATTGACCCTGCTCCGAAAAATATTTTAAGAGCGAATCTGCAAAAAGGAAGTGGGAGAAGAAGCATACGCATACATATGTTAAACCTATACTGCGAGAAATAAATGGCTAAAAAGTTTCTTAAGTCTACAGTCAAGTAGATTTATTGTATACAAATAAAAAAAAACCTATCAATAACATAAAACCTTCAATCATACAAGCGAGTATAAGAGAAATAATAACTATGAAATCTCACTATAAATAAAAATACATACATACTAGTATAGTAATGAAAACTATAATATGCATAAATTCCATAGGATTTGAATGCATAAATTCCATCCACGCAAGTTTGTTTTATTATAGTTTGTATGTTGTTTTGATTTCTTTTAATTGATTTTCATTCTCAAATTGCCTTTGGATCGTCGACCGCCGGCGCATTTGTTAATGTTTCGAGATCTTCTTCGCAACTGCGAAGGTATGGATTTCGGTTACGTTTTTAATTCATCATGACAACGTCTTTGATTCATCATGTGTTGACGATGAAGACGATGTGATCATTGTTATTTTAGCAATGCAATGACTCCATTAGCATTGCTCGTACTTGGTGTATGCGGCAGAATGATGGCACTGACCTTCGTCATAAAGCCAATTTCATTTTTCAAGATGTCGAAGGCTTCTGGAAGATTTCTCGGGAGAGGGAAGAAAAGATTTCGCCAATTGGAGAAAAGAATTCGAAGAAATAGCAAACAAATAGACTACTGAAGGGAGTCGCAAAATTAGCGGCGCAAGTGACAGAGGGAGTCACAGACTGGGCCAAGCTGAAGGCACTTCTGGAAATGGAGTTCGGGAGGAAAACGTCGAGCATCGAAATACACCAAAGATTGGAGGCTAGGAGAAAGAATCCTTCTGAGATTCTATTAGAATATTTTTACATGATGTCGCAGTTCCGTGGAAAGGCAGACGTGGATTAGGTTTTACTAATATAATACATAATTAATGGAATCCCAGACACAGTGAGTAAAAAAGTAGTACTACACGAAGCCTCAACAACGGAGTTAAAATCTAAGTTGGTAGTATGCAGGAGGATGCAACGACAGATACCGAAAAAACGAAACAGCAAGCCAAACTCATCCCAAGGTGGGCATTCCATTGAGCCTAAACGATGTCACACTTGGCGTTGAACTGTCCTGATAGCGTTAATTCGGACTGTTTTCTCCCCACTGAACCAGAAGAAGTAAGACGCTGACTTTAGAGCGCATTGGCTCGAATGGTAATCACGTGTTAATTAGCATCGCAGAGAAACCCTATCATGCTTACGTCGACAACGGGAGTGACGTATCAATTATCTATGAATTATTTGTGAAGCAAATCGGGGATTGAAAGTAGTCAACCAGAAATGATTCTGAAAGCTTTTGGTAATTTTCCGCAAAAGACGATGGGTGCCTGTCTTTTGGAGAGACTTTTAAGAGAAAAGCCTGTCCTCTCACATATTCTGATTCGCTTTTCTCGAGGAACTCACCTACTATATTAAGGAGATGACAATTCCGTTCTTATAATAAAATAATAAAGTTTCCTTTATTTCGCCACTGTGTTTCTTGAGCGCAAATTATATCAATTTTACGTTGCCGTAAAACATTTTTTAGTTCGGTTAATTTTCCCGTCATTGTACCAACATTTTAGTTTCACTCCCGAAACCGGTGAGCTCTACTACGAATATTTCTATTCGCCCAGGAATAACTCCTGGACTGTGCGGCGATGAAGTGTATTAATTTAAAAACCACTTCAATCTATGGGGCCAGAGGGCTATACAGCGAAAAATTTCGACAAGTTAGTCAGTTAGCAGTGTATTGGCTTCCCAATCTCTTAAGTAAAGTTTTCTTCTTTGAGAGAGAGCTGGGCATTTACAGAGAAGGTAGAGGATTGTATCTTCCTCCTCCTCATCCATGTAGCTTCTACAAAAATCGTTTGTAAAGGCGTCAAGCCTTCATGCATTCTTGCCTATAAGGCAGCATCCAGTGGTGACACCTATAATGGCGCTGAGATGTTTCCTATTTAGACGGATCAAACTCTTAGAGCGATTCAGATCCAGCTTTGGTCAAATCTGTTTGGTCGCTAGACATGTTGATCCAACAGTCCACCTAATATCTGTTCTTATATTAGCATTCAGCTTTAATATTAACTTGCACGTAGCGATTGTTATATCGATACTACCCTTTCCCGGTAGAATTGGTAGAGTGGTTCCAATTTTGGCTAGTTCGTCAGCCTTACAATTTCCTGGAATGCCTCTGTGGCCCGCACCCAGCATAGGTGAAGGTTGAACTGCTCTGCCATCTCCGTAAGGGATGATCGGAATTCAAGGGCGGTTTTAGATAGCGGCCTGACTATCCGAAAAGATGCGGATATCCTTTCAGGATACCACGTTTTCTTCGACCAGGACAGAGCTTCTTTAATCGCCCAAAATTTCAGCCTTGGAACACGCTTGATTTGGAAGACGGAAAGAGAGGCTTAGATTTAGCTATCAGTTTTACAATCATCTGTGTAAAAGTGGATTGACTTGTGGTCAACAAAAGCATCTTCCTCTCAGAAGGATCTAGAGGGGAAACTTACATGAAATCTTTGTCATACCAAACTTCGGATATAGTGTAATTGATGTTCCCTGTGAGGATTAGTAGCATATGAAGACTATTAGTGTGGCCAAATCAATTATTTATAAACTGTGTAGTCGCTTTAAGTCGAATAGCTGCGATCGCATCTACTTGCCAGCTGAAGATATTGAGGTTGCTGCAGTTGACTGCATTGTCTAAGGCCATCCGCCAGACAACAACCCGTAGGTGAGTATCGGTCTTATGACCGAGATGCATAGCCAGTAGGTTTTTCGAGGTTGAATGCCCATTTGTTCCCAATGGTTTTTTTTTTCAAGGGAATAAATAAAGCTACTGTTGGTTTCTTGACTCTTTCTTGAATGTTAAATGTCCAGTTTAATTTCCTGTGATATGAGAACCAGATATTTTGCTGTATCGGATAAGACTAAACTGGTAGCGGTTTTTGAGGGAGGGTGTATGATTACAATTTTATATTTCCTGGAAAAGGAAATCTCCTAAGTAAAGTTTTCTTCTTTGAGAGAGAGCTAGGCATGTACAGAGAAGGTATAGGATTGTCTCTTCCTCCTCCTCATCCATGTAGCTTCTACAAACATCGTTTGTCAAGGCGTCAAGCCTTCATGCATTCTTGCCTATAAGGCAGCATCCAGTGGTTCACTCTTTTTTGAGACTTTAGGTGGCCGTGACCAATGCCTTGTATGCGCATGTTTGTAGATGATGGCGCTAAACCAAGCCTTTTTTCAGCACGATCGCTGACTATGTTTATCTGGGAACCGGAATCCAGAAGTGCTCGGCATTCGATTTCGGTTCCATTGTTATTAGTGAGTCTCACTCTCGCAGTTCCAAGAATTACGAATTTTTCCTTTGTATGACTCGTTGTGGTGAGTGCAGATGTTGGCTCTGCATGTTTCTGCGCGCTTGCGGATGAGCTAGAATGTGCTGTCTGTTGAAGTGTATTCCTTTTTGGTTGGGCCGTTGAACAATTTGCTTGAATGACATCAACATGTAGTAATGAGTTATGTTTGTTAGAGTATATCTTGCATCCCCTCAGAGTGCAATTGGATGCGAAATGTCCTTTCTTAAGACAGTTCTTGCAAAGTTTTTCTTGAGAAACAAACTTGTTACGATTAGCTGGACTCATTTGTAAGAATTTGTTGCAATGGTACAAAACATGATTTTTGTTGCATGCAATGCATTCCGTGGGCGATTGCTGACCTTTATTCGCTGTGGTTAATGTAGCCGAAGATCTTGTCTGGGTTTTGAATTCCTCAATCTTTTTCCCTTTATTCCCTAAGGCTTCAAGAGATTGAAAACGTGTTTCCAGAAAATTAAGAAACTCCGTCACAGACTGCAATTCCCTAGGACTGGCCAAACTTTGTCCATAAAGAGCATGCGTACTTCGATCAATTTTCTTGTAAAGAATTGGAAGAATGATCGGGTCCCATGTTGATGTGGAGACCTTCAAGTTTTCTAATCCCATCAAGCATTCCCTTGTGGTATCATGCACGGTCTTAATATGGGCGGTAGATGGTTGGTCGGAAACATGCCCTGGTTGGTTGAGGAACTTGTTAACAAGTGACGCAACAAGAAGCCTCGGGTTCTCGTACCTATCTTGAAGCATCTTCCACGCTGCGTTGTAGTTGTCATCTGATAATGCTAAATGCCTCAAGAGCTTTTCGGCCTCTCCCTTTAAGCTAGTCTTGAGATACCACATTTTTTGGCAATTACTCAATGGCTGCTTATGAAACATTTCCAAGTCGAGATCAGAAAATTGACGCCACTTTCCATAGTCTCCACCAAATTCTGGAATGGTGATTTTTGGGAGCTGTAGCATGGATGAAGCGGCTTGCTGAACTTGCTGATGAGTGTTCATGGGAGCTTCCAGTTTGGTAGCCAGCCACACTAGTACTTCTTGAACTTGTTCCTCTAATTCAATGTACGCCTTTATGTCGTAGCCTAATGAGCTGTAGTCTTGAGTGAGCTCTCCAAGATCTTGATGAAGTTCTTCCATTTGGGTCCAATATTTGTTGATTCCTTGAATTTTTAGTTCAAAGAATGATTTTGATTGGGCTGTTGTATCTGTTGCATCGACAATGGCGAGGAGCCTTCTTAATGAATCAGCTATCAGCCTTTGTCTTCTTATGAGCCTTGTCGTTTCAGTCGACGTATTTCTCGTAGCTTCTTGTGGAACACGTCTGATTGGTTTCGGCCTTGCGTCTGTTGACCTTTGTGTTGATGGACCTGCCTCTGTCAACGCATCAGCCTCTTCATTAGAACCTTCTGCTTCTTCAGCAGGCGTATAACTTGCAGCTTCTTGTGGAGTTCGTTTTATCGGTTTCGGCTTTGCATCTGTTGGCTCTTGTGTTGATGGCCCTGCTTCTGCCGAGGCATCAACCCCCTTTTTAACGTCTTCTGGAGCAATCGCTTCTAATACAGCTTTCACATCCAGGAAGAGCTTCTCGACTTTTCCAACTGTATCGCCTTGTATGTAAGGCGTATCGGCTCTCATTGCCGCTGCAAGTCTCTGGTGATTGGTTGAAAATTCTGCCCATATTGCGTCGATTCGTCGCAATCTTTCATCTCGGTACTCAGGGGTCTTTCGCTGTGGACCATCCTTTCCGAAGTTAATTTTAAGTTTAGTCAATTCTTCTGCCAGAGCCTCCTGACGAGAAATGAGCTTGTAGATCTCTACTTCTTCCATTGTTCCTTGGTTTTACTCAAGCCTCTCTGATGTGTTCGGGACTTTGTTTCTTATCTCGGACTACCTTACCACTGGTGGGGGGTAGTAGGAAGCACAATGTTCAAAAACTTTGTTTCAGACTTGATTGACTTGTTTACTCCTTACCTCTGGTGGGGGGTAGCAAACAAGGCAATGTTTTTTAGAGAGAAAGCACAAGAGCGGTGATCACGTCGGGGTCACCAAATGTTTGAGAGAATCTATTTTGATTCTAAGATGATCGTCAAGCACATAAACTTGTCGAATCCGTTGATTGTGTAAAGGCACATAAACCAGTACAACTGAGTAATAAAAAACACCGTCTCTTGTGCTGAACTCTTAACAAGTGAAATTTATTCTGAATATATTCAAACTTATATACTATTTTACAAATGAATATCGTGGGAATGGAACCGGGATTTGGTGTGGAAATTAATTTGGAGTCATCAAATTTCTAGCGCATATTTGACAAATGATACAGACACCTTGCGAAAAATCAAATTGCTGGTGTGCATATGACTTGCATTTACGTGTGTTACATTCGGGAGCAAAAAATAGGATAGATATGGGATACTACTGGAATGTGTATTAATTTGAGTCGTGGGGTTATATTTTACAGTCTGGTGGGAAAGAAAGAAAATGGATTGCGCTGAGATTTAGAATGGGGTGTGCAAGTAAGTTTGGACATACTAGCATAGGTTTTTTTTTAAGTTATATAAATCTTAACAGATACCACGTTTTCTTTGACCAGGACAGAACTTCTTTAATCGCCCAAAATTTCAGCCTTGGAACACGCTACAGTGATTTGGAAGACGGAAAGAGAGGCTTAGATTTAGCTATCAGTTTTACATTCATCTGTGTAAAAGTGGATTGAGTTGTCGTCCACAAAAGCATCTTCCTCTCAGAGGGATCCAGAGGAGAAACTTACATGAAATCTTTGTCATACCAAACTTCGGATATAGTGTAATTGATGTTCCCTGTGAGGATTAGTAGTATATAATAGTCTTCATTATCGTGGCCAAATCAATTATTTATAAAATGTGTAGTCGCTTTAAGTCGAATAGCTGTGATCGCATCTACTTGCCTGCTGAAGATATTGAGGGGTGTCAAGTAAAACAGAATATCGAGTGTCGTGGAGGGAGTAGAGTGTAGGGCTCGCTTATGCATATACATGTTGTTCTTTAGACTCAGCTTAGTTGCTGCAGTTGACTGCATTGTCTAAGGCCGTGTGCCAGACAACAACCCGTAGGCGAGTATCAGTCTTATGACCGAGATGCATAGCCAGTAGTTTTTTCGAGGTTGAATGCCCATTTGTTCCCAATGTTTTTTTTTTTCTCAAGGGAATAAAGCTACTGTTGGTTTCTTGACTCTTTCTTGAATGTTAAATGTCCAGTTTAATTTTCTGTGATATGAGAACCAGATATTTTGCTGTATCGGATAAGACTAAACTGGTAGCGTTTATTGAGGGAGGGTGTATGATTAGAATTTTATATTTCCTGGAAAAGAGGACAAGATCAGTTTTATTGAAGTTAACTCTCAAACCAGCAATGATTTGCCGAACGGGTTAATTTGTTAAGATTTAGCTGAAGGACTTATTTAATCGCATTAATATGATTTTCTGAGGCGGCTATTGCAACATCATGCGCATAGAAAATCACCGGCAGAAAGCAGGCATAGCCAGATTGAGAGCCAGGGTGAGATCCTTGGCTTTCATGTCAAGCTCGTTGGTGGCACGAGGAAGATTTGAGAGTTTTTGACAGTATTACTCTGTATTTTTGCCAATCACCTTTCCGATAATTCTGGAATGCTGGTTAGTTGGGAGGAGCATCACTCATCCTGAATTGGATGTATCAGTGGTCTAAAAATTAGTGTTCAGACGATATCATCCAGTTCGTTAGCATTTGAGTGATGATATCACAAGAGTGATATCCAGCACTTCCTGTCGGTTTCTTGTTATAAAAGTGGGCTCATTGCTAATATTGCAAACAATAAGGTTAGTACTTGTAATATAATCAAAAACTTACTCACCTCTATCGTTGATGTGGGTACTGCCCCATACCGCGTAATGAGCATCAACGTCGCATCCGATGATGAGGCCAGTTTTTGTCTTCCAACTTCCAGTACTACCCTTTCTAGGTTATCAACAGGGAGAGGGTCCACGTGATCGGGGTCAAGATATGTCGATGCCAACGAATAGGTGCCCTTGGCAGTCTTAAGTCTGGCAACGGTTAAGTCGGGGCCTTTGGGTTTTGGAAGTAAAAATTCATTAAGGCTACGTTTCACTAATATACAAGTTCTAGTCTTACTTTTGTGTCTTGTACAGAGTGGAGCGTATACAGGTGTCCCAAATCCACGAACTACGCCTTTCACTATCCATGGTTCCTGGATTATGATGATGTCTTTTGTGTTTTTGGAAAGACGCAGATAAAGTCCGGCCGCAGCGTTTTTTGAGTGGTGGAGATTAATCTGGACAAACCGTATCATTGCTACAATTTACTAGAGTAGCTATAGCAGCTAACAAGCAACAGGTGGCACAGAAGCAACAGAGCAACTTCAACAGTGGACACAGCAAAACTTTCCTGGCATTCTTTTGGCATACAACAAAGCCATGTCCATTCTTTTCCTTCTTTTCATTCGCCGTAGAACCGTCGTCTCATAGTAGTCGGTCATTTAGCCATTTAGTAATAAATAAGTATATATACAATTTAAAATAAAGCTTTTGTTTAATTTCAAAAACAAAGTAATGTCAAACCATTACATAGCCTCCACCACCACTCCACAGGCTTAGTTTTCACCTATAATAAATTGGAGTCGTCGCTTTCCATTTCCGGAAGGGATATCGACGTTCCAAAATGTAAGATTGAATTTGCAGTTTCTATTAAAAGAGGAAAAGGTTACTTATCAGCATCCAGCTCATCCTTTTTATAAACCCTTGGGTGAATTGACTGGAAACCGAACCAAATCATGCCTTTAGTTTACATTAGAGGGTTAAGGGATTCCTTATTGATCACAATTAATTAAGGCGCATCTACAATGGCCCCTTAGTTCTTCCAGTTTCGCGGCTTTCTAGTCATGAGTCGGAAGGGTCGGGTTGCTGAGCCTGTTAATCTCCAGAATGCTTTCTGGGGAGGGGAATTAGGCAGAGATATAGGTGCGGATTCTTGGTCAGCTAGGGATGTCCTCCTTAGCCACGATTTCGAGTTTTGCACCTGGCCAAATCTCTCCTAAACCACTTATGGCTTTGAAGTAAAGGTCGAAAGATCTGTAATGGGAACATGCGATATGTATGGCGTGGCCTTGGTTCCAGCCAGATTAGCTTGTGATGGGGGTGAACCGGGGTTTTCACGTATGATGGCCAAGGAGTTGCCCGAAAGCTTTAACTTATTACGTATTACTTATTAGCTTAATTAGTGCGATCGTTATTGCATCTTTTAGCTCTTCGCTAAAAGTCGTTAGCGATGTGCTGTTGGAAGACATAGGGGCTTTGGCGTTATAGTTTTGGGACTCTTGGGAACCGGCACGGTTTCCTCTAACGATCTGTGGCCCTTGGAGGGGTCTTTTAGCATTTTGGGAGCTGTGGAGTTATACCAAAAACCACTTCCTTTTAAACGCAAGATGCTTTGAGAGTGCAGCCGACGTATGAATATTAACGGAAAGGAGATTTATCAGCGCGTCTAGAGCAGGATTAAACATAATTGTTCCATGAGACAACCGGCGCAGAATATATGATTGGTCTTATCAGAGCAGTTTATGGTATATCCAAAAGGCCTTGATCGGTGGCAAGCTCCATATTTTGCCAACAGTCAGCTGGTCATGTTGAGTCAGAAGAATTTTCTTTTCCAGGATCATATCCAAACAGTTAAAAAGCGGATGGTGATTCTTTTGAGCACTAGCTAAGTCAGATATCTCACCATTTTCCTTTTAATAAAAGGAACAACCTCAGTTTTCAGGGGATTGAGTAACAGCCAATTTCGAGGGCACCGATCATCCGTCAAGTTTAGAGTTGCCTGAAACTTAGGCAGAAAGTCGTTGGTATGATGAAACGGACAGTACAACTAAATGATCTGCATCATGCAGCCTAGCACCGGATATTGGAAACCGTCCTGCTGACAAGCCCTGTTTGCCATTTGTCTAAGAAAGTTATTTGCCTTCACCACGCTTTCTGACCGAGTTAAACATGGCGCCAAAAAGGGCAGACTCAATATCGAGTCAATATCGAGCACTCTTTCTTGTCGAGTGTTTCTTTAAACTTGCCCCTTAGATTTTGAAGCGCAGTCTCGCAATTGTTTCCACATTGGTATGCATTTTGGACGGAAAATGCATTCGCAAAGCTGTTTCACTCACAGTAGGCTTGTTAACTAGCGAGTAGTTATTTTTTCTGATATTTAAAGAATATTCGTGCTGTAGGTACGGACTCGATTTGTATACTAGTGCCAAGCTAGCAATGAAGATTCTTTTCAAAGTTGCCGGCAACTCGTCTATACTTCTTTGTAATACGTATGCCATCGGTGACATGAGCCATTTAAGGAAGTAACAGCGTATTTCGATCTTTTCGCATAAGTCTTGAAATCCGAACAAACTTTTCCTATTCTTTAATCTTTAAATTAATCTTAGTGACCGGTTTTTAAGCTTTCGGGCTATATCTGTCTATCGACAGATGTGTGTCATAAATGGCATACAATGTCACGCTGCATAACACTTAACGTGTCATCTGAGAAGTGACTCTTTATGCGAATACAATGTAGTGCATTAAATGTTTGAGAATAAAGACATGCGACCTATTTGATATCGATATGCATTGGGAATGCTTAAAAGGAATTAGTATATAAAGACCAACCTATTGAAAATAAAGACAGATTCAACTAGGCCACAAATCGACTTGTTTCTCTTTCCTTTGGCAGATCTATAAGGCATACATGCCCTGCCCTACGATTGCCCTTTTCCTTTGGCAGACTCATATGGCATTCGTGACTGCTAGCTAGTCAGCATTCATATATTTCAAATTTACATGGCGATCCTGCCAACTCGCATGATTCCATGACAATTTACATCGTGGTTCTGCGTAGTACGATCCAGAAAAGAAAGTGCCTAACATTTTGATACTGCGGATCTGATTCCACCACTAATGACAGAAGAATACACACCAGGAGAGGTCGTAGTTGTACCAAAATACACGCCAACACCAGAGACATCAGGCCCCAAGAAGCTGACCATAGATGAATATAAAAAACGACAGTTGCGACACCAGGAAATAAGGATAATCAAGATAATCAAAAAAATACAAATAATAACGCCCAAGAAGAAGAGGGGAGGTAAGAAGTACAAAGATCGCAAGAGATTGGCTTACCTCGAGAATATAATAAAAAACCAGGAAGAAGTACCAATACCCTGGAACATGGTAGCAGAGATCTGCACAGAGATCGAAAACCTAAGCAAGATTGCCGTAAAATACAATCATCTTGAATGAACGGGAAAACGAAGATGGGAAACAACACCACTAAGGAGAACATGACTGTAAACGAGAAATTGGACCCAATAAAAATCGCCCTATATACAGCATTAATATTAGTTACTATTTTATATATTATGTTCAAAATAAATAATTATTATAAGAATTATATAAAAAAAACAAGTAACAAAAGACAATGTTAACAATGTTTAAATAAAAATTTTAAGTACGGAAAATAATATAATTAAATTAGAAAAAATATTAAGTAATACTAAAAAGAGTTAAAATAGGGGTTATACGGAACAAACGTGGCGTTCGAAATTAGAAGAGATAAAGTCCCTTAAGCAAAATATTGTCTCACATACAGAAAAAGGTAAAACATAAATTCTAGAAAAATTTCTGGAAATATATACAGTAACAAAAAATCTAATAAATGCGACGTTAGAGGAATTAAGCAAAATGGCAGATTTCAATATTGAGATTGCAAAGAAAGTAATCCCAACATTTACAGGAGCTTTCAAAGATCTAGACTAATTTTTATCTCTGGTAGAATTACTCCATAGTATTTTGAAGGAGACGGAAAGGACAGCTCATATTGAATTCATTTTCTACGCCAAACTTGCGCAGAACGTCAAAACTACGTTAGGCTTTGCAACAATATTCATAACGTTGGAAACATTAAAAAGGGGTTAAAAGAAAAATTCAAAAACACAACGACATTATCACAAGTACACTCACAGATAGTCACAAATAACTCAGAAAAATCAATCGGTAACATCATACAAAGACAAGGTATTGACCCTTATTGCCGACTTAAATAGCTAGTTTTTAGTTTTAAATGCATTTTAGTTTTTTTTAATCAGTAACTCTTACATACTAACAAAAAATGCTTAAATTCTAGCTTAAAATTACTTAACAATCTTATACTAACTTACTGGCCCCACATAGGCACTCTAAGCTACTCTAAATTCTTATATTTATGTCTTTCGACTTTATTTACATTTTACTTAGAACTATTTATTTTGTATATTTAAGGCTATGCAAAAAAAACAAAACTTAGCATATATACGAGTAGCATTTAGCTCTGGCTAGAGCAGTATGTCAAAATACTGAAACTGATCTAGCCTGATCCCAAGGTATCTGACTACATTTCAACAGGCAAGTGGCTGTCCTTGTTGTCCAATGATCGAGAACTTTCGCCAATTTTTTCTGGTATCCCGAGAGGCTCCAGACAACGGCGTCCTAAAGAGAATAGTTTCCGACTTCTGAAAGTTGATTTTCAACTTCCAGTCATCGCAAAATCGTCTTATCTTATCGAAGTCAGTCTGCAAGAAAGTATTAATAACCTCGATGTTTGGACCTGATCTGTACGCTACCAAATCGTCTGCGTACGCAATAGTATGGGGAAGTGAGCCTATCAAGTCGCTTGTATAAATGTTAAATAGGATCGGCGAATTGACCGCGCCTTGCTGAAGACTATTTTTAATTTGAAATATTCCAACAGAAGTCACATCACCATTTTTCACGATGAACTCTCTGTTGGTTAGCATATTATAAAGAATGTACAAGAGTGGTTTACTGATCCCTAACCTAGTCAGCTTATAGAAAAGACCCTCTAACGATAGGGTGTCGAAGGCCTTCTCCAAGTCAACAAGACAAGCACCAGTGCATTTGTTTTTGTCTTTATTCCATTGGATATCGGACACCAGTTTAGACGCTTCATGTGAGATATCATGTCCCGCCTTAAAACCGAATTGATTATCCGGAACTATATGTTTGTCCTCAACCCACCTAGACAGAGCTCTATTGATTACTTTTTCAAAAACCTTACTGATATTCGGAAGGAGATTTATCGACCGGAGATTCGCCGGATTGGATATATCCTTTCCGCTGGATAATGTGCATTATTCATTGCATTATTAAACAGGGTGGTCCATCGCTTCTAGCGGAAGATGTCGAAGCACGATGTTCGGAATACCATCGGTCCCCACTGATTTCTTAGCCCTGATTGTGTCGAAGATTTCACGGAGTTCTTCCTTCGAAATGAGCGGGTGTAGGTTACCCTCTCTGGTAATGACATTATTTGACATATTTTCGTCGCTGAACCGGGTGAAACCAGAGCCCTCGGATCGCCAGTTCCCTACTTCATTCCGAATGTAGAAGTCGTGCACCAAGACGCGATTGTCCAGGTCATAATTAGGGCCAATGGTGTCAGTGGCCTTGTATACTTCCTGAAAAGGCGGCCCTATGGCCTCAACCTTCTCCTGTGGGTCCTCGATCACAAAGAAGTCGTCGTAGTCAGCGGCTTCATTTGGAGCAATACCTGCTATTGTCAGTAACCATTCGTTGTCTGTTATCCGGGCTATTTTAAGATACTGAAAATCGTTTTGAGTTTTTCTCCGAAATAGTTTATTTATTTGCGGGAACATATTCGGGTTGCTGGTGTTTACAGCCCGCACCTTATTGTTCCAATACAAACTTACAGAAATTCTGTAATTCTCTTTTATTAACGTTTGAAGGTTTTTAATCGACGACTTCAGTGTCCCTATCACCGGGTCTTTAATTGTCTCGTCCATTTGTTTTAGGTAATTGTCGATCTCCTCGTTTGACAAATTCCTATTGGACGGTGAGTGGAACGTGTTCGAGGAGAGCGCTCTTTTCAAGGTTGCGGAGAAGCGTATCCATCGAGTCTTACTGTAGTTGTAAGCATATCTTTGGACAAACTCCTCCAATTCCGCAATTTCGTTGTAAACTGTAATTTCGATGCTAAAACCGGAAAGGTTGCTGCCAGACACGAATGCGCGCAGACAGTTTGCGTTTGTAAATTCGTACCTGTCAGTCGTATACGTTCGTCATATAGCAGCAGATGCAAATAAGACCCGCCTCTGGGAAACGACCGGTTATCCGTCGCTTTAACCTTCATCTCATCCTTGTGTACAAAACTACACAAATAATGTTTGTTTTCTTAATTTGTCAAAAACCGCTAATTGCAAACTTCAGGAATTTTCAGACTTTGTTTATATCCTTGATTACCGAAAATAAAACGTACCTCCCCATAATAAAAATGTTTATGGCGGTTAATAATGCATTAATTACGTTGTCTACCCTCATGTGTAGTATTGTACACATATGGGCAGTAAGTGCATGTCATATAAAAAGTCGTTTGCGTTAAGTGTTTTAGCAAGTGAATATCGTTGGTATATTTAGTGAAGTTTATAAAAATAAGAAAAGATAACAATGTCAATAGCAAGATGTCTGACAGAGGAAGAAACGGAAGCATTTTTAAATGAAGGCGATGGCGATATCAGTGATGTTTCTGGAGACAGTGATGACGAATTTGTGCCAGAAGAGAATATTGATGATGACGATAACTTATATTCAGAGATTCTGACGAAGAGCAAGCGAGTGGCTCAAATGAAACCAACGAATCAATTGCTGAAGTTAAAAATGTGGATCCACTGCTTGTTTCGAAAGATGGTATTGTTTGGCAACTACAGCCATTTCAGCATCAAAGTGGTAGATTGCGGAATGAAAATATAATTTCTCTTTATCCTGGAACAACAAGATATGCCAAAGCTCGTGTTGATAACATCAAAGATGCTTTTTTGCTTTTCTCCCACCACAATTTGAAAATACCATTTTGAAGCATTCAAATACGTATGCACAAGCAACATATGGTAAGGATTTCAAACAAATCGATTCGAATATGTTGCAAGCATATATTGGTGTTTTGATTTTAGCTGGTGTTTATAGGTAAGTCGTAGTTACTTTCTTTCTTATTTCAACTAATTCTTGACTTTTTTACTTTTAAATCAAAAACGAAACTACAATTGAATTGTTTGATGATATTAGCGGTCGTCCGGTGTTTAGGGCAATTATGTCGAAGAAAACATTTGAGTATTTGAATCCAGTTATTCGTTTTGAATAACTTAGCAGAAGACTGCAACGATCTACAGATAAATTTGCACCAATTCGGGATATATTTGATAAATGGTCCAATTTATTGTGTGACTACTACAATCCACAGGAATGTGTGACAGTTGACGAGCAATTACTTGGTTTTCGTGGAAGATGTAAATTTCGTCAATATATGCCATCAAAACCAGTAAAATATGGACTAAAATTCTGGTTGCTGGCTTGTTCTTATACCTGCTATGTTTGGAAAATCCAGCCATATTTGGGAAAGGCGATTGGAGCCAGTTCGAGTGAAAGAAGACAAGGCGAACGAGTAGTTTTGAATCTCGTTGATGGCTTGAAAGGTCACAATATAACAATGGATAACTTCTTTTCCTCATATGAGCTTGGGAAAAAATTGTTGTCAAAGGGCATTACAATGGTTGGCACGATGAGAAAAAATAAAAGAAGCATCCCACCAAAGCTTCTTGAATGTAAAAATAGACCGTTGTATGAATCTACTTTTGCATTTACCGAAAACACAGCACTTGTTTCGTACATTGGACGGAAAAATAAGTGTACCGTGTTGTAAAGTACTTTGCATAACTCAATTGAAATCTAATCGACTGAAAAAAAGTTACCAGCGATTATAGCCTATTACAATAAAACAAAAGGATTGTTCATATACTACTTTTTGAAATTTCAAGACCCTCTAATGTTTTTTTTGCATTCAATATAGGTTGTGTGGATACGATTGACAAAATGCTCATTTGTTACAGCTGTAAAAGAAAAACTAACAGATGGCCAATGGCTGTATTTGCAAACATGATTGACATTTCTGCTTTGGATGCATTAATTATCTTCAAAGAAGTGAATCCGAATTGGCAAGCAACACAAAAAACAACAGTAAGAAAGAATTTTCTACGAGAACTTGGAATATCCCTTGCAAAACCACTTATGGAAGCTAGAAGTGCGAAGCTAAGATCAGCATCGTCTGCTTTATTGCTTGCAACTGTTTTGGAAGAAAGTTCACCATCGTCACCTTTAGAGGATGTTTTTGTATAAACTTCAACAAATCCACCAAAACGGTCAAGAAGCGTTCCACCACAAATGAAAGGCAGAGCAAGATGTCACGTTTGCTATGAAGAAAAATCCGCCAAAAAAAATAATGTCTATGAGACGATTTGTTGTTTTTGCACAAAAGCTGCATGTAAAAATCAACATAATCGAAACGCATGTGTAAAATGCATTCAAGAAAAATTAATTTGAATCTACCTACCTTCTCTTGTTATTTTAGAAATAAATTATAAAAGCAAATTTCCGGTTTAATTTAAAAAAAGAATTTAGAAAATATATTAAAATCCCATATGTGTAGAAATCTACACACGAGGGTAGAGAACGTAATTTTTTTTGAGGATGAGATGAAGGTTAAGACAGAGTCTGTACATGACATCGTGCTGACCCCACCAATCGAGTAGTAGGTTCCCCAATCTCTGTGTCTAGCGTTGAAATCCCCGCCGATTATAAAATAATTCTCCCCCGATTCCAGCCTCAGAAGTCGAAAAAGCGTGTCGAGCTCTGTAATAAATAGGGTGGATTGTGAAGCCTCAGGTGCATAAACAGAGGCCAAGTACAGCCGCTTTCCACTGCGGAGCGGGATGTAAATGACGACTGCCTCCAACACCCGGAATCTGGGCAACACGGCCTTGTACACTCTGTGAAATTTTATACCTTCTTTAATGAAGATCGCGACACCGCCTCCACGTTTGGATCTGGGCCAGTTTGTTCTTCTAACACTATAATTATTGTACTCCAGTTTGTGATTATCGGTTAGCTTAGTTACGCTAGCGAAAAGCACATCAGGAGTTTGGTCCTGTAGAAATTTAAACCCGTAGCCCCCCTACCTGACGCCATTTGGGCGTAGGAAATTAGGGACGTGACGGCCGGTGTTTGAAACCTAGCAGGTGAACGTTTGAACTCCACTTTCTGCTGCCGAGCCAGTTTTGCTTTTTTAATGTCAGGACAACCCCTATAGTTTGCAGTGTGTCCCACGTTTCCACATAACACGCACGAGAGCTGCGACCTATCGGATGCTCCGTTAACATCCAGAGCACACTCCTCGGAACTGTGGTTCTTAGCGCACTTCAGGAATCTAACATACCTTATAGACACTGGCGCAAACATATCAATATGCAAAGAAGACAGTATAGACACAAATGACTCAATAAACGAAAAATGTAGACTAACAGGAATAACCAAAGAAGAAATACAATCACTAGGGCAACAGACCTAAATCACAAACTTGCAAATTACACTATACAACATAAATTTCGCATGGTTTATACAAACTTTCCCATAGCAACAGATGTTATTTTAAGAAGTGCTTTTTTCACGCAATACATGTGCAAGATAGACTATGAGACATACACCCTAATGACAATAATAGGTGAAAACGAAGTAGTTATTCCATTGATAGCAAAAAATAAAAACCCAATAAAAATTCCACCTAGAACAGAAGCCAAATATCCAATCAATATAAAGGTAACTGAAGACAGTGTTATATTGAATAGAGAAATTAAGAGAGGAGTATTCATAGCCAACTCAATAATCCCAGCGAAAGGTACATGTCATATTAAACTATTAAACGTAAATGAATTAGAGGTAACACTAAAAAACATCAAACCAGAACTAATAAAATTAGATAACTATAGCGTTATGAAAATAGGAAAAACAAAATACGAGTATGATAAACAAAGATTACAAAAACTGTTAAAGGAACTAAAGATAGATCACTCTGTCACAGAAACAAGAAAAAAACTGACACAAATATTTGAAAACTATCAGGACATTTTCCATCTAGAAAACGAACCGTTAACAACTAATAACTTCTACACTCAAAAGCTAGACACAATAGATAACACCCCAGTATATTACAGGATTACAGGAGATTATTACAATTATTACAGGAGATTCATACCAAATTTTGCAGAAATTCCAAAAAGTCTTAATTCCCTGTTAAAAAGGAAACAGCCATTCATTTGGTCAAACGAATGCGCGACAGCATTCATAGATTTAAAACAAAAATTAATCAATCCTCCAATTTTACAGTATCCAAATTTTGACAAACCTTTTATACTCGTAGTTACAACTGACGCAGCAGATTTTGCATTAGGTGCAGTGCTCTCACAAGGTGAAACATGACATAAACAAACCAGTCATAGAAAAGGAACTGTTAGCAATAAATTTTTTTAGACCATATCTGTATGGAAGGAAATTCATAGTAGTAACATATCACAGATATGGACTCGGTCTCATTGTGTTCTAAAACTGCCCTTGAATGCCGTTCATCTCTCATGGAGATGGCAGAGCAGTTCAACATTCACCTCTGTTGGGTGCCGGGCCACAGAGACATTCCAGGGAACTGCAGAGCCGATGAACTCGCCAAAATTGGAACCACTCTACCTATCCTACCGGACAAAGGTAGTATAGGTATACCAATCGCTACGTGCAAACTAACACTAAAGCTAGATGCCAATAAAAGAACGGACCTTAGGTGGACTGCTGGACAAACATGTCTAGCGACCAAACAGATCTGGCCAAGGCTGGATCTGAGTCGATCTAAGTGTCTGATCCTTTTAGATAGGAAACATCTCAGCGCCATAATAGGTGTCATAACCGGACACTGCCTCATAGGCAAGCACGCAAGAAGGCTTGGCGCTTTTACTAACGATTTTTGTAGAAGCTGCATGGACGAGGAAGAGGAGGAGACAATCCCCCACCTACTCTGCACATGCCCAGCTCTCTCTCAGAGAAGGAAGCTTCACCTAGGAGCTTTCTTCTACAACGACCTAAACGATCTAGAAAAAATAGACGTTAACAGTCTCCTACGCTTTATTAAAAGCTCAAACTGGTTCCAGTAGTAAGAAGATCATAGATCCACGTGGCATCACAATGGGCCAATAGGCCTAAGTGGGTTGGTATTTCCAACAGCCACTCTTACCTAACCTAACCTAACATATCACAGATCTTTAATTTCGTTGTTTGCACATAAGAATCCTTCTTCGAAGATGACGAGAATCAGGCTAGATTTATCAGAGTACGATTTTGAGATAGTTTACAGCAAGGAAAAATGAATACAAACGCCGATGCACTATCAAGAATAAAAATTAAATAATATTAATAATAGCCACAATGATGTTGACTCCAAGTAGCAGATCATGGCAATAACAAGGGGTATGGCACAAAAGATTGCCAAAGAAGATAATAATAAAAAGGATAACTACACATCTCAGCAGAAGACTGATCACCTTCACATATGGGATTGTACATCCATAACTGACATCAGAAATATTAAGAAATTGAAATTTATATTAGTGAATTATAAAAGGCCTAAAATTGAAGTATATAAAAATGAAGTTGTAGTAAGATGTAGTGATAATCTAGCGAAACTAGTTTCGACCCTAGAGAAACTAACATCCGAAATGGAACGCGCGCAAATAAATGAATTAGCTATTAGCAAAGAAGATACATTGTTCGAACATATAGATGAAAATGAATTTAAAGATATTTATAATAGACTGCATTAAATAAAAATACTCACATTTGAAGATACTAATATATAAACCTCCGAAGAAAATAACAAATATGGAAGAGAAGTTAAACATTATAAAAGAATACCACAATAAACCGCACGGAGGACATTCAGGCATAAGAAAACTAATAACAAAACTCAAACAAAGATACATCTGGAAAAATATTAGGCAAATGGTCAAGAAATTTGTAAGCGCTTGCGAAAGATGTGCTAAAAACAAACAGACAAGATATATAAGAAAGAAAATGATCATAACACACACACCAAGCACTAGTTTAGAAATAGACAAATAGACACAGTTGGACCCCTTAGAATATCAAACGGTTACAGATATATACTAACCATGCAATGTGAATTAACTAAATATGTTATTGCACACGCTATCGAAAGTAAAGACGCAAAGAAAATCGCTAAAGCACTGGTGGCACAATTTATCTTAAATACGGTTGTTTCAAAATTCTCAAGTCAGACAACGGAACTGAATTCAAAAATGAGCTACTAAGGAACATATGCGAAATTTGAAAAATCAATACAATTAACTCAGCTCCGTATCATCAGCAAAGTATAGGATCATTAGAAAGAAACCATAGAGTTTTAAATGAAATTCTTTTAAATTTCACTGAAGATTATTATTATGAATGGGACATTTGGGTACCATACTATGCATTTGCATATAACATAACACCACACGTAGACACTGGTTATACCCCATATTAACTCATTTTTGGAAAATTACCTTACATGCCAAGTGATGTACTCGTAATACATAGAAATGAAAAAGTATATAATTTAGATAACTACGTAAATGAAATAAGAATTAGACTCAAGCATGCAATAGAATATACACGAAAAGTCATCAATAACGTTAAGAATAAAAAAAATTAGAATACGATAACAATACAAATATTTCAGATTTTAAAATAGGAGATTTGGTGTTTGTTAAATTAGAAAGTAAGAAAAAAGTACAAAGTCCTTACCACGGACCACGCAAAATAATCGACACAGACAATATATATTCAACAATAGACATAAACGGAGAATGTAAGAAGCTCCACAACAATAGCCTTAAGAAATACAACATATGATAAATTCAATACATACAATACATACCAATCACTTAAACTGATAATACAAACAATTTTTTTTTTGCCAAGTTATTATTATTTTTATTGTTACTCAAGAATATAAAACATATTATGTATGTAATTAGCGAACCTAAGGACCCCTGATGTAAAGCAATTCCGAAAAACATCGTTACAGAGAAGTCTTGCAAAATTATTCTCCAAATAATTTTTAGCTTAAGGGTAAGGGTGTAGTGTACCCACCAAAACAAAAGAACATACTTCTTACATATTGTACAATACACATTTCAACAGTCACAAAAACTAAACACCGGACGGCACACGCCAAAGTGCTGACACCATAAGAAGACAGGCAGAAAGAATTAGAACATAAGTATTATAATGTTCACTGCCCAAGTCTATCGTCAGATGTGTGTCATAAATGGCATACAATGTTACGCTGCATAACACTTAACGTGTCATCTGAGAAGTAACTCTTTGTGCGGATACAATGTAGTGTATTAAATGTTTGAGAATGGGAACATAGCCGAAACATGATCGCATGCGACCTATTTGATATCGATTTGCATTGAGAATGCTTAAAGGGAATTAGTATACAAAGACCAACCCATTGAAAATAAAGACAGATTCAACTAGGCCACAAATCGACTTGTTTTTCTTTCCTTTGGCATACGTGTCCTGCCCTACGATTACCCTTTTGGCAGACTCATATGGCATTCATGCCCTGCTAGGTAGTCAGCATTCATAGATTTAAACTTTACAAGCGTTTTGTTCATTCTGAGTTCTGGCGAAGTATTGAGTTGCCCACCGTTCACTTAAGGCGTGTCCAGTCGGTGTTTCTCGGATTCCGAGATCCAACACTACTAGCAAACAGATAGGACGAAAATACGAAGCCCTGGAGATGATTGCCTTTCACGTTGCATTTGCCACTGCCTCAAAAAGAGTCCTGACCAGTAGCATTGACATATACATATGATACTCATGAGTTCCATATTCCTTGAATCACATTATTCAATGAGATTGGTTAGCGCCTTCAATGGCGGTGGTAATACCGAATCATAGGAAAAACAAGCAGACGCAGTGACGAATTTATGCCATTCTCCGTTCATTTCGTACTTTATGTCTGCAGAAACTAAAACTTTATTTTAAGATTCGCCCAACTTCGGATGGTGAGAGTGGATGGGGTACTAAATACTAGTTCTCAATGTTCCTAATTCCTCGTAAAAAATCGTCAAAATTCCGTTAAATGACCGAAGCCCCAGATGTTTTTTTTTAAATAAGGTAAGAATAGATTTTGAACTTTTCGGTGTCAGGTATATGGTTCTGCTTTAATCGGTCAACACTTCCCCCATTTCCATAAGTTACTTTGGGATTCAAGAGACGGCACGCGTCAGCTTCGATGGTCTAAAAGCCTTTGACGGTCTTAGATCCCAGGGCCGATCCATTATCAACAAAATGTTTGCATTCAACATCGTTCAAATTTATGTCATTACCATCCTTCCCAATTAGAGGCATCAAAGATGCAATAGCGATACCTTTAAAGGTATGGCGGTCTTGTCCCCTTTGATGTTTGCGGTCTCTCGAAGGTGTATTTTCCTACGGCATCCAAACTCAGTCCTTCCAAGCGGTTTCAGTCGAACCTGGTCAAATCGATGGTCAAATCGACCATTTTAATCACCAGAACTTCTACTTCTGCTGATTGTAACGGTGCAGTGACATAACGCCCAGCGACATAAAGCCAAATTTTAAAATTTAAAAATTCCCATGCTTTGAAAGCTTTCCGCTTAGATGGCTATTATATCCTTCGATTGCACTCGTTGTTCTCATGGGCGAACCAACGACAGAAATGAGTAAAGGTGTTTCCTAGTTTGTTACGGTAACCCTCAACTCAATTTTAGCGTTGAACGAAATATGTCTGGCAGGCGCCTATATCTTAATATCATAGTATATCTTATCATAATTCAAAGGTTAAAAACAAGTTTTGGTTATTGAAAAATAAAAAAAAAACCTATTTGATCTTACGTCTCAAAATAATTTGGCCTTATGTCGCTTTTTGAAAGTTACATAAGGCCAAATTCCAGCATTGGCGTTATGTCACGGCACGTCATTCACATGAATGGGTTTCCGTTGACATGCTGTTAACAGCTTTTATAAGTCAACAATTCTTGCGAGGCAAAATAATGTTAGAATAAGCTGTAAATTATTAGTAATATACGAGTACATGATTAAGCAGTCTGACTTCAAAAATGAAAGCACAAAGCACATATCTATAATTGTTGAACTAGAACTCAAATCGTTTATCATTTATTTAACTAGGGCTGCTGGTAGAATTCTGTTCAGTAGAATTGGAATCCTGTGAAAGAACCGCAAAACTATTGAAGTGTATAAATTACGAAAAACTATAATACAGTAGATTATGAAGAAATGAACACTTTACATAAATATTAAAACACGAAACGAACCGGAAAAGTTTCGAAACATGTAATCTAAAAACCGAAGAGAAAAATATCACGAAAGGCCACGAAATATCACGCTATGATAGCGGAAATGTTAAGCCAATAAAATTTACCGGTAGCGCCAGGGTCCAGATTCGAGAAAGAACTTCAATGCAACCAAAGTATTGTAACACCCTATTCACGGTAAATTACAATTAAAAACCTATCACCTCTATTAGCCTAAGAAAGCTGTAAAAGCAAACTAAAATCCCATTTCAGGATTTTAGTGATTTTCAAACAAATATTGTTAATTAAGCAGCTTTACAATAAAAAAAAAATACTGCTTATCATCCGAACCGCATAAGTTTTAATTGGAAGATATCTGATCAAGGTAATTCTGAACGAAAATAAATCAAACCAAAACAATAATTATCACACCAATTACCACAGCAATAACCACAATAACCATCAGCATAATAATAACAGTAACGCAAGACCTAAGAATTCAGAGAAATTTCAATAGCTATTATATAAGCAATAGCCCGAGATAGACTACAGATAATTTGAACAAAAGTTTGCGTCACAGTAGAGGTAATTTCAAGAATAACTATCGATACAAAAAAACTTATAGTTTGACACAATCAATGCAAGTCATAAGTATTGTAAAAGGGTCGAAGTAAAGCGACTTGTAGATGGTTTTCACTAGACTGAGATCAAATTAAAATTTATAGCACTACAACAATCAAAGGCGAAGAGAAGAGATTTGGTAACTATATCCTGGATTAATAATTAGTTTATTGAAATCGAATATAGTATTTATTTAGTTGAAGAAATGATAAATTGTTAGTATAGGACAAGTTTCCAAAAACTCGGAATATGTAAATACTTAATGTGTAGAAGGATTTTAGCAACAGGATAATGCTAGAATGAGATTGGTAAAGAATGGCTAACAAATGGATTTAGAAAATCAAGAACACTATTGATCGACTTGAAAATTAGATAAATATAATCATTGCGTCACTAGAAAAATACTAGAACTTGTTATCTGAAGAAAGAAGACATGCTAACAAATACTTTCAGTATAGATCGTGAAACTGAAACTTCTAGAACGAGCAGATGAACTCCAAGACACATCAATATCCACCTCAACCTGAACCAGAAATAAGAAAACAAATACAAGAAATAGAAAACAATAGAAAGAAAATGCAACGAGTAATAAGGATAAACTAAACTAACTATAGCTTTCCTATTATAGTCATATTGAAGAAAAAGTATAATTCGGGAACTAATTAGTGCAGGATAGTGGTAGGCTATAAAAGGTTTAAACAAGTTGCAGTTGATGATAAATTCCCACTAGCTAATATCGATAGTGTATTGATCGCGTTGGGGAAATATGATATTTGTAATACCTCATGACCAGTACGAATATGATATTGTTGATTTCGACAATACTCTCACAAATTTTCGATGCTTAATCAATGACATATTGCAGGAATGCGTAAATAAAATATGTGTAGCATAAATATGTATCTCGGCAATATATATATTTTCCTCAACACTTTGAACAACATCTAAAATCATTGCAAATAAATTCCAAATTACTAACTGCAAATTCCAAATTTAAACTGATAACTGTAATTTAATGCAGAAATAAACTCCTTTTTTTATTCATATATAGGGTTATCCAATTAATAATGTATTAAATCAATAAAAAAATGCGACATATTTATGAAAATTGAGCATATTTTTATTTTAATATGGAGCAAAAACTGTCCGTCTAGGCTTTGCCTACAAGTGGAATTTTTCACCACGTTTTCAGATAATTGGGCCTCTATTTTCTGATATTTGCTTTTAGTGCATAAATCGTTGGTTGGGCATTTTCTTATATTTTATCTTTAACATATGGCCAATTGAGGTCTTCGTTTCGAGAAATCGCACGTTCATTAAATTTTTTAAGCAATAGAGCCATTATTTCACCAGCTGTATGGCATGTAGCGCCGTCCTGTTAAAACTAAACGTCGTTCATATCCAGGGTGTCCATTTCAGGCAATAAAAAAATCAGGCAACATCGTTCGGTAACGCAATCCATTCACTGAAACGGTCGCATGAGCGTCATTTTCGAAAAAAATATGGCCCAATAACTAGACCAGCCCAAAAACCGCACCAAACTACCACTCGCTGTGGATGAAGAGGTTGGTCCACTATTTCTCTTGGGTTTTAGTAGCCCCAGGTGCGACTTAGAATATTTTTGTGTAAAAAATTATGATTTTATTCATTCAGTTCCAGCACACAATCAGTGAAAGTACTGCTTTGTGCGTGGTCTGTTGGCTTCAATTTTTGTATCAACTGAAAATAGTACCTGCCAAATTAAATACTACACCTAAATCGACCTCTACCCATGCCAATGAAGCATCTTCACAAAGAATTTTTAATTTTATCAGTGTATAAGTTTGAGTTTGAGAACTTTAATAAAAACTTCAAAAATAATTATTATTTAAGTTTATTTATTCCCGCACTCACTGGCGTGGCTCAGTGCGAGCTCAAATACAAACTGAATACAAATACCTAACAATTCTGTTGGATACCGACACTTCTATTTAGTGACACTGGAACGATGTGCTTATCTTGCAACATGTGCAAGATATCATATTGCGAGCTCACTTCCTCCGATGGTCAAGATTACCTGGGGTGGGCTACCGGAGCTGTTGGTGACGATGACTGCCGAGATGCTGAGTCAGCGGCATGTGGCTGCTGAGAACCCACCGAGTTAACTTATATAGATTTCATTTTTTTCCTCCTAATTTGTTTTTAGATGAATATTCAAACTTTCTGGCTAATGAACGATCTTTTGAGAATATTGCTGTAAATATCGTTGCTGGTATTAATTTGGATCTTCATATAACTGATCATTGTATGACTGGAATCTTTTTTGAAAACATAAAATGTTGTAAACCAAACGTGTCATCTCAAGCCACTTTCGATAAAATTAACTTTCAAGAATTCAACCTTAGGCTACGTTATGAATATTGGGACAGTGTTCATGTTGAAAACAACGCTTCTCTAGCATATAATATATTTTTTCTACTTTTCTACGTATTTGAGTCTATTACAGGATTTGAATTGCTATTGAACTATTTATTCTCTTCCTAATTCCAATTCACATGGAAATGATGGATTCTCGAACTTGATACTAAAGAATGTTGGACCCAGTTTAACAGACATTTTGTCTAACAATTTTAACTTTAGGAACTTTTCCCTCTAAACTTAAATAACATACAATGTAGTAATTTAATGTAGTTATTTAAGAAGGGTAACAAGACAGATAGATCAAATAATAGACCAATTTCTTTATTGTCTTCAATCTCAAAAGTTGTTGAAAAAATAATTAATACGAGAATTTTAGCCTATCATAATCAAATAATTTTTTGTAGTACCATGCAGTTTGGTTTCAGGACTGGTTTCTCCACTGAGGATGGTTAGATAGGAAATATATTTTACCCTAACTGAGGTATAATATCTCATTCTCCTGACTCATTCTCATGACTTGCTAAACAACCAGTGCAGACTCGAAGGTGGTCAAACTTTCAATAGAAATACTGACTGCAGTATTGATTACCTCAAGATTGAAGGCGTAGATAGTTTCCAGTATCCTGGTGTTACCATAGATCAAAATTTAAACTTTTTAAGTATATTTCTGCCTCGAAAAAAACAATTTCTTTTCTCTACACGTTGTCTTTTCTGCCTTAGAAAGTATTGCCCTCTTAACACTTTGAAAAGGGTTTATTATGGTCTCTTCCAACCAAGATTGCAAACTGGGCTTTGTAGTAGGGGTGGCGCTCATCTTATTAAACTGCAGTAATTAACCGTCTCTTAAAAATCTGCAATACGCTCAGGCTCGGTTGGTGTATTGGCCTCCCAATCGGAAGCCTCGGCATTCAATCCCATCCGCGCCCGAAAGTATTTTTTCAGGCAACTAAAATCACGTAAGAATACAACAACAAGTCCAATTACACTAATAATTTAGTCTCCTCATTAAATTTTGGATGCCACCCATGAAGCGAAATAGCCAATGAGCCCAAAACATTTTTCTTTCTATAATATTTCTGTCCCATTTTCCGAAAAACTTGACACATGCTAACACATGCAAGTGTATTCATACCCAGTTGAGTGTTAAGTACTTTAAAAAAAAAAAATATTTGTGGTTCTCTCCCTTCAGTGAACACAATGGACCTTTTCAGGGCCTTGCATTTTTTTTAAAGAACTTAACACTCAAGTGGGTATTATTACACTTAAAATGCCTGAGCACGTGTTAAGTTTTTAGGAAAATGGGACAGATGCATCATTTATTTTATTTTAAGGTTCTAAAGGTTTTATCATGAGAGGCGGGTATCTGAGGAGTCCAATTTCTGAATTCCGCAGCTTACATAGCTATTTAAATTTTTTGTGAATGTCCCTGCTTTTCACACTACAAGTCACAGAAACTTTTACAATATCGTTTTAATGTAAATTATTTAAAACTCTGCAATTGGAAATTCGATCCTTAATATTGTAAATTTGTCCGCGTTTACAAAAGTTGTTAAATCATGGCTTCTTTGTCTTAATAACACGAAATCGAAACCCGCTGCGTTATTCAATTTAAAAAATAGAAAAATAAATAAAAAATGATTTGCTCATTTGCTTAACTGAGTACTTATCTCTTTCTGCCATTTACAATAGCTTTTGATGGTATCCTTTTTTTAATTTGTTAAAGATTAATTTTTCTACCCCACTGGAATTTAAAAAAAAATCAACTTCTATTTATCTACCTTTGTCACCCACACAAAAAATGTGGCATCATCTCTATTTTTTTTTAAATAAAGATATCTCTAACTATTCTGTATACACACCACGTCTCCACGAGACATCGCTGGTGTTAAGAAAATGTTCATGAAATTAAAGTGTCCAGTGGAGACGGGTAGTTTGCAGACAAGAAATAAATGTTTGGTTTTTATTTAAGACATCTCTTTATTTAGACATCAACCCTGCAATTATTTTTGACAGCGCTTGTCAGTTTGACTTCGGAATATGTAAAAAAAAAACATAGTGTTGCGAACTTCATACACCACAATGTCATCTGTTGGTAAAAAATAACAAGAAATCTACATTTGCGTCGCCATTTTTCTACTATAATGTAGTTGCTTAGTACGCTTTCACACGTCGCAAGTGTGTAATGCGACGTAATGTCCCATATGCAGTGGGAATTTGGTTAGTTGGGTATTTTTTGTTTCATTATTTCTCTCTTTTGCACTCATTTGAATCTTTCGAAACTTGCGACGTATGAAAGCGGACTAAGTAACTGGGTGTGCAGTGGTATAGATATCTATGTGGGTATGTATAGATCAAAGAACTACATTGAGTATGATCGTGTCGATTCGATACGAGTCAATCGAACGCATGCTAGATGTGTGGTCGTTCAAGCTGCGTACTTGAAACAAAAATTCTTGGGCAAACATGTATGAGACACAACATTATTTTTTCGAGTTTGTGCGGTAGTGTACTACATATTACTGATTTTTAATCTCGTATATGTCTCGACACGAATGAATGTTACCGAACGGATGGATGTCTCCATATGCATGACTTCATCGTGAGTGTATGGTATATTCGAGTGTTTCGAGTATCTCTATTGTCTCGAGTGTGTTCAACCACCGGAACAAACGAAAATGCGTTATCAGTATTCTTTACTGATAAGGAACAAAATTCATAATTACAACAAACAATAAAAACAAAAAACACAACATATGAAATCTAATATTTAAGCTTTATTACTTATAATTATTAAAATTTTTATGATATGAGTTTAAGAACAACAAGCTATCAACCGATCCTGGTGCTAGTCTATTTCGTTTTTCTGATATTATACTGCCAGCCAAAGAAAAGCATCTCTCCGCCGCTGCACTGCTAGCTGGTATTGAATGAATTTGCATAGCTAGTTGCAATAAATGAGGGTACTTATTTTGATTTGTTTGCCACCACTCCATCAAATTAAAACTTTTAGTCATCTCCACTATTTCATTACTATATCTCTCTACTTCGTTTTCAGGCTTTTCTATGACTTTTGAGGCAGATATGTTTAGCAGATTAGAAAAAAAGAACTGTGCATCGTTGGTGGTGTCAGTAATTGAAGGTGGTTGATTTGACTGACTTTGGTTTAAGCTTGAATAGTCACTTTCTGCAATTACCGACGACGTTGGCTCAATGGGAGATGGTGCTTCATTTGCCTTATCTTTAATTTGAGAACTACAGAAATTCTTTATTGTATCTAAATCATTTGGCTGCATATTTATAGCTGGTGGATATAAAAAGTATGCAGTTTTATGCCATAAATTTAGATTGGTTACCCATATTTCTTCAATATTTTGTCTTATGTTTTGCTTAAGAACGGAAATTGCAACTACATCTTCACTGTTCGGATAACAGAGATTCTTAATTTTTAAAATTGATGGTAAAACGTAGCAAAGCGATGGAGAACTGCAAACTTACAATTTCTTAAATACAATTTCAAAATTCTTACACATTTCAACTAAAACCCTAAGAATAGATATATTTATGTTATAGTCGTTGGCTTTGCTCGTTCGTAGTCAGAATATTATTGATTTGACACCAATTGTCAGTTATAGATTTAAATATTCTATTGTTTGAATTCCACCGTGTTGGACATTGGCTTTTCAGAGAAGTGGTTAGGAAATGCTGCAAATTTGCTTTTTTTAAATATTTTAAATTTTTTTTGCACAATTCTAAAATATCTGCAAGTTCTGTTGTATCAGCCAACGACTTCTCCAATACATTAGCAAACAAATGGCTGCTGTAGTTTAGGCGTGTGTTCTTTTTAAAGCCTTGCTTAAATTTCTTCCCCTGTCAGTAATGAATTTAATTTGATCGATGTTTCGAACACCAAATTCATCAAATAGACTGTTGAGCTTTTTTATAATATTGTCACCCGTTGATCTTTCGAAATCCATTGATTTCAATCCCAAAACCATATCAAAGAACTGAAACCTTTTTTGGTAATGCAAGGTGACGCCTAAAAAGTTTCGCTTTACATAGTGTTCCGTCCACATGTCGATTGTAGCTGAAGCTTCACCGCTATTCACAACATTACTTATTTCGTCTTTAAGTTCTTGTTTTTTTTCATTAGCGTACATTTTGGATCTTCGGAAAATTGTTGTTGCATGCGGTAACAAATCATCCACATCAACGTGTTCGCCATATGTTGCACCGATCTTGACAAAGATCTTCACTAGTTTAGCGAAGCCAGAACCTTCCACTACCGAGAATGGTCGGCTGTCCTCAATTACCCAAGTGCAACATTTTTCAATGGCTTCAGTTTTGTCCAATGCTGTGACGGTTTTCAAAACTTGTGACTGCTTAATGTTTTTGCAGCACCTGTGCCGAATTAAGTTTGACGTCTGACTGGCAGTATATTTTAACGTTTTAGAGCAAGTGCGGCAATAAACGAAACCAGGCAGAACAGTTTTGCCCGGCTTTAAGATTTCCGAAACAATATTCCATACGAAACTTCGTTCTTTGCGACGGGTTGACAAGGTGTAGTTACCATTCGCAATTTGTTCCGAAATGAATAGTATATGACTTTCCATTCTTTGAAAATATTTATTTTTTATAAAAACTCCAAATTACTGCCACTAGCCACTGATCAACCTTTTTACACAAAATAATCACCGTAACTTTTGCATTATGCAAATCGATACATATTGTTTTGTGGAATGGACATGGATAAGGGTATATTCGAGTGTATCGAGTATCTCTATTGTCTTGAGTGTGTTCGACCACCCGAACAAACGAATATGCGTTAACTTTCATTCTTTACTGATAAGGGACAAAATTCATAATTACAACAAATAACAAAAACAAAAAACACAACATATGAAATGTAATATAGTTTTGTGTATGGACATGGGTAAGGGTATATTCGAGTGTTTGCAGTATCTCGATTGTGTCGAGTGTGTTCAACCACCCGAACAAACGATCATTATTTGCTAATACTGCATAAAATACCCGAATACTCGAATGCATGTATGTTATCTACATGTTTCAACCAACATGTATTTTTTAAGTTCATGAGCAAACGATTATTTCTTGGTGCTCAACGAAAGCAATTGCTTTAAACCAAATCTGAGTCATTGATCGGGTATACATAAATACAAAGTACCCGTTGCAGCTCTCTGGTATAGATGCTTGTAGTGCTCGTGCGTATGTATATTTAAAAATAAGAAATTATTCTTTGTTATCAATTATGTATTGTAAGATCCTAACACAACAAAGTTCTATAAACAACGTTTCTGGTCTAGCATTCATTCAAGGGCATAAAGATTTTGTGGGTTAGATATACATCAGCACGCAACATACTTGTAGAGTTACCCATGAGAAAAACACGGTTTTTGTATATGCACTCCGGATACGTTGAGTGTTTGCCCTTAGTCTTCGTTTATAGTTATTCCAAAAGTTTTAGTTGGAATAGGCATCTTTCAGATTCAAAAGGCAAATCCGTCGATATAATTTGGTTTTGTGGGATCAAGATTTTTTCTCGTTTACTTGTACCAATAATTCTAATAGCTCAATAATATTTCGGCCAAGATATGTAGCTTATAAACATGTACCGTTACATAATATATGGACATCAAGATTTCGCCTAACGAAGACTGAAACACCTTTAACCTTGGTTTATTAGAAGGCACTCCTCACCAATCTAAAAAATTAAGAAACTCTATAGAGTATAAGGTGGCTTGTTCAGTGTCCCTAACATTATCCCCAAACAAATATTTCTTCTACAATATCCCCTTCTACTTGTGACATCATATTTTTATTTATCTGTCCTACGTTTTCGTTAGCCCGAAATTCCACTTTCACCCAATCACTCTTTATTTCCCATATTAGTTTGCAGTTCATGATAAACTTTGCCCAGTAATTCCTCAGTACTTTGAACAAGACTACAGGATTCATGGTTTAATTCTCGTATACTTATACCGTTAGCAACCGTAGCAATACGATCTTCGCCAATTTTCCGAAGAGCATCCGCCATATTGTGTGTCGTGGTGCAGTTGTATTCGCATATTTGGCATGCGCCTTAAATGATGCATTTATTTCATCTGAGGTGTACACCTTTAGTAATTAGCGCCACAGCCTGTCTAAAATCGCTAGCCAATAATTTGACCATTCCCCTTACAATACCTTGGTTGTTTTTAATATCATTCATGGTCCGATTTAGTGCTTTCTTTTTTGTGGGATATTTCTCTTTTGTTCAGCTGATGTTGATACAACATCGGTTTAGGACCGCTATTATTATTATTTTGACTGATGTTACAAATAATTGTTTCTTCATGAAGTAAGATTAATGACAGCCATTCGGTTGCCATAGCGTAGTCTGGTAACTATTCTAGAGCAAGCTACTACAACAGCAACTTCTTTATCTTTCCAAAATTTGGGCTAAGAACAAATTTAAAATAAATTCTTACCAGTTCCTACAAACATGTGAGCTTTCTAAATAGATTAAATAGAGTTAAACTACATAAACTAAATGACTTAATAAACCTAATTAAAAAAATTGCTTATTCAGACTCGGAATGAAAATTCTGGCGGATATTTTTTGTACTTAAAACCCTATATCAATTTCTGACAGTTCGTTAGTGGGAGCAAATTCCTATGAGATGTTAAAATTCGGTACGGAATAGGATTACTAATTTTTTTTAAAGAAATTATTGTTTTCAAGTACGTGTTTTGTTGAAATGTCGAGAAAAGATATGTAAGTATCGAAATAAGTTCTTGTAAAACATTTGGATGGCTTAGTTTAAATAGAATCGTGGTTAAAAAAATGTGAAACGCACTTGCGTCTGGAAAAGACTTGGCGACAAGTAAATTGTATTGGACTTATGTATTTCTGTTCCTGGTATTTCGCTTTGTAATTTAGAGAGACTTTGTGTGGTTACTTTTATTATTTGGGGTCCAATTGTATGTTTTATGTCGATAAATAGAGTTTTTCGTAACTAATTTCGATCCTTTGAATGCGTCTGGCTAGGACATAGCGACAAGTAAAATCTCTTGGAGTTATATACTCATATTTGTAATCAGGGGGTTGAGGTCTAGATTCTGAAAAAAAAAATTATGTGGTTGCATCGATTATTCCAAATTGGCATTTTGTCAATATTTTGTCATATTATATTTTGACTTCGTCTGGCAAGCCCTTAGTGACACCCCAAACGTCTTGGACGTTCATATTTATATTTATGTTGTAATATTCTATGTTTCACGAAAAATTGATGCGGTTGCATTAATTATATTAAATAATAATAGTTTCAAGTGGATGCACCAATTATTCCTGTTTTGAATAATAACAATATTTGATATACAGTTACACCCTTTAGCTGCCATTATGTACAGACAGACGGGCATATTTTAATTTTTTGGCATTAGAGCAACATATTAAAGTAGGATTCATGCGGTTACCTCTAACGTCCAAAACTTACTGCAGACTCTTGGTCTAAAAGGCAAAGACGACAACAGAAATTGCAATATCTACCGATCTTTGAAACTAATGTCGCATACTATGAACATCAACGAGCGAGGTCTAGGTAGGCGACAAGGTAATATTATTAAACTCCATGGCAGTCAATTGGGGTTTTGATGTACCCAGGTTTACATATGAGGCTATTCAAAGTTTACGAATAGTGATGTAGAAACATCGCGAAGAAACATATCGTCTTCATCGACTTGGAAAAAGCGTTCGACAGATATTTTGAAGGCACTAAAATCTGACGAATGTATAAATGTACGATGATGTTAAAACGAAGGTTAAACGCATTACGGGAATAACAGAAAAGTTCGAAGTTAAAATTGGACTACACCAAGGCAGTCCATTATTTTTTAATATCGTGCAACATTTTCCATTGAAATAATACATCAACGAGTCGGAACAATTACTCTTCGTTTTGCCGATGACAGCGCCCTTATTGTCGACGACATGGCAGTCCTTCAAGAAACTCTTAATCATTGGAGAAAGCCGCTGGAAGATCAAGGGTTACGTATCGGTTGTACTAAGCCCGAATACCTTCATTGTCAATTTTCGAAAACGTCAAAAACAATCCTGACATCTGTTCAAGAAAGAGTCATCGTGTCAAAGTGCGAAAAATATAAATACTTTATCGTTAACCAAGGAATGCAATGACAATATCGTACGTAAAGTCAGTGAGGGGAGATAGAAAAATGCGGCTTAAGCTTAAGGGTTTATTTTGTATTACAGTGTTCACCCAGCTTTAACATGCGTGTCACAATGTTGAAGAATGTATGAAAAATATAAAGGAAAAATGATAGCGATGGAAATGAAAATGCTACGAATATCAGTGGATGTAACAAAACGTAATTTTGTACGAAGTACGCGCAAATCTTCACATTAAGAAACTTCAGGCGGAGCAAATCAATGCGGTCTAAATAACAATAGAAGCTCAATTTTAAGCCGAGGTTCAAAAAAGAAACCGAAATAAGAATAATTGGATCCTGCAAATGCGAATAGATCAGAGTGGACTGTACACAAAGAATGACTCACGGTTCATGGAGAAATAACATATGTGATATTAGATTTAATTATACGCGTTTCATATTTTAGTGGTTAATAAAAGAAAAAGAAGAATGAAAAAGAAATGAAAATTTAGTATTTATAATAAAAATTGTATTTTTCTGGAAACATGTTCATTAATTTATACCAATGAATGTATAAAGAAGAATTAAAAGATTAATTTTTTTTTAATAAATATAAATAATGAAAGTGCTACAATGTTGCAAATAATAAATATTTAACAGCAAACCAATTTTCTATTTTAATAATTGTACTTTAAAAGTAAAACAAAATATATTTTATATAGGAAAATTACTGTAACTTTTACCCAACAGATATTTGTTAAATAAACAAATGTTTTATGATATTATATATAATGAATAATAAAAAAATTGATAATGAGTCAAGGGTATGAGTCTACAATACCATAGATTTCTGTTCATATTGTGGAAATTATTGATAAGTAAACATTGATAAGTATTCTGGCGAGTCAACATCATGTCGAGATAGGTCATAAGTTAAAAATAAGATACATGATTAAGCGGTTTGATTCCAATCGTGATATAATAAAGCACATACTTATAATTGTTAAACTAAACTTCAAATCATGTTTCACTTATTGAAATTGCGTGGAAATATCGGTGAAAGTTTTCTTCCTTCTGGGCATGTCCAAAATGATGGATTTAAGTTGGTTTCGCCTCCGCCTATGTGTTTCTCCTTCCTCCCGTGGCTTAAGGAGTGATGCTTATCACGCTCTGACAGCACTTTCTGTCTCTTTGCTTACGTTGGCCTCACAACTGCTGCACCTCGCATCTTTTAGATAATCCTTTCAGAATGACGAATAATTTATCTACTTTTGTAATTGCTATTTTTTATCACAGTGTTCTACATCTACCAGCATTCTTACAATAATTTTTAATTTTTGTGGCTTTATCTGAATAGTGCAAATTTATTTACCTTATCTCTGTTCAATAGAGAGAATGCCAAACAAGTCACGCACTTTATTTGCTTCACCCGCTGTTTTACTTTGGCTGTGGCCCAGAATGGCAGCAGACCTTATCGGTTCGAGGATTTTCTTAATAATATTAACGAATTCAAACTCGGATTACTATCAAATTTAGGGAGATTGTTAGGACGCAGGCATTTTTACGACCCCGAAATATAAAGAAAAATAAATATTGGAAATGAAAAGTACGAATCCAGCTTTTAATTCAAATTTTATTTCACGATCGTATGTTGTTTTGAAGCTAAGCGAGCACTAACTAACACTAACACTTTTGTATAGATTTACGGCTTAGAAATTTTTGTAGCCATTTCTGCGGTACAACTACAATACATTAGCATGATTATAAATACATTTCTTCAGCAGTACAATTTTGCTTATATACAAAGAAAATGAATGAAAGTACATGAATATATGTATCTAGTCTGCTTTAAAGATTACCACTTTGTTGCTTTTAAAATTCAAAATACTATAAGTGCGATAAAGGTTATTTACATATATTTATTAATTGAAATTCAATAAAAGATATTATCCGCATACCTTGCTGTCATCCGGAATTTGAAGGGTGCTTAAACCCTTTATTTGATTTTGATTTTGAGACATGGGGTCAGTTCAGTTTTTTTTCAGTTTTAATGCATTTTATTTTCTTAACACTAACTCTTACATTCTAACAAAAAATGCTTAAATGCTAGCTTACAATTACTTAACAATCTTATACTAACTTACTGGCCCCACACAGGCACTCTAAGCTACTCTAAATTCTTATAACTATGTCTTTCGACCTCATTTACATTTTCTTTACGGATATTTATTTTCTATACTTAAAGCTAAGAAAAACAATTGTTAACAAAACTTAGCATATGGACTTTTTTTTTATATAATAAAAACTTAGTATCTAACTTAAAATAAACCTTAGCCTACCTAAACTAAATGTACAATACACACATAAACACACATAGACGTTATACACAATCATATACATATATCAGTATACACCTTTGTATACACTGATATATGTATATGTTTCTTAAATGCTAACCTAAACCTATGCAAGCTGGCCATCGCTATTCACAGAGAAAACAGATTGGTCAGCTCTGCCTCATTAGTGAGGCTGGTCCGTAATTGACGGAAACGAGGACGAAACACCTTCCCCATCATTCAACCACCAGAAATGCTGGTGCTGCCGAACGACATCCCTCTTATCGCGATTTCCCACCGCCCTGCTGAACCTGAGGCGATCCACACTGCCGTATGCGACGTCTCTGTTGTAGTTGAGTCGCCTGTCCCCAGCTGTCCGAGCGACATGGAAGATTAACGGCACCGCTGATCTATCCTGGATCAACCCTATCTGATCTAGGTAGAGGAATGCTACCGGTGGAACGAAGCCGTCAGAGCGCACACTCTCGTGGTAAAGGTAATTGGGGTAGTAAGTCCCAGATATCAGGTTATTCGTCGAGGTCATTGCTCTTGCAATGTGCCTTCGAGTCAGCTTAATTACGAAGTTGTCCACTCGTATTAGGTTCGCCCTGTTGTAAAGGACCTCATTAGGATAAAATTTCTTGTACTCCGACTCTGGTGTTCTGTACAAGCGAAGACAAGCCCTAAGGCAAGCCCTCTCAAACACCCGAATCTTTTCCATTAAGCTTGCTCGTACATTGAACCACACTGGACAACCAAATACCAGCATGGGCCTAATAAGGGTTGAGACATGGGGTTAATGATATGTTGTGTACAATTTTCGAAGACCACATCCTACTCTTTGTTTATCTCTTCAATGCTCCTTTTGAGATAAGGCTTAAGAGTTCAGTACGAGGTTTGCTCCTCCAAGCTTTAACATTATTATTTATAAGATTTTGGTACAAAATGGGTCATAATATGTCATAAGTCGATTTATTTACACAAAAATAATCAGGAATCAGGAATTAGCATGCTCATTGCTCCCTTGATTGTGGTTTCCAAGGATAGGGACTGAAACTCTACGTTTGTGTGCCTTGTTTTGTGTTATCTTTGAATCACTTCCGTCAAGTAAAAATTAATAACTATGCCTATAAACTTATGGGAGTGTATTTAAGGACTATTACAACGAAA
Organism: Volucella bombylans; assembly: GCA_949129095.1. Classification (NCBI taxonomy): domain Eukaryota; kingdom Metazoa; phylum Arthropoda; class Insecta; order Diptera; family Syrphidae; genus Volucella; species Volucella bombylans. The sequence goes on from OX422140.1 coordinate 234,053,351, forward strand.
ATTTTAAAAATTTGTAGTTTAATAACTTGTTAAAGGTGGTTGGATTTCAATATGCGTTGCTGTGTTCCTCGCAATGTTATTTTGTGTACAATAAGAGAAAAACTAAGATTTTTGCTAATCCTGAACAGACTCTCGTGTTCTGTATAAGCGAAGATAAGCCCTTAGGCAAGCCCTATCAAACACCCAAATCGTTTTCAATAAACTTGTTCGCCATGTAGCACATCACCCTCACCCTCTCATTGAGTTGGATGCTATAAAACAGTCTGTTTGTAAGGGCAGAAGCAGCTTTGCCTCTGGGCAGAGCAGCACCTAATCGTTTGTTACAATATAGATGTTGATCTATCCAGATCCTAAGGTATCCAACAACATTTCGACAAGCAAGTGGTTGTCCGTGTTGTCCGAAAGAAAACTTTCACCAGTTTTTTCTGGTATCCATAGAGACCTCAGTAAAAGGCGTCCTAAACAGAACGGTTTCCGATTTCTGAAAGATAATTTTCAACTTCCAGTCATCGCAATATCGTTTAATTCTATCGAAGTCACACATTAATGACTTCAATGTTTGGACCTGATCTATACGCGATTAAATCGTCTGCGTATGCTATGGCATGTTAATATGAACCTATCAGATCACATGTGTAAATGTTGAACGGGATCGGCGAATTTACCGCACCTCGCTGCAGACCTTTTTTAATGTGAAATGTTGCAGCAGAAGTCACATCGCCATTTTTCACTATGAGCTGTTTATCTGTTAACATGTTGTAAAGAATATACAATGGTGGTTTACTAATGTCCAGCCTGTTCACCTTGAAGAAGAGTCCCTCTAGCCATACGGTATCGAAGGCTTTTTCCAAGTCAATCAGGCCTTGAAACCGAATTAATTATCCGGAACTATATGTTTGTCCTCAACCCATTTCGTTATGACTCTATTGACCACCTTTTCGAAAACCTTACTGAAGTTTGGAAGAAGACTGATCGACCGTGGAGCGCCGGATTGGATGTTTTTTTTTATCCCTTTTGGGGATGGGGCGTACCATTGCAGTTTTCTAATGCGCTGGATAATGAGCATTATTCATTGCATTGTTAAACAGGGTGGTATAAGTGTCCACCGCTTCTAGCGGGAGATGTCGAAGCTCAGTGTTCGGTATTTCAACGGTTTCCACTAATTTCTTACTTCTGATGATTCAAAGTTCGTTTGGAGCTCTTCCTTCGAAATGAACGGGTCGGCGATGACATTATTTTCCATATTCTCGTCTCTGAACTGTGCGAAACATGAGCTCTCGAATCGCCAGTTCACTATTTCATTTCAAAGATAGAAATTGTGCAAAAGCACTAGATTCTCCAGGTCGTGGTTCGGGCAATGATGTCATTCGCCTTGTACGCTTCCTGGAAAGTCGTTCTTATAGCCTCTACCTTCTCCTGCGGATCACAAAGAAGTTGTCATCATCAACGTGCTCATTTGGATCAATACCTGCTATTAAATGTATGTGCTCGTTGTCCGTCGTTCGGGTGATTTTAAGATATGAAACATCGTTTATTTATTTGCGGGAACTTATTCGGGTTGCTGGTGTTTACAGCCCGAATTTTATTGTTCCAATACAAACTCACCAATACTGTAATTTTCGTTTATTAATGTCTGGAGATTTTTAATCGACGATTTCAGTGTCATGATCTAGAGGTTATGTCTGTCAGTAAACTATCTGTACAAGATTTTTAGTCTTGACAGTCTATTTTTATGTCGGTGCAGTGCCTCAATAGTTGCGTTGCCGATTAAGTCTTCGTTATCAGTGTGTTGATACCAAGGTATCGTTTAATTTTCTCATCTATTAGTTTTGGATACCTGGACGGTGGGTAGAGCGAATTCGAGGAGCTCATATAATACCACAGTTTCGTTGGGAGCTGTTGTTTCTGTGCTAAGATCGCAATTGTCACTATCATACACTAAAGTGCGTAGACAGTTTATGGTAGGTATGTTGGTTATTGCACGTCAGGTATATTCGTGTGTCGAATAGCAGGAGATCCAAATAGGGCCATTAATCTGTGCTGTCCCCACCAATTGAACAGTAGGTTCCCTTTAGTGTTCACTGTATTATTTCCCCAATCTCTATGTTTGGCGTTGAAATCTCCGCCGATAATAAATTAATTCTCCTCCAATTCCAGTCTTAGGAATCAAAAATTGTCTTAAGGTCTGAGATAAATAAGGTGGATTGAGTAGTATTAGGTGCATAAACTGACACCATGCATAACTGCTTTCCACTACAGGGAGGGATATACAGCGATATGCGTCCAGTACCTGGAAACTACTACACGACTGTATAAAAGAGTTAAAACACAGTCCTTTTCTTACAAAGATCGCAACGCCTCCTCCTTGAAGGGATTTGGGTCGGTTTCATCGTACAATTTTATATCTTCAGTGCCTCATTTTGTGTCTTCTGCTAAGCTTGGTTTCGCTAACCAAAATCACATCAAGGGCTTGGTTTTTAAACTGCAGCTTTTCGTTCGAACCCAATCAGTGAATTAACATTCACATTCTGGACCTTTAGGGTTTCCTTCGCCATGTACGTAAACATTACGACTGTATGTGTGTTAGGCCTGGTAGCAGCGAGTATAATCGATTTAGCCGCGTAGCCTGTTCCTGTATTTGACGCTGAAGCTCAGCTATCTGCCCCTGAATAGAGAGCAATATAAACAGCATGTCAGGTACAGGTTCCGGTGCTCTAGGCGCTGCGGCCTGAGAAGCAACCTTCCTTTGTTGTGCCATATTTCCCGTACCTGGCGCCATTTGGGATTAGGTAACGTGGAGAGTAACGGCTGGTGTTTGAACCCGCACGAGTGGATGTTTAGATTCCACTTTCTGCTGCTGAGCCAAATTACTCCTTTGGTGTATTGGAATTTGGTACAACCCCGATATTTTGCGGCGTGTCCCGTGTTGCCACAGAACGCACAAGAAGATTTGCCTTTTTTTGACGTTCCGTCCTTACCTAGGGCGCATTACGCGGGCTTGTTTTTCTTTCCCACTTCACGCATCGAGGCTGCATGTCACAATTTGATGCGGTGTGCCCGAACTTTTGTCAACGCGCACATTGTAAAACGTTTTTACCTTATGTAAACTAAGTCTTTTAATGTAAAAAATTGTATCCTTCAATTCGACTTTATATGTGCTGATTTGTGGTACTTTCTGTCTATTGACTTTCTGCTGTTGCTGTTGTTGTTGTTTCTGTTGCTGCTACTGTTGTTGTTGTTTCTGTTGCTGCTGCTGTTGTTGTTGCTCTTTTTGTTGCTGCTGCTGTTGTTTCTGGGACTTGTGCTGTTGCTGCGGTTGTGACTTTTTTTTGTTGCTTTTGCTTTTGCTGTGTCTGTATTTGGTTTTTCATCGGCACTTCTGCTGCTTTTTTTGTTTTTGTAGTGGCTATTATTTCTGTTTAGCCTCGTTATGTGTGGGCTATTGCTGAGAACTCAGGAGTTGTTGTTGTATCTCTTTTTGTCTTTTCGCCACTTGTTTGGCTTAAATAGCCAGTACTTTTTGTTGCAGCTCTTTAATGCTGCTAATTAGTGCATGCGCCTTTCCTCTTCATCCTCTGACTCTGTGTCCGCCAAAGGTTTTAAGGTATTCTCACCACCCATGTAGTGGCCTTCCCCACCATCAGACACGTATGGGTATTCGTCTTGATCTGACTCAGCTGCCGCCTTGTTGACGTTGTTGGCTACTCCAGGTGGCAGCTTTTCAGTAGAAGCTGATAGGGAGGGGCGCTTTACAAGATTCGGAGTTGCTACTCCTTCAGGCTCCTTCTTCTTTATCAGATGACGTCATGCCATCTGCTGGTTCCGCTATTGGAATAGCGGACCGCTTGTTATCACTCATCGTACGATTGCACTTTCGTAGTCTATAAGATTGTCTGCTTAATTAAACTTTTAAAAAGAAGAAGTCAACGTAATCTTTATGGGAATTGAACCGACGACCCCTGCTTTATAGGCCGATACCAATACCACTGGGCTTCCGCAGCACTTCGCCAAAATGCTTCTAACACACTTTCTTATGGAAATTTGCTTATTTACTTTTTTTACTTTGAAAGCCGAAAGACGTCTGAACGACTGGAAGCCGGTCTACTACCACTTGAGCTACGGCCACCCACTAACCAATCGATCCGAATTTGATACCTGGTGGGGAAACCTTACTTTTTTTTATTATAATTAATAGAAAAAAAAGTAAACGTAACTGACAAAAACTAAACAGTATTCATCTAGCGGTGAATAAAGACGAGCGGTCCGCTCACGCAATAGCGGATCCGGTATATGACGTGGTCAAATAAGCTGATGAGGTAATGGGGTCGGACCACCCAGCCATATCAGAGAGTGGAGGATCAGTTAAAAGAAGGAGGAAACTACGGCCAATTCTAAAGATCATTAAACGCCTTTCCATATCAGCATCAACCGAAAAGCTGCTGGTTGAAGCTAGAAGAGGAGCAACAATGTCACAACAGTGGCTAGAAAGATCGACATACCCGTGGACGCTGAATACCATTATGTCTCCAACGGTGGTGAATGCCATTACATGTTCAAATAGTACAACAATAAACAAACAAAAACATATACGCCAAGATTGTATATATTACAAAAACCGAAAATAAAGATTCTTATAACGTTATAGAATTCAAAATTGTGCGTTTACTTTTCACCACTTTTCCGCTCCAGCGCTATTTTTCTATTGAGAATAAGATTCTACGAATCAAAAATAATACACTTAGTTTTGAAAAGAAACAATTGGTTCTATGTATTTGAATTATTTGGTCATTTGTGTTTTAAATTACATTGTTTAAACAAAGTGGCATTTTTACAAATGTACTACACCACCTTGATTCCGGAATAACCACCATGTGGCGCTCCCATTGTTCCGATTTGAGTTCTATTTTTTTTTTAATAGGTGGGGTGGAAAGTAACCTTCTTGGGAATGAAAAAACTTTTTTTTTAATGTTTTTTTTTATTTTATTCAATATAGTCCCCTTTTAGCTTGATACACTTATTCCAGCGATTTTCCAACATCTTGATCCCGTCCGAAAAGTAATTTTCCGGTAAGTCTGCGAAATACTCCTCCGTGGCGTCGATGATTTCCTCGCGTGAGCTGAATTTTTTATTGATGAGCCATCTTTTGAGGTTTGGGAAGAGATAATAGTCCGAGGGAGCCAAATCGGGCGAATACGGTGGATGCGACAGCAATTGGAGTCATTGATTTTAGCCGTGGTTGCGATGCTCTTGTGCGCCGGCTCATTGTCTTGCAAAAAACAAATTTTTTTTCGCTTCATTTGAGGCCGTTTTGCAGCGATTTCGGGCTTCAATCGCTCCAATAATGCACTGTAATAGTCGCTGTTGATGGTTTTTCCTTTTTCGAGCCTCCCTTGGCCGCTTCGGAGCACTCGTGCCGGGCTCAGTCCATAGTGGATCCAAGTTTCATCAACAGTTACCAATCGACGCCAAAAGTCCGCCCGATTCCGCATCAACAAGTCCAAACACTCCTTCGAAGTGCTCTCGCGTTCGTGTTTTTGGTCAGGGGTGAGTATGCGCGGCACCCAGTGCCAGAATAACTTTTTCATATGCAGAATATTGCCCAAAATATGGCGTGTGCGCTCAGTACTAATCTTTGTGGTATCTGCTAGCTCGCGCACCTTCACTTTCCGGTCAGCCAACACCATTTCATGTATTTTTTTGACATTGTCCTCTGTAACCGCATCGAAGGGCCTGCCGCTGCGGACTTGATCGGTAGTGGAGTTGCGGCCACCACGAAATTCTCGAAACCAATATTTGACGGTGTAATCTGACCGACCATTAGCCCCATAATATTTATCCAACTTTTCTTTTGTTTCATTCGCCGTTTTGCCTCTCAAAACAATAATGTTTTATGAGAGAACGAAAATCGGCCGCTAGTGCTGTCGAAATTTGTTCGTTGTGTTCCTTGGATCTTACCAACGCATACCATATGGACAGTGTTCTCGCTGCTCCTTGGAAATTGGTTCCGTCGTCCGAGTAGAGGACATTGCATTTTCCTCTTCTGGCAATAAATCGTCGCAACGCATCGGTGGATAAATAAGAAGGCATCACTGAAGACTTTCAGGTGTAAAGCCTTCTTACCATACAGACAAATAACGCGAAGTACCCTTTTGTTAGATTTGGATTCCTTCCTCTGGCCAGGCGAAGCGTAATTGGTCCAGTGTAGTCGCAACCAGTGTGGGCGAAAGCAAAAGATGGCGAAAGTCGTGAAGAAGGAAAGTTTCCCATGAGCTGTGAAGATGTAACTTGACGTTGGCGAAAACATTTCATGCAATCGTGTACGATTTTCCTGATTAGGTTTCTACTTCCAAGAATCCAAGAATCCTGACGTACAAATGAGAAAAGTTCCGATACACCTGCGTGGAGAAATTTTAGATGAGCCTCTCGAAAAATCATTTGGGTGACCGGATGGCTTTTTGGAAAGGTTATAGGATGTTTTATCCCAATGGAACGCCTACAGCATTGGAGAGTCTTCTTCCAACTCGCAACAGGCCAACCTTATCAAGAAATGGTGATAAAGATGAAAGTTTAGATCGGTTAGAAACACGTTTATCAGACTTTACAGCTTCAATCTCTTCCATAAACTCCTTTTGAGCCTACAAAAGGCAAGTTTGTTTAGCAAAAAACAATTCTGTAGATCTAATAAAATCGAACAAACGATCAGTTAAAGACAATTTGCAATTTCGGGTAAAACGAAGAACTAAGGCTACAATTCGAATAAGTCAAAACCATGAAGATACTCTTTTTGCCAATTGATCTTTCCTGCTTCCACTGATAATATATTGGCAGCAACAGATTCTTTCCTCCTTACTGATATATCCCCTAATTCAACATTTTCAACAGCAATCGGCCAGGAACCAGAATCCTTTGAGAGCCAATCCGGACCATTCCACCAAAGTTCTAACTGCAATAGTTTTCTGGGCTCGACCCCTCTCGGTGCACAGTCAGTTGAGTTTTCCTCTGAGCGAATATAATTCCAAACAGAACGGGGAAGAATATCAAGAATCTCTGAGGTGCGGTTAGCGATGAAGGTATTCCATTTACGGGGGGGAGAGGAAAGCCATGCTAACACGATTTGCGAATCACAAAAAATAAATGTTTGGAGAGTTTTTACATTTAGAGAATAACGAATGAGTTGAACCAGACGACTTAACAACATAGCTCCAAACAGTTCCTGACGAGTTATGGTTAGCTGTTTGACAGGAGCGACACGGGTTTTAGCAGCAACAAGTTGAATCTCAATTGTTCTACTTTCAAACAAATTACGCGCGTAAGCAACTGCCGAATGCGCCTTCTTGGAAGCAAATTAAATCAAACCGCTTCAAATCTAACACACATCTTCTCACAATGTCGATATTTTTGAAATATAGTAAATCATTTCGGTAAGAAATCCAATTGTCAGTTATTTCAGTGGGCATTTCATGTATCCATAACTCCTGAAACAAAATTTTGAACAAGATAATGGCAGGCGCTAGAAAGCCCAACGGGTCAAATATTAGTGGGTGGCGATGAAGATTCCTTTCTACAGAAATATTAAAGGTGAAGGTGTCGCGGTGAGGACTCCAAACTAAACCGAGTCTAATTGTTAGCGCCGTCAAAATCTAAAGAAAAGGTTGGTTCACAATCTAAACAATTCAAAATGGGCCAGCAGTTTGAGTTAGATTTACTCAACTGCAAACCTCCACAGGCCAATAGCTCATCCAGCTCCTTTTTTAAGCTTGAAATTCCTGACACTGTATCCGACCCTGTCATGATATCATCAACATAAAAATCGTGCAAAATATAATGCGACGCAATATGAAATTGGTCCATGTAATCTGAAGCGAATTGTTTCAGTACTTGCATTGATACAAAAGGGGCAGGTGAAGTACCGTAGGTTTTAGTACGTAGCGGATAATGTACAATAGGTCTGTTAGGATTATCTCGCTACACGATACCTTAAAAGTCACGATGTTTCGTATCGACCCAAATTTGCCGAAACTTTTTAACAATATCAGCACAAAAAACATATTTATGTATCCGAAAACGTAAGCAAACGTTTATTAAGTTGCGCTGAAGTGGCGGCCCAGTATGCAACATTTCATTTAGGCTGATACCATTTCCATCCTTATGGGACTCATCAAAAACAGGCCGAAATTTATTTGTGACACCAGCATGATGTGGCAGAGGTAGGTTCGATCTCGCTTTTTAGAATAAACTCCATGTGCCCTAACTCCTGATAAGTCTTCATAAAACCACAATACTCCAAGCGAAGATTTTTATGGTGAGCAAAACAACGAGGCTCCTGAGAGAGTATTCAAAAACTTTACATCACTATGTCGAAACAGCAATTCAACAATATATTTACTATCAGTTATTATCAGGTGCACTAGAAAAGGTTTTACAAAAGTTCACGATTGCAATGTCCTCAGAATAAGTACTGTGAAGAAACTCTTCCATTTCCCAAAACGACTTCAGCAGAACATCAACGTCCGGTGCCATTCCTACACCTCTTTTCACCAAACCTTCCGTAACAAATGAAGCCTGTGACCCGGTGCCAAGCAGCATACGACAACGCTGTGTACTACCAAAAACTAATTTCATTTTGGGTATGATTGCAAATAATCGATAAAGAATGATCTCCAGACGTCGAAGGTCTCCTGCCTTTGAGTTGTTCAGTTGAGTTTGATCATTAATCGACGGATCCAAATGTATTAGGCCATGATGACGACTATGGCAATGAGGACAGCGAGTTTTTGAACGCCATCTCGACGACGAATGATTACTGCCTAAACAGTTATAGCATAATCTTTGAACCCTAGCATAACTGCGGCGAGACATAATGGGCAAGGCAATAAATTGAGGACATTGCGGCAATACATGGTCACCTTTGCACATGGGACATACCGGATTCGAAATCGGAAGGCTTTTTATGTTATTTACAGCACTATCTGAACGCGTCAAATGTGTATTCCCGTGGTCTTTTGAGTCGCTCGGTCGCGTTTCGCATGCTTCTAAAGCATCGCAACTTTCCTCCAAAAACTCTATAAGTTCCTGAACGGTTGCCTTTTCGGAATTATTTGTATAGAGCGTCTGTTTTACTGAGCAAAAGATAAATCAACCACGGATCTCTGCTTTCGGATTGCAAAGCCTTCAAAGCTCGTATAACTTCATCGGATTTATACGATATCGACGCTTAAGTTTTTCATACGTTTGTACATAATTCGAATCCGCGATTTCCATACCGTTCAACAATTTTGCCGCATCATCGCGCAAAAACTATTTTAAATAACGCATTATTTGAACACCAGGAAGATTTTTCTTGCAGTCAATGCTCCCTAGGAACATATCCCGAAACTCTGGCCATTCATGATAATCACCACCAAACGGAGCCATCTTAAATTGGGTAGTTCAATTTCAGCGGATACCTTTAACGCGGAACTGGCGGGAGAATTTTTAAGAAGATTATCCAACAAGGCGGCTTGGTACTTAAGAAGTTCCTCAGAAGATTCAACGTTACCATTAACACGCGGTGGAATGGTAAGTGTATTCCTACGAACAGCCTTAAGAAATGCACTTTTTACCTCAATGTATTTAATTTCGGTTGCTTCAAAATCAATTTCTGGGTTACCGTACCCATCTTCCTCGAAACACTGAAAAAGATTATTTTGATTCTCGCAAAAGGCCTTCCACGTCTATTTCAACCGTGCTAACCGCGTCTCTAAGCCATCTAAATCTGTTTCATTGGCCTCCAATATATACATATGTCCACGAGTTATGTATATAGGGTATTTATAGGGTATTGTATGACATGTTTTTTGGCAAAAGATAGAATATAGCAAATTACAAAGAATAATATAGAATTTTTTAAGCAAATTAAGATTTATTTCTAGTTAGTATACAATTTTAATTCAATTACTAAGCTAATTAATCATCAGAGAGATAACGGAGGACTTGAATATTGCCTATTGATCCGTAAAAGACATTTTGGTTAATAATTTAATAGTATATATTAGGGTATCCCTTATTTTTCAGAGTTTTACATTTCTAGCGCATAGGTCTTAGTTTTGTTCATTTGCCTCTAAAACACTCGGAAATAAATGTTTACCTTATTTGTAGTACGATAACCCGTGCCGACTTGCATCGAATCATGTTCATACATGTTGCGCGGCAGTAGCGGTGCGTATTCACGGCATTTGTCATTTGTTCTCAATTATTCTCGCGATTAACACGTATTGTTTTAAATTTAAAAGATGGTATTGGAATTAAGGTGCAATAAAAAATGTGTTTTCTTAGTTGGTGACGTAAATTATCAAATAAAAGGCGCAAAGTTACCGTCTAATCGTCAAGTTCTTTCAGTACTTTTTTTTAACATTCGCGAAGTTAAATTGACTATTAGTGAAAGCGCTAATCTCGTCATTCGGGAGTGTATTATATTTTGCGAATAAGCTAGAATCCGTACCAGAGCTATACCTAACTGTGTAAAAAAAAACGTGTGGATCTTTACCATGCTTGGAGGGAGTTCCAAAAAAATTTCTAAAAAAATACAAGATATTTACAAGCGCCGTGAGGAGGACTTTAAGAACAATTTAGATAATTTATCTGATATAGCACGCGCTGATGCTTTGGAATGAATGAAAATTGAAGAAGATAAGATATTTATACAAAAACAAACAGAACCAGGACGTCCAGGGTGTTTAGCGGGTGTAAACAAAAAAGGAAATTAACTAAAGAGAAAAAAAGCTGTGAGCAAATGTGTTTCGGAAGTTTATCGTCATCTGTTACTACGCAAGATTCTATTCAAACGCAAGGACATCACGATCAACTTACCAGCTCTGATGAAAGCCTTGAGGAACCCTTGGCATCCACCTCTCAAATGGTAAGTTCTGAAACTACTACAAAAAGAGGAAGGACAAACTTTATCACGCCTAAGTTGCAGCTTTAGATAGATGTCAATTAAGCATAAGGGATTCTGTCTATATATTTCAGGCTATAGTAGAAGCACTAGATCTTAGCTGTGATGATTTTCCGATAAAAAAATCGTCTATGCAGCGTATTCGCACACAAAGTCGAAAAAATAGAGCGGAATCTATAAAATCAGATTTTCAGAATAATATGCCTGAAATGGTGACCGTTTACTGGGATGGGAAATTATTACCTGAACTTGACGTGAGAAGATCTGAAGAAGAACGCCTGCCTTGCCGCCATCACGTTTACGAACTGGTTTTAAAATGTGTGTTCGAAACAAAAATCCACCAAGTCACAAGTAGCGCTGATATCCCACTGTTCAAAAAGTTTAGAGACAACTGGAAAACTATTAATCGTACTGCCATTGAAACATATACTGACATTTTGTAATACAACAATAGAAGATTTGTTGACATTTTATAATCAACAACTCCAAAAAAACATTGGACGTGATGATTATCGGGAACTGATTGAACTATCTATTATTTTCTTTGGAGGAGACAGTGAAAAAAAATTAAAATGAGACCTCCCGGGGCGATGCATCAAGAGCTATTTACTCTTTAAAGATATGTTTGTTGCAATCTCAGTTCAAAATTAACGCCAAGCATAGGCGAGCACTTCAAGACGTCTGTTTATTCATTGCGGTTTTATATGTAAAACCATGGCTTGGATGTAGTCTGGCGGTGAAGACACCAAATCAAGATTTGTGCTTTTTAAAGAGGCTTAAGGAATATGAAACTGTTGACAAATTAATCTACAAAGAAGCCCTGAGCAAGTTTAGTCAACATCTTTGGTACTTGTCAGAAGAAATTGCCGTTTTATCACTCTTTGATGTTGAAGTTAATGAACAAACTTCAAGAGTTTGTATGATTCTGGGAAGAGATACATTCCAACTGAAGAAGATATGTCTGATTATTTGTATAGTACGGAGGAATACAATAAATAGTACTATTTTTTATACTGTTAATTGTTAATAATACTGCTTTATTTATTGTTGCAGGAAGATCATTAAGTAATTTTTTGTCTGTCAAGAGCACAAATTTATTTTCTCGATTAAAATTTGATAAAAATTTCCTCCAGAGACCCGTTTCTATATGTAAAAAAGAGACCCTCAAAAGAAAATATCCTGCCTGATCTCTACTTTTATCTTCTTTTAATAAATATTTCATAAAAATTTTAATATTTCAATTGATTTAGCTATATAACGGAAAGGGTTAAAAACAGCAATTTCAAAATCTTCAGAGTTCTGTCGGCACGGGTTAACGTTGACGTAGGAAGATAAAATTTTGTATTTAAGTAAGTCTGGGAAGTTTAAATAGAAATAGGAGGTATGCATTTCGATATCGTTTGTTTACCCATATAAGGGACACCCTAGTATATATATATATACTATACATATATCAGTATGTAAACAAATGGATCGTGGTTTCTTCGGATGCTTAAAACTTGAAAACGACTGGACCAAATTGGATACATCCTCCTGCGGGTTTGTTCGTAATTGCTACGCAATAGGTGGCCCTGTAGGAAGTTCAATTCAATTACCGTTCAACAGGTGACGCTGTAAGCGTTCATTCCGTTTGACAGTTCAGCAATTTGTTTGTTCTTTCTGATGATATTTTTATCATTTATAATCTTTGGATTATCAATTTCTAAGTGATATTATTGATATTTCGATCACAAAAAAGTGAGTTCATTGTTTTTGTTTGTCGGAGTAAACAACACCATTTCCATTATAATAGATCGGTAATCGATTTGTTTTGATTTTCCAGTTGATTTACAAATTTTCAATTGAATCTCTTTCGTTCGTTTGCTTTCTTCACTTTGGCTATTTCAAAGGTAAATTATTGATTAGTGAAAATTTTATGTGCGATTTATACAAAGTGATGATCATTTACAGTTCGTTAGTTTAGTTTAGTTTTAAATGCATTTTATTATATTTATCATTAACTCTTACATACTAACAAAGCTTACCTTAAAGCTAGCTTAAATGCTAGCTTAAAATTACTTACCAATCTTATACTAAGTTACTGGCCCAACACAGGCACTCTAAGCTACTCTAAATTCTTATATTTATGTCTTTCGACTTTATTTACATTTTACTTAGAACTATTTATTTTGTATACTTAAGGCTATGAAAAAAAAATATTGTTAACAAAACATATGGATATTTTTTTATTTTTTTATAAAAAATTAATATCTTACTTAAAATAACCCTTAGTCTACCTAACCTACATACACAATACACACATACACACACATGGACATTACACAATAATATACATATATAAGTATATACCTTTGTATATACAAACACATGTATATATTTCTTAAATGCTAACCTAAACCTATGTAAGCTGGCCATCGTTATTTACAGAGCAAATAGATTGGTCAGCTCTGCCTCATTAGTGAGGCTGGTCCGTAATTGACGGAAACGGCGACGAAATATCTTCTCCATCATTCAACCACCAGGAATTCAGGTGCTGCCGAACGACATCCCTCTTATCGCGATTCCCCACCGCCCTACTGAACCTGAGACGATCCACTCTGCCGTGTGCGCCGTCTCTCTTGTAATTGAGTCGCCTGTCCCCAGCTTTCCGAACGACATGGAAGATTAACAGGACCGCTGATCTATCCTGGATCAACCCTATTTGGTCAAGGTAGAGGAATGCTTCCGGTGGAACGAAGCCGTCAGAGCGAACACTCTCGTGCTAAAGTTAATTGAGGTAGAAAGCCCCAGATATAAGGTTATTCGCTGAGGTCATTGCTCTTGCAATGTGCCTTCGAGTCAGCTTAATTACGAAGTTGTCCACTCGTATTAGGTTCGCCCTGTTGTAAAGGACCTCATTAGGATACAATTTTTTGTACTCCGACTCTTGTGTTCTGTACAAACGAAGGCAAGCCCTCTCAAACACCCGAATCTTTTCCTTTAAGCTTGCTCGTACATTGAACCAGACGGTACAACCAAATACCAGCATGGGACTGATAAGAGCCATGTAGCAGATTACCTTTACCCTCACATCGAGTTGGCTGCTATAAAACAGTCTCTTTGTAAGGGCAAAAGCACCTTTAGCTCTGGCCAGAGTAGCATCTACATTTTTGTCAAAATACAGAAACTGATCTAGCCAGATCCCAAGGTATCTGACTACATTTCGACAGGAAAGAGGCTGTCCGTGCTGACCAATAATCGAGAAATTTCACCAATTTTTTCTGGTATCCCTAGAGGCTCCAGACAAAGGCATCCTAAAGAGAATAGTTTCCGACTTCTGAAAGTTGATTTTCAACTTCCAGTCATCGCAAAATCGTTTTATCTTATCGAAGTCACGCTGCAGGAGAGTATTAATGATTTTAATTCGATATAATTCGATTTTTGGGCCTGTTCTGTACGCTATCTAATCGTCTGCGTACGCAATAGTATGAGGAAGTGAACCTATCAAGTCGCTTGTATAAATGTTAAATAGGATCGGCGAATTGACCGCGCCTTGCTGAAGACCATTTTTAGTTTGAAATATTCCAACAGAAATCACATCACCATTTTTCACGATGAACTCTCTGTTGGTTAGCATATTATAAAGAATGTACAAGAGTGGTTTACTGATCCCTAGCCTAGTCAGCTTATAGAAAAGACCCGCAACCATACGGTGTTGAAGGCCTTCTACAAGTCAACAAGGCAAGCACCAGTGCATTGGTTTTTGTCTTTATTCCATTGGATATCGGACACCAGTTTAGACGCGGCATGTGAGATATCATGTCCCGCCTTAACACCGAATTGATTATCCTGAACTACGAGTATATGTTTGTCCTCAACCCACCTAGACAGAGCTCTATTGATTACTTTTTCAAAAACCTTACTGATATTCGGATTGGATATACTGTATTACAGTGGATGGCATGGCTATCGTTCCCCAATCTCATAATTTTAAAATTATTACCAATGATCAACTTACACAGGTCCTTGGTTGCATTTACGTCTAATTTATAGGTGTTGATAGGAGGCACCTTCTCCTTCTTCTTCTGCTGCTGGTGCTGCTGTTGTTGTTGTTGTTGCTGCTGCTGCTGTTGTTGCCGCTGTTGTTGCTGTTGTGGCTGCTCCTGTTGTTGTTGCTGGTGTTTCTTAGACTTTTGTTGTTTTAGCACTTGTGCTATTGTATTTGTTTGATGCTGTTGCTTTTGAGCAAGCTGCGTCTGCTGTTGTTACTGGGATTGCTCTTCCTCTTCCCTCTTCCTTCTTACCATTTGCCTTTCTTTTATGACCAGCACTCTTTGTTGTAACATTTTGATGCTGCTACTTATGGCCATCATTTCTTCCTCTTCATCTTCCGATTCGGTCGGTGCCAATGAAGCGAAGTTATTCCCTTCCCTCACTCCACCAAGCAGTTTTACAGTGGAAGTTGGTTGGGTGGGATGCTGTAGGTTATCTTACAACGTAAGCGCTTATCTTCCTCCTTCTCATCGTCTTTGGTTCTGCCTAGATTGGTGTTTGGCTGCAACTGCTTGATGCCTCGCCTGTTTTGTCAGCTGCTCTCCACAATCCACCACGTGCTGTTTACTACAACACTTAAACTTTTTTTATTATATCTTCTAATTTAAAATTAAAAAGAACAAAAAAAAAGTTTTTACACGACCCGGAATCGAATCCACAACCTTTGCTATCTCAAGCGAACACACTATGTCTGTGCTATTGGAGCCTAAATCCAATTTGTCAAATGTGTTAGTTAACAATTCTCACTTTCAAGCCGAAACACGTTTAAACTCTGAGGAGGTCTATGAATGACTGACATCATTTACAGTTCGATATTTGTTACGATGCCAAGAAGAGGTCATGGTAACATTGGTCGGCGTTCTCAGAATGCAATGTCGCAGGACGTTGAACCGAAGGGGAACCCAAACATTCAATACGGTGCTCACACATCAGTTCAATTCGGTCAGATGTCTGTCGTTTTTCAGCATGGCAATGCAGTTAAATTTGAGAAAGAACCGCCTAGATTGTGTTGCGTGAGCGGCAAAGTGAAATTGCCAGAGTTGCTTCCACCACCAGAGCCATTGCGCACGCTGCTTTACGGTGAATCTCCTAATTCGAACCATTTCTTGCAACACATCAAGCTGTACATGGATTTTTTTTCAAATGACGTCGTTTCGTGGTGAAATTGTAAATGAACGAAATTACAATCCAACTTTCAAGGTTCAACATTAGCGTTGAATGCTAATAAACCAATACTAATACCACAAGATACACTAATACACCATACACAATACACGATACACGATACATCACGATATATTGCTATCTTGTTAAGAAAATACAAAAATTACAGAATTTGCCTCCAACTATACAGTTTTTTGGCAAATTTTTCGTCGTGCTGAATCGCTGTTGCCGCATTCAGATCAAGAATACAAATATCTCCAAATATTCTTTCTTGGAGATTCACATGATGAAGTAAATCAGCGATGTGCTATCTGTAATACAACGAAAAGAGAAATAGTCCAGGAATTGCAGCAAATTATACACGAATACAATGAGCTCATCAAACTGTCTACGACTTCCATGGAACAGATGCTAACCGATTATCACAGTATTGTTATAAAAGCGGACAAACGACCAGCAGGAACTCATGAACGACAATACAATGCACCTACAGTTCATTAAATATCAATTGTTGTTGTTGGTGAAAATTTGGAATCGCGTGATATAGTCATCTAACGCCGAACTGGAAACGTACTAAAGCGAATAAGTAAGACAATCGATTGTATGACGCATTGCAATATCCACTGATCTCAAGACGGATGTCACTTGAGATACAACATGATAAATCCGGTTAATGGTTATTACAAAAAAAAACACACTTTTGATTGTCACTTCATAAATTGTAAATTTTTAGGGGTCGGGACAAATAAAAAGGTCTCTTTTACGGATATCGAATACTGATTCGCCAAAACATTGACAACCACCTACTGAGATATCGCCGATTGTTTCAACAATATGCAGTTCATATGTACGTTAAGATTGAGACAGCACAACTCAATTATACTCGATTCAAACAGGCTAAGGTGCGATATGAAGATCTGCGAGATGTGGTCAATACCGACGCTGATATTGCAGATGTTGGTCGACTCATAATTTTGCCATCGACATACATTGGCAGTCCGAGACACAAGCACGAGTACCCCCAGGACGCGATGGCTTACGTGTGCAATTATGGGCGGCCGGATTTATTTATGACTTTTACTTGCAATCCAAAATGGCCAGTGATAACGCAGTTATTGTATCCCTGTCAATCACCAAGCGATCGTTACAACGTTACAGCACGAGTGTTCAAACAAAAACTCAGATGTTTGATGGACTTCATTGCAAAACAACGTGTATACGCTACTGTTCGATGCTGGATGTATTCAGTTGAGTGGCAGAAAAGAGGATTGCCGCACGCACACATTCTTCTTTGGATGATGGACAAAATTACACCAGACCAAATTGATTACATCATTTCCGCCAAAATTCTTAATCCTGAGATAGTTCCAGAGTTGCACGAAGTGGTGAAGAAAATATGCTCCACGGACTATGCGGACAACACAATCCCACTGTCCGACAACAAATGCACAAAACGCTATCCACGTTCTTTTATTTCGGAAACTCAAACTGGAAACGATGGATATCTACTCTATTGACGTCGCTCACTAGAAGATAATGGCAGAACATTCATCACTCAATTGAAAGACGCGTATCATGGATCGTTCCATATTCGCCAATATTGTCTAAGGCATTTAAAACATATCAATATTGAGTATTGCAGTTCGGTGAAATCGATAAATTTTTTTGCAAATACGTCACCAAAGGAAGCGATATGGCGGTTATTGGCATTGAACGAGATGAAATCAGCAAGTTTCAAATTGGCCGATATGTGAACTGCAACGAAGCACTCTGGAGAATATTTTCATTTGCGATTCATGAACGTCATCCGACTGTTGTGCAGCTGACAGTTAATTTGAAGAATGGCCAAAGAGTGTACTTTTATAAAGAAAACCACCACCAGCAACAACATTAATGAGTTTCTTTTCAACTTGCGCCAGTGCTCCGCTTGCGAGAACATTGTTTTACTCGGAGATACCTCGATATTACATATGGAATGCATCGTCGAAGAAATGGTTACACATAAAGCAAGGCCAACCAGTTGATGAATATTCAAGTGTGTTTTCAACTGATGCATTGGGACGAATTTACAAAATCCCTCCAAAGAATGACGATTGCTTTTACCTTCGGATGCTTTTGGTTAATGTGAGCGGTTCAATTTCATTTGGACTGTGGATGGTACGGTGTGTGCAATTTTTCGGAATCATGTCGAAGCAGTTACAATTGCTTGGACACGGCAATCACCGGAATTAAACGCAAGACGGTGCAATAGCTTCCTCGCGACAGGGAATTTGGAATTGCAAATGAACGATGAAATCTACAATGAAGCGTTATCACTGATTCAATATTTGTGTTTGCTTATGAGTGGCAAACTATTGACTGAAATTCATATGCCACCGCCAAATCGTCATACTATAGATTTATTTCATAGTGAATTAGAACCCCAGCGTCCTAACGACACGACAAATTTGCAACAACAAGTACAAAGAAATGTTCCACTGTTGAATGAACAGCAAAAGAGTGCGTATGATCAATTGATGAAGACTGTCGACAATGGAAACGGTGGACTATTTTCCCGGCTTAACTGGAAAAACGTTCCCGATATCATTGATGTTAGTAGCAATACGTGCTCAAAGTGGAATTGCGTTAGCTCGCGCATCTACCAGAAACACTGTTGGAAGGTGGAAGAACGGCACCTTCAGCACTGAAGCTCCCGTTAAATCTGCAAATCAACGAAAATCCAGCATGCCAAAAGAGTTGAAAAATTGTAGTTGATCATATGGCATGAGTGCACTATTGCGCACAAACGATCATTAAAAGCACTCGATCGAACATTGAAAGATTTGCGCAACAATAATCGTCGCATTAGTGGCGTGTCGATACTTTAGCTTGGCGACTTTCAACAAACACGTCCCGTGATTCCGAAATCAACAGCGGTGGATGAATTAAACGCATGTCTCAAGTCACCGTATTTGTGGCGATACGTGAAAACAATTCCATTGAGTATGAATATGCGGGTTTTCCTTCAACAGGATAGAGCCGCAGAAGTTTTCTCCAAAGAACTTCTGAGAATCGGAAATGGACAAGTTCTGGTAGATACTTCCAGTGGTTTAGTATCGATTCCACCTGCCATTTGCCAATTAACTTCACCGAAAGATGAATTCTTCATTAATGTATATCCGAATATTTTTCAAAATTATCGTAAATACCACTGGTTGAGCGCACGCGCAATTTTAACAGCGGAAAATATTGATGTCAGTGACTTGAATTGGATGATTCAAAATCAAATTCCGGAAGAATTGTGTTCACACAAATCGATCGACCGCGTTGAAAACGCAGACGAAGACGAAGTCCTCAATTATCCAGTGGAATTCCTAAACTCTTTGGATTTGACTGGCATGCCGCCTCATCTTTTGCGTCTTAAAGTTGGATCTGTCATCATTATGCTACGAAATCTTCATGCCCCGAAAATGTGCAATGGAACCTGACTGATTGTGATGAATGTAATGAACAATGTGATAGTGGCAAATATTTTGAAAGGGAGAAGAATGCCTAATTCCGCGAATTCTTTTGACTTCAACCAATTTGACGTTCCAGTTCAAACGCATTCAGTTCCCAGTGAAACTTGCATTTGCGATGACTATAAACAAGTCACAATGACAGTCGCTGCAAGTGTGCGGCATAGATCTGAAAATGTCATGCTTTTCACACTACCAGCTATATCTGGCGTTTTCCCGTAGGGAAACAATCCTTGGTCTTCATTAAAACTCTGTTGTGTATCATGCAGCCTTAAATTGAATAATATCATTGTTCTGTTCTTTTTTCTAGATCTCAATAAAACGAATAGAATTCATTGAAATTAATGCTTGATTTTATTCTATTTTCACCATATATGAGACATATAGTCTTCTTACCCACCGTCAAGTTCGGACGTGTTTTAATTTCGCTCCGCGATAATTTGTGAATAATTGTTTTTCGGTTTGACTTTTTCTTTCTTGGTTTCGTGTTTGACCCCATTCGAACCACATTATCTGTTCCCATTCACTTACACCATAACTTCTCAGTGTCATAAAAACACAGTGACTTCGTTCTCAGTGTCATCAAAACACAGTGTCTTTAAAAAAAAAAAAATAATAATAATAATAATAATTAATAACCTACTTGCTAATAATTTAACCATGTCTTCCTGTGGATTTGCTGACTGCGCTCTACCTACTAGCACAGTGGAAATGGTTACATGTAATGGGATATGTGGAAAGAAATTCCATCCCATATGCATTGGTTTGAGCAGAAACTCATCTCGAAGAGTATAAGCGCATATTCAGCTTTTTTTTTGTAGAGTGCCGGAGCATCTCCCTGGCACATATAATGCTGGCTATAAAATGTAATAACCAGCAACTAATTGGGCTTGCAGACTCGATTGCAGAGCTGAAATACGAAGATCAATTCAGCAGTAAAAATATAACCAAACTCATTTCAGAGAGCCATGACAATCTAAACTGTTCGATCGATAACAGCATAACCACCATAAAATCAGCTGTTCAATCCCTGCACTCTAAAATCACTAAATTAGCAGATTCTGATAAGTGCTCAAACACATTACCAGCGATTTAGTCAACTTCAACTCAGTTGGGAAATATTATGTCAACATTGGCTGACCAATCAACTCTTCTACATCTCAAGCATGCTGAACATACTGAAAACATCGGATCCATCCAACATGACCTCAATTTTCTTAGTGAGGAAGCTGCATCCACTAGATCAACCACGATGCAAATATTGGAGGAATTAAAGCACATCTCTAGTAAGCCGGATGCGACTCCATCTGCAGTAAGCCCGAGTAACAAATCCTTACACGACGAGCTATATACATCACCTTCAACCACTTCAGCCACAACTCATTCAATAGCCGATACCACCGAAGCCCCCGTTCAACCCCGATAAATGCAACTTCGATCACCAATCCCGTCCCAAGACCATTGCCAATAATTAGGGCTTTTGGGACATCCTGGACTCTCCCTGAATGGGCCAAAAGAATTCAAAAATTAAATAAAATGAATTTTGACCGCAATCCTGTCTTGAGTTTGCCTCCAACTATAGATCCATAAAAGGCTCCCGAAATATTCCCGAGGTGCTGGAAAAATCACTACTCTTAATTGTGAAGTCGACGAAAAGAGGATGTTTTCAGGTGAACTTACGGTTCTAAGGGAGAAGCGAACCTCAAAGCAACTAATGTCACCAAACGCGTTTATTGATACTAATAACATTTTACAAGTAAGAGGCCTTTTATAAAACGCGACTCTTGGTTATAACGAACCCCATCTTACTAAGGCAACAACACCACCTGACGAAGCTAATAGTTCGTAACGCTCACAAAAACACTCTCCATGGCGGTATTATATGGATGATCGCATATATCCCGGGACATACTGGATCAGTCTGATCATACAAAGCGTGCTATACCACATGCAATGTGGGAAAAACTTTGTAGAAGCCAACGCCGAAGTAGATAGAGTATTCAAGAACGCGCAACATGAGTGGAAAGACATCGCTGGACCAAAGAAAGGTATTAAATGACATTTCATTCCCTCCGCTTCACCCCATTTTGGTGGGCTATTGGAAGCCGAGGTGAAATCGGTTAAACACCATTTAAAAAGAATTGTGGGGAACGAGAGTTTAACCATTGGAGAGATTACAACACTTCTTGCGCAAATAGAAGTGTGCTTGATCTCAAGTCCTCTTTGGCCTCTTATGGAAGATCTAGAAGATCTAAGCGTCATCGCGCCAGGACATTTTTTAGTCGGAAAAGCTTTGAAGTCTACACCACAAGGTGACATCTCAACGAAGCCGATAAACGATTGCAGGTGCTACGACCAGCTGATATATTCTAGCGGAAATGCAGTACCTAACTAGGCAACAAAGACAGTTCAATGTCGAAAGTTGGAGATTTGGTACTCATAAAATACGAGTGCCTTCCTTCATTACAGTGGTGTCTAGGAAGGTTACATCAGATCCACCCTGGATCAGACGGCTTCACGCGCCACATAACAGTAAAAACGAAAAATGGAATAATGAAACGACCTATAACAAATCTGGTATCTGCGAAGAGAAGGCCAAACTAATCTTTAAATAAAAGACACATAAACCAACAATTGTAACTCAATTCAAATTATAATACTTATAACATATACGAGTAAGTAACGCTTAATTTAAAAAAAAAATAGCTGAGCCTACCATTAGCACTGAATTTTATATTTTGCGTAGCACATTTACAAACCTGTGTTTACCAAGGACATACCCCATAAACTGAAAGTTAAGTTCAGAGTTATGAACCAGAACTCCGAACATCTTGTAGTGCAACAATGCAAGCTCGATTCCATTATGCTAAAAAAGAATTGCCCCAGTTACTGTTTGAAAGTATTATAGCATGGGGGCTAACGCTCCCATTTATTTCTCTTAATACAAAATTAAAGAAGAGACGAGGACAGCGTAAACTACGAGGGTTAGTGTTGAAGGAAATAGAATTGTAAAGGGAAGCGCAGTCCACAGAACCAGAGAGTAGTCGATGAAGGAAGAGAATGTCAGCTACGTCTCTGCGTTTTTCTGGAGTATTCAGGTTAAGAAGTTTGAGGCGGTCGCGATATGTAAGAAAAATGGGTAACTCCAGGGTACTCCACGAAGTGCAAACCGAAGAAAACGACGTTGAATGTTCTCGATTCGGGATATATGAATTCGCTGAAAGGGGGACCATACTTGGGTAGCATATTCAAGGAGGGGCCAGACAAGGGTAATGTAAAGTGACCTTGTCAAATAAGGGTTGCAAAGTTCTTTAGACCAACGTTTGATAAAACTGAGCAATGAGTTGGCTTTAAGGATTATCTCATCAATATGCGAACGGAAGTTTAACTCTCTATCGTATAAAATTCCAAGATCGCGAAGGGATTGAACCTGGGGTACAGGTTGGTCATGCAGAAAATAAGGTCGAGAGGGGGATTGATTGGACTTACGAGACAAAGTGATAGATTGGCATTTGGTGACATTAAGTTCAAAGCAATTTTTTAGACACCAAGTAGAAAAGCTATCGAGATCTTCTTGAATGGGAACAGAGTGTAATGAATGAATGAATGTGTAATTATTTGTAAACATTTGGAATTGATGATTGAAGTATAATTACTCCGGTTGTTAAAAATAAAATTTCATCTTAGCCTAACTCTGGTCTGTAATTCAGCTAATTGCGGCAAGCTTGCTACATTTTTTTAGCGTGCTGCGCTTCTTACAGCAGTAGCAGGGATGTGGGCAGAGACATTACATGGCGATTCTGCCAACTTCGTAAAAATAGAATGGATGAAGAAGTATTTCGAGACCGGATGTCGGCGTATTCAAAACGGGAGCTTGAAGAGTTGTTTGCCACTAGAACTTGTGGTGGAGTACATAGGGTACATAGAAGAGGAGTACGTGCCAAAACCGGAAATTGGCGGAGGACAAGAACCACCAATATACGTAAAAACATCAAAGAAAGATGAACCTAAACGGGGTCAAGAACAGCAGAAAAAGAAAACTGAAACCACGGAGAGCGGAGCCTCATAGAACAAGCTGAAAATAATGAGTTCTGGTAACACAAAAGAGGAGGTGATTAACAACAATCATCAGAGAGCAGTGGGGGCATTGTTATTATAGGAAATAACAATCTGCTTTATATAGTAGTTATCATTTTATCAATTTTATTAATATTGAAAATCAGTCAATACAAGAAATATGTAAGAAAAAAAAAATGCTTAGGAATAGAATAAATCAGGTTTAAATAAAAACCTATGTAAAAAAAAATAATATATTTTCTATGAAATAATTTAGACTACTTCTATATAGCAATTTTACAATGTTGAAGCAAATAATAATAATAGTATGGGCCATATTAAATTATTGCTAGAAATTTTGAAAAATCTAAGGAACAACCTAAATAGAAAGTACTCTAGTGAATACATAAAGAATAAAGAACTAGAGATAGCTCAAATAAGAAATAATCTAATAACAGTAAGTGACGGAAAAGTATTAGAAGAAGCAGTAGAATAATCTCAGGTTATAGTTAATCTGAAACCAAAGGAAAACCAGAAAATATGGCAAAATTCGACTTACTTACAGCAAGGAAACTTATATTAGAATTTTCTGGCGACTAAAAAAGTACATCAAATTTTCTAGGTTTGATTGAATTTAATATGCTGACAGAAGAAGAAGAGAAAACCAGACTAATTGAATTTGTGTTTGCAACAAAGTTAGTTATATGGCTGGTCGGCGCTAAATTCAAAATGTAAACCAATTATTTTCATTCCAATATAGTTCACAATAGTTAAATAAATGAAATTAGATTTTATATGTTTGTATTTTTTAGGATTCTTCCTTGGACGAAACCGGCGAAACACCGGCCGCATTGAAGGGCTTCAGGCTCCAATTTCCTTTGGGAAGAATGACCAGCTTAGTTATTGGTCGTCTCACGATCCCGCCACGACTGTTCCTGTTGTAGATTGCTGGGAGATGAGTTGTCTTCGTGGATTACATCGAGCTCTCCGACGGCTAGGTTGGGTTGTTCCAGCATCCACTTGCTGCGAACTTGAAGGCCAAGCAGATAGTCCGTTGACCGTTTACCATTTCCGCCAAAATTGTTGCTTGAGAAAGCACACAAGCTGCCATCTTCTCAAGCTGCGCATTTGATGGTCTGGCACTTGTTCCGGAGGAAGTGCCTGCAGCGGACTGTGAGTATCAGTAGATGCGCGGGTGTTAGAACTTCGCTGTGGTTGAGATCTGCGCTTAGGGGCGCGACTTGGATTGAGAATAGTTTCGACCAGAACGGTCAGAAGTTCCTCTGTTGTCAGCAGCGAGTCTCCCACTGTGCGATGTAGTTGGTTCTTTGCGGACTTCACTGTTACCTCGTATAATCCACCGAAATATGGAGCCCTCGGTGGCAACAAGGCGAAAGTGAACTCTTCCTCTGCTACATACCGGTGGACGGCTTTTTTCCCTCGTTTGAATTGCTCGTGAACTTTTGAAGTTTCCTCGGAGCTCCTACGAAGTTCGTCCCGTTGTTGCAGTTTAGTTTAGCTTATTTATTTTCTCTTCATCATTGTTCATTTTTACAAATAAATTCAAGTACAATAACTCTAAGAGAAATAAGAGTGACATAATTATTTATTAAAAAAATTGAGATAATGCCTCTTCAAAACTTTACCAAATAGTACTTAAAATAATAGAAAAAAGTGGGTGGCGTGACCCTGATAATAAACCTTACATATTAAAAGCATGAATGAAGACATTTTAAACAAGTTGGCAATAAAAGATAATAATAATTGAAAACGAAGCAATACACCAGAATATCAGAGCAAGACATCGAAAAATGATTCAATACTTTTAAGATGAAAGGAAAAAAGCCAAATTTTTACATACTTAACAAACGCAGGATAATGTGAAATCGTTCTGATAGAATGAGGAAGTTTGTTGAATACTCGACATGAAAGAATACTATAAAAATTACGAAACGCTGTTGAACGAAAAACGGGTATATGTACCTGATTTAAAGAATTACAACGTAGATTGTGATTGAAGACTTGCCTGAAATTAAGATTCCCTGACCTATTAAAGAAAGTTCTTAGCACTTTATAACAGTATAAATGGCGGACCGGAAAAAATTTCAAATCCCTGAACAATGGAAAACTAGCATGTAAACGGGGTTTACGGCAAATTCTCTTCAAAAGGTGTTTTTGAAGTAACAAGAGTAGCTGAATTTTATTAAAGTAAGCTCCTCACCAGCAGGTGATACCATATTGTAAACGAGAATGAAAAATTCCATAATAGATTTTTATCAACATTTGGATCGAGCAAACCTTGCGTAGAAAATAGAAATTTCTAAGAGTTCGACGAAAATAGTTTCTCAATTTTTCTATGTGGGTTTTAAAAGTCATCTTTGAGTCAATGAGAAGCCCCAAATATTTGAGTTCATTAAGAGTCTCAATTTGGAAAAAACATCACTGCAGATTTCACAACTATAAAAATTGCAAGACGACAAACTTGTACAAAAAGTGAAGTGTGCGAGTGTAAATCTTGGGCAGTCACTTGCATGAAAGAAGATCTCGGTATCAAAACTGTTTTGCGCAACCAAATTGAAAAATATTATTTCAGTTTTTGAACTTATGACCAATTTATGCCCCGCAAACCATATTCGTAGTAGATGAAGATCCCAATTTATATCTGATTCAAGATTCAAAGCACTGACTGAACCATGAGCAAAACCTATATTATCCGCAAATGCTGTCCGTAATCCTTTAAAGGGCAGTTTGAATAACGAAATGATGTAAATCAAGAAGAGTATTGGTCCCAGAACAGAGCCCTGAGGCACCCCTAGATTAATGAATTCAATTTCACTTCTGGTATCATCAATTGTAACTTTTTGTGATCTATTATTCAAGTAAGATTTGAACCACTCCCAAATAAAGCCTCGAAAACCAGCATTTTAAATTTTACTTAACAATACAATAAAAATTACATAGGACTGAAAAATGTAGTTTTATTTAAAAAGCTCAACACCCTCTTTTTCACAACTTTTTCGAAGATTTTGCTTATTGAAGGCAAAAGTGATATAGGCCTATAATTACTCAGTTCATCAGCAGACCTTTTTTAAAGAAAGGAAATATATCAGCACACTTTAGAGCATCAGGAAATATTCCAGAAAAAATGCGGTTATTAAATATGTGCGCCAAAATATCAACTAAGAAACAGGCAATATTTTTGAGTACAAGATTAGTAATGCCATCATACCCAGAAGAACTTGTATTTTTAAAACATACCAAAGGTTATAAGCAGTTCTGATCCAGTTATTGGCTGGAATAAAAAACTATGACTCTGCAGAGGTTCACCAGGGTTACATGAAGGACTACAAATGGCACAGGTTGGAAAAACTGGATACTCTTGAATTTTCTCAGATATCGTAGTGAAATACTTCTTAAAATAGTTAGCAATTCCAAGTTTGTCGAAAATTGTACAATCGTCAGTACGTAAACAAGTTGGCTTTTTCATGACAGTCTTTTTATTTAGGATGCTATTGACTAACGCCCATTCACCTCTTATATTACCTTTGGCTGAATTGAATTTGTTATTATAGTAACTATCACGATAAACAGGAATTCCTCTTTTTAATTCTGAACACACCTCTTTATATTCTTGTTTTAAATAAGGATTGACTGGATTTCTTAAACATTTTAATCTTAGTTTGTTTTTTTTTCTTGACTTTATTTAATAAATAATTTGTTATCCAGGGCTTAAGCCGTTTTATAGATTTCCTTGGGCTAGTTGTGAGCTCGATATATGGTTCCTTAAGATTTCAATAAAAAGGTGATAAGATTAGGAGACATCATTTTCAACATAAACATTTTCCCAGAACTCAAAAGACAGATTAGTTTTAAGTTTTCCAAAATCAATTTTGATTATCGAGTTAAGGGAACTAGAGTCATTTAAATTGTTTTTCCTCATACTATCGACCAGCAATCCTGTCATTATAGTCAATGATCAGTGATTTCCAGATCAAAAACACACTTCTAACAGAAAAAACCGGGTGAAACCAGAGCCGTTGGATCGTCAGTTCTCTATTTCATTTCGAATGTAGCAGTTGTCCACCAAGACGCGATTGTCATAATTAGGGCCAATGATATCAATGGCCTTGTATACTTCCTAGAAAGTCGCCCCTATGGTCTCAACCTTCTCCTGCGGATCCTCGATCACAAAGAAGTCGTCACGCCAGCGGCTTCATTTGGATCAATACCGGCTATTGTCAGTAACCGTTCGTTGTCTGTAGTCCGGGCTATTTTAAGACACTGAAGGTCGTTTTGATTTTTTCTCCGAAATAGTTTATTTATTTGCGGAAACTTATTCGGGTTGCTGGTGTTTACAGCCCGAACCTTGTTGTTCCAATACAAACTTTCAGAAATTCTGTAATTCTCTTTTATTAGCGTTTGAATATTTTTAATCGACGACTTCAGTGTCCTAATCTCCGGGTCTTGTCGGTCAGTTAACTGTCTGTACAAGTTTTTAAGTCTTGTCAGAAGTCTACTTTTCTGTCGGTGCAGTGCGTCAATAGTAGAATTGTGGAACAGGCCTTCGTTAGTAGTACGTCGATTCCGCGGTATTGTAGTGTCCATAGTTTGTTTAATTGTCTCGCCCATTTGTTTTAGGTAATTGTCGATCTCCTCGTTTGACAAATTCCTATTGGATGGCGGGTGGAGCGTGTTCGAGGAGAGCGCTCTTTTCAAGGTTGCGGAGAAGCGTGTCCATCGAGTCTTACTGTAGTTGTAAGAATATCTTTGGACAAACTCCTGCAATTCCGCAATTTCGTTGGGAAATGTAATTTCGGTGCTAAAACCGCAATGGCCACTGTTATACACGAATGTGCGCAGACAGTTTAGCGTTTGTAAATTCGTACTTGTCAGTCGTATGCTTTCGTCGTACAGCAGTAGATCCAAATAAGACCCGCCTCTGGGAAACGACGGGTTATCCGTCGCTTTAAGACCGAGTCTGTACATGACATCGTGCTAACCCCACCAATCGAGTAGTAGGTTCCCTCTAGTATTTGGCAAATTATTTCCCCAATCTCTGTGTCTAGCGTTGAAATCCCCGCCGATTATAAAATAATTCTCCCCCGATTCCAGCCTCAGAAGTCGAAAAAGCGTGTCGAGCTCTGTAATGAATATTGTGGATCGTGAAGCCTCAGGTGCATAAACAGAGGCCAAGTACAGCCGCTTTCCACTGCGGAGCGGGATGTAAACGACGACTGACTCCAACACCCGGAACCTGCGCAACACGCCCTTGTACACTCTGTGAAATTTTATACCTTCTTTAATGAAGATCGCGACACCGCCTCCACGTTTGGATCTGGCCGATTTCTTCTTCTAACAATATAATTATTGTACTCCACTTTGTGCTTATCGGTTAGCTTGGTTTCGCTAGCGAAAAGCACATCAGGAATTTGGTCAATTTAAACATTGCGGCTCTTCCTTCGATCCTAATCAGTGAATTAACATTCACCGCAAGGACCTTCAAAGTTTGCTCCACCATGTGCGTACCCATTACGACAAATGTTGCGTTAGGTCCGGCAGCAGCGAGTAGATCTGGTCCACCCGCTTGGCCTGTTCTTGCACCTGCTTTTGCAGCTGAGCCATCTGCCCTTGGATTGCGAGCAAGATGGCCAGCATGTTAGGTGCAGCTTCCGTTGTTCTCGGCATTGGCGCCGGAGAAGCAACAGCCGCTTGCTGTACCGTAGTTCCCCCACCTGACGCCATTTGGGCATAGGAAATTTGGGACGTGACGGCTGGTGTTTGAAACCTAACAGGTGAACGTTTGACCTCCACCTCCTGCTGCCGAGACAGTTTTGCTTTCTTAATGTCGGCGAACTTAGGACAACCCCGATAGTTTGCGGTGTGTCCCACGTTTCCACATAACACGCACGAGAGCTGCGACCTATCGGATGCTCCGTCAACACCCAGAGCACACTCCTCAGAACTGTGGTTCTTTGCGCACTTCACGCATCGAGGCTGCATTTGGCAGTTCGACGCGGCGTGCCCGAACCTCTGGCAGCGAATGCATTGTATAACGCCTTCGCTCCTTTTTAGTTTTTCCCAGTGAACCACCTGGTAGTCTAGGACATTGATACTCCTTAGACTATCCAGACGGCTTTCGGGACTGAGCTGCACCAGGAAGGACGGCAGACTCCGTTTCTCCCGCCTGGCTCTAGCTGTGTTAAATGGCTTTACCCCTACAAACTTGAGTCCTTCGCACTCCTTCTCTTTGAGCAGTGCCAGGATCTTCTCAGGATCAGAAGACGGTTCCAACCCCTTCAGCAGCATAGATTGCCGCTTTTCACACTTCGGTGTGAATGAGTAGTGCTCCGTCGTCGTTTCCTTTAGGAGCTATTTCACTTTTGCTCACTTTCATTGGCGATCGTTCCCCATTCTCTTAATATTGAAGTCATTACCAATGACCAACTTACACAGGTCCTTGGTTGCATTTACCTCTAGTTAATAGGTGTTGATGGGAGGCACCTTCTCCTTCTTCTTCTTCTGCTGCTGTTTTTTCAGCTGCTGTGGTTTCAGCTGTTGTTGTTTTTGCTGCTGTTGCTGTTTCTGCTGCTGCTGTTGTTTCTGCTGCAGCTGTTTTGTTTGCTGCTGTTGTTGTTTCTGCTGCTGCTGGTTTTGTTGTTGCTGTAGTTGTTGTTTCTGTTCTTATGGCTTTTGATGTCGGGAGCTCTCTACTTCTAGTTACTCCCTCTGCCTGCGTGGAGTTTGCCTTTGCTTAATAGCAAGCACTTTCTCTGTTAGCTTATGTATACTGATGTTGATGTCATTTATTTGTTCATCCTCATCTTCCGATTCGGATGACGCTATAGAGGCAAAGTTGTTTTTGCCCCCCTCATAACGGACCTCATCTGCTGTTTCGACGGCATTTATTCTTTTTTTTCTTGGGTTAGGAGGGGTTTTCAAACTCCTCCTCCTTTTAATGGCTTTAACGGCACAGGCAACACTATTACTGCCTTTTCCAACTCCCGTTATGGGAAGAATGGAGTGCTCTCCACCATCCATCACGTTATTTGCTAATTATTTTTGCTTTTGTTTTTAACACACTTTGTGTAGAAAACGAAAAAACAACAAAAGTTCCAAGTTTGACCTGGGGGTATCCCACCCGTATCCCACGCTTCGATGGCCGACGCCGCTAGCCGCTGGGCTACCGAAATTCACAACTACTCGTAATTATGTTTAAAACTAAACTGAATCACTTGTGAAAAAGCCGAATCACGTCAACACGTGACCTCTGTCGAGGTCTATGAACGACTGATCCAAAGACTTATCATTGGATTTAACTGAGCAACATAGGTGCAAGAAGACCCTACACATCAAAAATCGAAACCAATATAACACAATAATTATACTCGTACTATAGTACTTAAACCCGTTTATTTATCGAAAAATTAACAGAAATTTAAAAGTAATGTATAAGTATAACAATTAATCTATGTACATAAGTAGTAAAAGGAAGTACTTAAATTTGTAATACTTTTAACATATATATAAGAAGAGTACAAAGGGTAGTTTTTTGTACACTAAATGCTACTGACAACAACAACCGTGGTTTTTTCGATTAGCCCCGGTGTTGGATTTTGAAAGTCCCGATAGAAATACACTAAGTTACAAAAGAAAGGGCGAGGCAAGTCTTCGATGTAAAAAATTGGAGAGACTGTCGAAGAGCAAGTATTGAAATCACACTCACTTAGTAGCGTTGGTAAGGATATGAAATATTCAAAGCAGGGGCTCGCTGTGCTTAAGAATGCTATTTAATACTTGTCGGTAGGGCTGAGCCCTGTCTCTGCTATGTTGACTCTCAACTTGATGTTCTCCAAGTTCTGACCTATGACTACCTGTCCAATGACTGTCTGTCCTAAGGAGTAAACCATCATATACGTAATCGAATTAAGGTAAATCGTTCACCAGAAATGGGCTACCATCCATATTATATTATAAATTATTATTATATTATAATTATTAATTATTATTATAATTATTAATTATTATTATAATTATTATTAAATTATAATTTATTTTCAACTTCCAGTCATCGCAAAATCGTCTTATCTTATCGAAGTCACGCTGTAAGAGAGTATTAATAACCTCGATTTTTGCACCTGTTCTGTACGCTATCAAATCATCTCCGTATGCAATAGTATGGAAAAGTGAACTTATCAAGTCGCTTGTATAAACGTTAAATAGGATCGGCGAATTGACCGCGCCTTGCTGAAGACCATTTTTAATTTGAAATATTCAAACAGAAGTCACATCACCATTTTTCACGATGAACTGTCTGTTGTGTAGCATATTATAAAGAATGTATAAGAGTGGTTTACTGATCCCCAGCCTAGTCAGCTTATAGAAAAGACCCTCTAACCATACGGTGTCGAAGGCCTTCTCCAAGTCAACAAGGCAGGCACCAGTGCATTGTTTTTTGGCTTTATCCCATTGGATATCGGACACCAGTTTAGACGCGGCATGTGAGATATAATGTTCCGCCTTAAAACCGAATTGATTATCCGGAACTATATGTTTGTCCTCAACCCACTTAGATAGAGCTCTATTGATTACCTTTTCAAAAACCTTACTGATATTCGGAAGGAGACTTATCGACCGGAGATTCGCCGGATTGGATATATCCTTTCCCTTTTTGGGGATAGGTTGAACCACCGCCGTTTTCCAATGCGCTGGATAATGTGCATTATTCATTGCATTATTAAACAGGGTGGAGTAAATGTCTACCGCTTCTAGAGGAAGATGTCGAAGCACGAAGTTCGGAATACCATCGGTCCCCACTGATTTCTTAGCCCTGATTGTGTCGAAGATCTCATGGAGTTCTTCCCTCGAAATGAACGGGGGTAGGTCTTCTTCTCTGGCAATGACATTATTGGCCATATTTTCGTCGTTGAACCGGGTGAAACCAGAGCCCTCGGATCGCCAGATCCCTATTTCATTTCGAATGCAGAAGTCGTGCACCAAGACGCGATTGTCCAGGTCATACTTAGGGCCAATGATATCAATGGCCTTGTATACTTCCTGGAAAATCACCCCTATGGTCTCAACCTTCTCCTGTGGATCCTCGATCACAAAGAAGTCGTCATCATCAGCGGCATCATTTGGATCAATACCTGCTATTGTCAGTAACCGTTCGTTGTCTGTTGTATGGGCTATTTTAAGACACTGAAGGTCGTTTTGATTTTTTCTCCGAAATAGTTTATTTATTTGTGGAAACATATTAGGGTTGCTGGTGTTTATAGCCCGAACCTTGTTGTTCCAGTGCAAACTTATAGAAATTCTGTAATTCTATTTTATTAGCGTTTGAATATTTTTAATCGACGACTTCAGTGTCCTAATCTCCGGGTCTTGTCGGTCAGTTAACTGTCTGTACAAGTTTTTAAGTCTTGTCAGAAGTCTACTTTTCTGTCGGTGCAGTGCGTCAATAGTAGAATTGCGGAAGAGGTCTTCGTTAGTTGTACGTCGATTCCGCGGTATTGTAGTGTCCATAGTTTGTTTAATTGTCTCGTCCATTTGTTTTAGGTAATTGTCGATCTCCTCGTTTGACAAGTTCCTATTGGACGGCGGGTGGAGCGCTCTTTTCAAGGTTGCGGAGAAGCGTGTCCATCGAGTCTTACTGTAGTTGTAAGAATATCTTTGGACAAACTCCTGCAATTCCGCAATTTCGTTGGGAACTGTAATTTCGGTGCTAAAACCGTAATGGTCACTGTCATACACGAATGTGCGCAGACAGTTTAGCGTTTGTAAATTCGTACCTGTCAGTTGTATGCATGACACATAACATGACGTAGACTTCACCTTTGATTTTAAGAGACAATTTCAAAACATCCGCACTCAGAAAACATAACTTCGACACATCAAACACATTATAATCTGTTTTCACAAAACAGCCAACACCTCCTGTAGAGGTTCTCATTCGTATTTATGTACGTAAAAATTAAAACCCGGTAACACGTAGTCGCTTTTCTCAAAATCATAAATCCAGACTTACGAGACAACGACAAAATCAGGAATACACACAAAAGAATCTAGATTGCTATTAGAGATGTAAAATTCTCTCTTAAGCTTCTGATATTTTGGTGAATGAAAAATAATTTGTTACAGCAGTATGTTTCATTAATAAAAACTTCTTCATAATTTGTGATCTTAAGTACATCTTCTTCGGGATCCCTCTGCGACCTATGAACCTTTTAAAGGGGAGAACAGAGCAATTGGAAGAAAGATCTGTTGCTATTTTGCTAATTTTGGATAAGGAGAACATTTCTCAATGAAATCCATTAGATAGTTTAGAGGCTTTTCAAGCACTACTAGAACTACATGAGTTTTGCGTTTCTCTAAGGCCTCACCGTTAGGGGATAACTATAAACGTGCATTTATTAGGAAAACAGTTAGGTCTTCTCGGAGGAACTCTGGGCCCGTAAACCAAATTGAACTGTTTAATTCATCTACGCTACAGCCCCTTGAGACAATATCCACCGAATTTTGTTTCATTGGGACATGTCTCCATAATACATTTTGTGCCTACTCTTGGATTTCTGACACTCGATTTAAAGCGAAAGTTGTCAGCGTTCAGAAATGTGTTATTTCAGAATCGGTCCAAAATACTATTTGCTCCACGTTCAGTTTCAGTTTTTTTTTCAGTTTTCAATGCATTTTATTTACTTAATCACTAACTCTTACATACTAACAAAAAATGCTTAAATGCTAGCTTACAATTACTTAACAATCTTATACTAACTTACTGGCCCCACACAGGCACTCTAAGCTACTCTGAATACTTATATTTATGTCTTTCGCCTTCATTATTTTACTTAAGGCTAAGAAAAAAATTTGTTTACAAAAACTTAGCATATGGACTTTTTTTTCGTTTTTATAAAAACTTAGTATCTAACTTAAAATAAACCTAAGCCTACCTAACCTAAATGTACAATACACACATAAACACACATAGACATTATACACAATCATATCACACCTTTGTATACACTGATATATTTATATGTTTCTTAAATGCTAACCTAAACCTATGTAAGCTGGCCACCGCTATTCACAGAGAAATATTTGCTCTACGTCTAGACTCAACATTGCCGATTCTCTCATCCACAATTTGGAGAGAGTATGCGCTGCGCAAAGATCCAATCGTGGGAGCGCTGTGGTTTTCAAAGCGACTTGATACCCTCCTCGGTTTGGCTGCGTATATAAATAGAGCAACCATAGGCTCTCATCGAAGCATCAGCGAAACCGTAAATCTGAATTTCGAATGTCGTTGCACGAACCGAGGTATTTTGACCTCTAGCAAAGTTCTTTCAAAGACTTTTGAAAGTCTGCCAACTGATATCAAGGCGCAACGGAATCAACTCATCCCAATCAAGTTTTGCAAGCCAAGGCTGTTGTAATAAAATGTTTGCTTTTGTAACTATGGGGCATAGTAATCCGAGAGGATCAAATAGTCGATAAAATGTTTCTTTTCGTAGCTCGTGGATCGCTGAAATTCTCTTTTAAATTAAGGTGAAATTCATCTTCTTTGGTAGCCAATGAATTCCTAAAGTTTTGGTGGTACTTGAGTCATAATATTTGATCTCCCTTTCAGTACAATTTGTGTAGTATAACTCTGGATTGTTTGCATACCATTTTCCCAACTAAGAACTGCTGTTTCTGAAAATTGTTTGTACATCAATCGTACTATTATAAGGATTTCGAGTTTGTCAGTAGCAGTTAGAAGATCATCAACGTAGAAATCTCTTCGAATGACTCTCGACCCCATTGGATGAGAGGTTTCATCTGTATCGCCTAGCATTTTCAAACATCGTATAGCTATGAATGGCGCTGGTGAAGTGTATATGTGACAGTGTTTAATCGAAAATGTTGAAGTGGTTGTGGTGGATGTTGCCTCCACACTACGAACTGGTAAATCGAGTGCTCTTCAGCAAGAAGGACTTGCCGGTACATTTTCGTGATATCCGCCGTCGTGGCATATTTTTGAGCTCCAAAACGGAGCAACGTCGAAAACAGCTCCTCATGAGTGGTTGGCCCAACCATTAATATGTCATTCAATGATTTTTGAGTCGAAGTGCGGCACGATGCATCAAATACAAATCGCATTTTGGTGCTCGCGTTCTGTGGTCTGAGGACACAATGATGTGGAACGCATAAATTCCATGTACATTCTTCTTATCTCGTCATTTTTAAGCAGTTTTAGCTTGAGAGAACTAGTAGGTTCTTTAAATGGCAACTTGATCTGAAAGCGAATTATTGGCAAAAGTTGTGTATTTTCAACCAAGTGGTTTTCACACTAGTGTTGTTCTGCTGTGTGAATCTTATTTGATTCTCCGGGAACTTCCTCCAACGACCAACATTTTTGAATAATTTTATCCAGAGGAGGCAATTCATCGGACTGGCATATCATGTTACAAATCCTATCATTTGAATTTGTATGCTTAGAATACCTACCAGATACTATCCGCCTAAAAAGGGTTTTTTGAATCGTTGGATATTTTGGACCTTGTTTAATTTGGCCTACGGAAAACAATTTGAAAAATGTTTCTGCTCCCAACAACAAATCAATTTTTTGTAGTTTGTTAAAATATGGGTCGGCCAGCTCGTTGCATGGAATTTTCCAACTCGCAATATTTATCGCACGCTGATATTGAGCTCATGACCCAGTAATCTGCCGTGAATGAGTAGTCATTCAATCGTGATTTTACTACTGCGTGCAATTTCTTGCTAACTTTAGTGTTTGCTTTTCCAATGTGTTTGCTTTCCCAGTTTACTATTTGAATTTCGGAAATCACTTTTGCTAGATACATACTTAAAATTAAGTTTAAAGTTAAGAGAAAAAAAAACAATCGCAGTGAGGTTTGGAGGCCATGAGGCGAAATCTCTAGTTTTAAATCTAGATAGAAACAAGTGGTGAGCACTTGGGGAAGGTTCTGGGCCTAGACTGGGATACCGAACGGAATGAAGTTAAATTCGTTATGACCTTTGGAAGGATAGATACGGAGTTGTTGCGAGGCGATAGGAGAATAACAAAACGCGAGATGCTGGCCATATCTATGTCAGTGTTCGATCCATTCGGACTAGCCGCCGAGTATTCCCTTATCGCCAAACTAGCTCTTTAATCTGCGTGGCGTGAAGGAATAGACTGTGATGAGAAAGTTCCGGATGAAGTTTATGAGATGTGGTCAAAATGGATACTAAACGTAAGTGGAGCAAATTAGAGTACCTCGCTGTTATAGCGCTGTGCTTATGGCAAAGTCAGAGGAATTACACATCTTTGCTGACGCAAGCGAGCAGGCGTTTGCCGCCTATTGGAGAGTTTAGGAGGAACTAGGAAGATTCCAGCTTGCGTTTGTGGCAGGAAAGACGAAGTGTGCCCCTTTGAATCCAACATCTATACCGCTACTCGAAATGCAACCCTCATTGTTGGCCACTCGTCTTAAGGATATGATTCTGCAGTATCACGACGTCAAGCCTGCGAGAGTCATTATGTGGAGCGACGCTCGAACGGTTGTTGCATGGATTCGTTTGGATCATACACAATACAAACCCTATGTCGCACATCGTGTATCTGAGATCCTACCCACCAGCAAGATCGAAGACTGGAGATGGCTACCCAGTGCTCTTAACACTGCCGATTTTGGAACCCGACCCAAGGAAGGGAGGCATCAATCATTCTAGCTCAGTGGTCCGAAGTTTCTGGAAGCTGATGAATCTGATGGACTACGAAAATTGAATCCGTACTTAGACGATACCGGCCTGATTCGAGTTAATGGTTCTTCCAATTTCTACTCGCAATCCTATAATATTGCCACAGAAGCACTGGGTCACTAACCTTATTGTGGAGTTCTATCACACCGCGTGGAAGCATCAGAATAAAGCCACTATTGTCAGCGAGATAAGACTTAGGTTCTGGATACCGCACATACGCTCAGTTGTGCGGCGAATATCAACTGAGTGCATGATTTGCTAAGGCGAACGGGCTAAGCCG
Organism: Volucella bombylans; assembly: GCA_949129095.1. Classification (NCBI taxonomy): domain Eukaryota; kingdom Metazoa; phylum Arthropoda; class Insecta; order Diptera; family Syrphidae; genus Volucella; species Volucella bombylans. The sequence continues at coordinate 234,091,053 of OX422140.1, forward strand.
CAGACCCCGCTCATGGGACAGCTGCCCGAAGATAGACTGATTCCACTCGTAAGCCCGTTTTCATATGTTGGAATTGACTACATGGGACCATTCTTCCTTATGATTGGGCGACGTACCGAAAAGAGATGAATCGCGAAATTCACGTGCCTTACGATTAGGGGGGTACATCTAGAGCTGGTCCAGAATCTTATAACCGATTCGTGTTTGATGAGCATCCACAACTTTAAACCGACGTGGTACGTCAGTGCGCATTCGTTCGGATAATGCGACGAATTTTGTAGGGGCGGGTAGAGAAGTCAAGCGGCAGCTAAACCAATGGGAACATGGACTCATTTCGGATACTCTCGCGAACTCTAATATTAAATGGATTTTTAATTGTCCGCTTAACCCACATGCCGGTGGGTGCTGGGAACGGTTAGTACGTAGCGTAAAGCGAGCAATGTGTCATGCAGTTTATAACCAAAATCTACAAGAGCATACCCTTTATAGTCTCATGTGTGAGCCGAAAACATAGTTAATTCGCGATCACTAACTTATATAGCGCTAGACACGCCAACCAATGAACCCTTGACCCCTAATCATTTTCTTCTATCTGTACCTAACTCTAAAGATACGCCTCACCCTCGAGCCGAGGAACGAAGTGTAACCAGGAAGCAGTGGCGCCGGGTTCAACAAGTGCAGCACCGTTTCTGGGTCAAATGGTTGGCAAAATAACTACCCGACCTTTGCCGGCGCACGAAGTGTCACCAACCATTTTAGTCGCTAGCAGTTGGCGACATTGTCTTGGTGTGCGACAGTAGTGTACATCGTTCCAGATGGCCAATGGGAAGGATTATTCGTGTATTTTCGGGAACAGACCAGCAAGTACGAGTAGCAGAAGTGATGACCGAGACAGGAATACTCAAGAGCCCTTCCTGTATGTTGGCTAAGCTGGATGTTGGTAAATCACGAGGCCGATGATTCAGGGGACAGGGATGTTGCTGCTAGTTATTAATTTTGTCAACCCAATATAAACTCGCCTTTGCCTAAGTGTCGACTGGCCGGAAATGGCCACTTGACGATCTTTCGTCAAACTGCAGACATGACGTGGTTCCGTTCGTTAAGCTGCGAACATGACGGTCTCCTTCCGTCCTCATGAGAGTAATTCGGCCATTATCAGTCAGTCGGCGTTTGGGCGAGGAAGTGGCAGAAAAACAACAAAATAAAATATCTTTTATTATTATTATATGAACACTTAATTGCGAAATATTTTAATTTTAAAATTGCCAGAATCGTCTCAAACAAGAGCCACAACACCCGGGATAAGTACTGTGTATTAGTTTTTTTTTATAAAACTTAAAACTATGAGTAGATAAAACATTTGGGCGGATATTCCACACCATATTCATATATTAATTTAATTAAAGTATTATAATCATTTATCTCATCATCATCATTTTATAATATTATCATTTAACATATTACAAGGGCGAAATATAGTAATATAATATATAATATAAAGCAATCTGCTAGGTTCGAATCAAACACGGATGTGATTACTGTATTCGGGTGATTTTAGATACGTTGCAGTTTGTTTTTTGTTAGATTGATCAGATATGTTAGAAGTGGAGTTACTTTACAAGATTTGTATATTATGCTGTTTGAAAAATGTTTTTTATTCGCTCTTTTTAATTTTCCGGAGCAAAATCTTAAAATTTTTCTTTCGAAGTTTTCTAGTTCTTTCGCTACCGTGGGAGAAACAGTAAACCATGAGGCGAACCCGTATGCTATAATTGGACGAATTAAATAAATAAGTACTTTGGTGTTTTTGGCCATTACTTTACAGTGCAGTACTTGTTTCAGTGTAGCAGTTACAACTTTTGCTTTAAAAAGGGTCCTTCTAACAAACATGCATTAAAAAGGAACCTAATGAGGAAGTGAATCCCTAAATATTTCATTTCAGAATATAGAGGAATGGATTCGTTATTAACTTGTATTGAAGGCCCTCCCGTTAACATTTCAGAAGCAGGTGAAACTAAATTTCTCCTAGTTAATATTTAAGCTCCATTTTTGCAAGTCGCCAAGTAAAAGGTTTTTTTTCAGAGGTTTGGTTTGCTCAACTGGCACTGTTTCTACAGATTGTGAATTTAACGGTTGAGAGTTGATTTGTGGTTAGTACATTTTGACAATTTATGGTGAAGAGATTAACGCCAGAACAACGCGTGCAAATTGTGCAAACTTAGTTTGAAAACCATGGTTCGGTTCGACACAGTTATCGTGCACTACGATGGTCGACATAATAGTCCATCTTAGGAAGTTATTCAGGACACGATGAATCGTTTTCGCACCACGTGCAGTCTAGTGGATAATACGCATCCCCAAAGATGACAAACAGTGCGAACAGAAGAAGTTACTGCCGTTGTGGAGCGCAGTATTGAGAAGAATCTGAATGAGTCGATTCGCCATCGTGCACAGCAATTGGAGCCATGCCCATCCAATTTGTGGAAGATTTTACCGAAAGATCTTGGCTTAAAAGTTTATAAGATCTAGCTTATGAAAGAGTTGAAACCGCGTTTGGTTAAGAAGATATGTAAACAAGCAAAATTTACGAATTTGTAGTAGAGAAAACCCAGAAGCCATTAAAACTCACTCTTTTCTGTGCTTTATGAGCTGGTGGAATCATCGGCCAATATTTCTTTAAAGACGATGCCGGAATGCTACCGTCAATGGGTAGCGCCATAGAAATATGATTTCTGACTTCTTCATTCCTCAATTGAAAGGCATTGACGTGACAGAGCTTTGGTTTCAACAAGATGGCGCAACATCATCATCAATTAATTGCGGGAAACATTTGCTGAGCGCATAATTTTGCATAATGGACCTGTGAACTCGCCTCCACAATCCTGTGATCCCAAACCTTTATATTACTTTCTTTGGGAGTATGTGAAGTCACTAGTCTATGCCGACAGAGATTTTGGATGATTTGGAAGTCAACATTCATCGTGTTATTGCTGATATACGGCCCCAGTTGCTCGATAAAGTTGTCGGAAATTGGACTTCAAGATCGCGCTTCATTCGAGCTAACCGTGGCACACAAATGCCATTGATTTCATATTGAATTTGTATACCTCTAAAACAACACCCTTCAGTAATGGAAGTTTTTGTTGTAAATTTAACATTGCATTTCGTGGCCTCATATCGCTAGCTGTGATTAAGGTATTATGTGCGAATAGAACTCCTTCTGGTTCAGCCTCTACAAAGCTTTGGAATGGAAAGTCATGCAAGTATATAATAAATAAAATTGGTCCAAAGATCGATCCTTGCGGTATTTCCGATAATATTGAGATATTGTTCAGATTTTATGAATATTGAAGAATATCGATTTTCCAGAAAATTTGATATTAACCGAATTAGCCATTTAGGGAGGTTTAGTTTTATTAATTTTTAAATTAATCCCTTGTAAAACCAAATTGCTTACTAGGGATTATATTGTTGTCGTCACAAAATATGGTAATTCGTTCAGTTAGTATTTTGTTGAAAAGTTTTCCAATCTTTAAAAGTAATGATACAGGCCTAAAATGTTTTATTTCTCTGATGGATTTGATTTTTGCAATAGGTATAATAATATTTTTGAGATTTTCCAGCTGTGGGAAAATAGCCAATATTAATGTAATGGTTAGATATTTACGTGAGCACTGTATTGGGGGAATGACGGCTTTTATGCAATATAAAATTTGATATTCCACCAAGGATTTCTTATTTTTAAGGTTGGATCTATGGATTTGGATATACTGAGGGCTTGTAAAAGGTGCGGTACCAGAGTTATATGAGGGGTTAGATGCTGTGAACGTGAAAATGGTCGTGCTGTATTCAGAAGAGCAAAATTATTGAACCGTAGATCTAACTTCGTTGCTTAAATTACTATCGAAATTTGGAATCTTTTCTGTAAGGCTGAAAAAAAGTCTTGAAAGGCCTTTAGTTGTCGATTGAGCGTCAGCTAGCTCAACGCCGTTAAGGGTGAGTACGTCTTAGGAGATGTCAGTGCCAAAGAATTTTTTCTGATTCTTTGAATACTTGATGAGAGGGTCGTATGTCTTTTAGTCTTTTTTTTAAAAGCGTTATTGAGGTCAATATTGACTCTTTTATTGATGAGATTGGTTAGTCATTGAATTGCCGATAAGAGTTGGCAGTACTCAAAATTAACCTTGTTAACATATTTACGGAAGATTCTTTTTAACCGTCTTAACCAGAAGCTCCGAATTTTTATAAGCTTAACAATTAGGTCAGATATGTTTGTGTATTTATTGTTTTTGTGTTTACATATGACTCAATTAGATTCTATAGCAACTGTCATTTTTGTGTTCAGTTGAACAATTATATCGTCAATTTCACAATTTGGGAAGTTCCTGTCAATTTGGAACGTCTTTAATTATGAAAGTTTCCCCTTCCTGGATCATTTCTTATGATATTATAACCTTCAAAAGAGAGCTTATGTCTGATATGGAGTCTAGTTTCGGAGTGAAAACAAATATCTGGCTTGTCTCTTTTTAAGATCTAGAGAAGACCCAATCTTCTTTCATGAGATATTAAAGAATTAAAATTCATAGCAAACTCAACTATTTTTGCTGGTGTTTATATCACTGTAGAGGCAACGAACAACAGGTCTTTGAATGAAACTCTTAAGAAATTTTTAGACTCATTCAGAAAGTCATAGAAATTTCCTGTTTGGGATGCTTGTTTAAGCAGTTTTTTGCCATAAATGCAAAAGAAAGATTTGGGTTGACTGTTTAACTTTCAGTCTCTCGTCCAACTCTTCTGTTTGTGAGAGCCACAACACAAATTAGCATAAGTGACTCCAAAATTGAAACACAAAGCCGGGAAATACAGATATCCCAGGTCAACAGAATCGGGGGAACTTAAGAAGAAGAAGGCGCTAAACATGACGGCATACCTGATAAAATAATATTTTTGAAAGTAGCATTTAAGAAACATATACATATATCAGTGTATACAAAGGTGTATACTGATATATGTATATGATTGTGTATAACGTCTATGTGTGTTTATGTGTGTATTGTACATTTAGTTTAGGTAGGCTAAGGTTTATTTTAAGTTAGATACTAAGTTTTTATTAAAAATAAAAAATTATGTCCATATGCTAAGTTTTGTTAACAAATTTTTTTTCTTAGCTTTAAGTATACAAAATAAATAGTTCTAAGAAAATGTAAATGAAGTCGAAAGACATAGTTATAAGAATTTAGAGTAGCTAAGAGTGCCTGTGTGGGGCCAGTAAGTTAGTGTAAGATTATTAAGTAATTGTAAGCTAGCATTTAAGCATTTTTTGTTAGAATGTAAGAGTTAGTGTTAAAAAAATAAAATGCATATAAAACTAAAACTAAACTAATATTTTTGAAAGGTATATCTGAGTTAGAACTTATGGTAGGAGATAAAAAATAAAAAGGCATGCATTTCACATTGTGAATGGCTCAATGAATCTCTCAGCCGATCTAATACTAGGGCATGGTTTTTGTTGGCATACAACTGTAAAATAGGCTATGAAGGATACGTACTTGAGATTTATCTAGAAAAGGAATAAATACTATTACCGATGACCATGATCATGAAAAGTGTAAACAAATAAATTACTATCGACAGCAGATACAATTCAGAAAATAGAACTTCAGTTGAATCAGGACAGTATCATCATTGGTAATGAAATAAAAAAGGGTATATTTGTAGCTAATTACTTAGTCGCAATAGAGGCTTCAAAGAGAGTAAAATCATGAAAATACGAGATACTGAAGAAATCACAGAGAATGCCATTATTGGCATAGAACACTTAAGCACCTACAAGATCTTATCTATAGACTGCCAAAAGTGCATTTCCAGGAAATAATAGATCAAGTCTCAGAATTATTAAAAAATTATTTATAGAACCATCTGTTAGTCCATATAACTCTTCACTTCTCATAGTTCCTAAAAAGAGTATAAACGTGCAGAACAAATAGGGGTTAGTTGCAAATTTCAAGTCATTAAACAAAAAGGTGGTAAATAATAAGTTTCCACTGACTAGATTAGATATTGTGCTAGACAGGTTAAAAAACGCAAAGTATTTCACCGCGTTGGATATGATGAGTTTACTTCATCATATACCATAACATCGGAAATCAAGGCCGGCCTTTGACTGCTGAAAGGGACAAACGGAAACTACCGTTCTTCCTGGTTTAGCTAACTCGCAAAGGCAAACTGGATGGTCTAAGGAGTGTGAAAGTTCTAGACTACCAGATTATGTCATGGGGAAGAGTAAAAAGGAGCGATAACAGTTTACAATGCGTTCGCTGTCAGAGGTTCAGGTACCCCCGGTTGAACTGCTAAATGCAGCTTAGATGCGTAAATTGAGATAGGAACAATAAGTCCGAGAAATGCGTTCTAGGTAAGGACGTCAGGGAAAATCCAACTCTCTTGCTCCGTATGTAAGAACGGGGGACACATCGCAAATTATCGCGGTTTTATCAAATTCCGATACATAAGAAGAGTAAACCTGGCTCGACAGCAGAAAGCGGAAGTTAAGCGCCCACCCGTGACACACAGAAACAGCAGCCGTTACTCCCCCAAGTTAGCTCAGCTTCAGCGTCAAATACAGCAACCGGGTATGCGGGTAGATCAAATATACGCGCTGCTGCAGGGCCTAACACACTTCCAGTCGTAATGGGTACATATATGGCAACTAAGCTTGTCAAAAGACACAAAATGAGACGCAGATGATATAAAATAGTACAAAGAAACCGACCCAGCTCTATTCAAGGAGGTAGCGTTGCGAGCCTTGTGAGAAAGGGACTGCGTTTTAAAAGAGTGTACGAGTATATCCCTCTCCCTAGAGGAAAGTACGAGGGGCGTTCAACATATTCTCGGTATCGGGGTGAAGCTGTGGTTGCATATATAAATTGACTTATTTATCAAGTGATACTATTATTTTAGTGCATTCGTGTAAAATTTCATATAAATGTGATTATTAATTCGCGTTTTATCTCTAGTTAAACAGAATCATAATGGCAACTGAGACGATGATGGTGAAAATTGAGCATCGCGCTGTAATTAAATTTCTCACTAAGCAAGGAAAAAGTCAAAAAACTATTCATGAAGAGATGGTGGCTGTTTACCAGGGTTCCGCACCTTCATTATCAACTGTGCTAAAGTGGTCAAGTGAGTTCAAGAGAGGCAGAGAGAGCATTGAAGGCGACCCCCGCTCCGGCGCCTCGGCTACTGCTTGTACGGGAGAAAGCATCAAAGAAGTCGAAAATTTTGTTCTTGAGGATGCCCGAATAAAGGTGAAAATGATGGCAGAGATCACCAAGCTTTCCATTGGTACCATTCACACCATTCTTCATGACCATCTTAACCTTTCAAAGGTCAGTGCAAGGTGGGTGCCACGAATGCTCACAGCGCCTCAGAAAAAAGTGAGAATCGCATGCTGTAGAGAGCTTTTGGAGATGTGTAGTGAGAACACGGACGGTGTTATGGATCGAATTGTTACTGGGGACGAAATATGGGTCCACCACTATGACCCTGAAAGCAAACAAGAGTCCATGCAGTGGCATAAAAAGGAACAGACCCCCCGAAGAAGTTCAAAGTCACTCCGTCTGCCGAAGAAATCCAACACCCACCCTATAGTCCAGACCTTGCCCCTAGTGATTATTTCCTGTTTCCGGATTTGAAAAAATGTCTTCGTGGAAAAAGATTTTCGGATGATGAAGAACTCAAGTCGGCAATAAATGGGTATTTTCCAGAGAAAGAGGAAATTTATTTTTTTGAGGGTTTAAAAAAGCTTATCTCAAGATGTAACAAATGCATTGATGCTAGGGGAGCTTATTTTGAAAAATAAAAACAATTTAAATTGAATTCGCATTTTCCTTCATATCGATACCGAGAATATATTGAACTTCCCTCGTAGTTGCTCATGGTGTCTGTTCATGCACCTAAGGCTTCTGAATCCACCTTATTCATCTCGGAACTCGCGACACTTTCTCGATTCCTAAGGCTGTAATTGCAGGAGAATTATATTATTATGGGCGGAGATTTGAACGCCAAACCTAGAGATTGGGGAAATAACACACCAAATACCTACTATGGGGCCTACTATTCACTTGATGGGGTCAGCACAGTGTAATATATACACTCGTCTTAAAGGCGACGGATAGTCCGTCGTTTCCTTGACACGGGTGGTAGTGGAGTTACTCAATTTTCATCCCATATGGGACTCACCCATCCTTGGTAAACCAAGAGACTAGGCTCTGTGGGATCTAAGAGCTGGTTCTAGCCCTTCGGACTGGAGTAAATTAATTAGTTCAAATAGCTTTACAATAACAAATTAAAATTTTAAAATTAATACAAATGGTGAATATAAAGAAATATATAAAAGCATAACTCAAAACTAAATTAATCTATGTAATATAAAAAACATTAATAATTATTTTTTTACAAACTGAACTAACTTATTTTTAAACAGAACAAATCTTCATTTAGATTTAATTTCACGGCTAGAGTACGATAACTTTTACGACAAGAATTGATATCGGTTCTTTGTAGAGGAGTCAACAACAAGCATTTTTTACTACAGGAGAGTGTCTATCTCGTCTCGTTAAGGAGGTAGGCGCAATTTTAAAAAAATGGCTTACATGAAAAAAAAAAATATTAAAAAACAACGGCAACACATACAATGAAGTACTATACCGGTTTTGAAAGCCAGACACCTGGATTTAATACCAAATATAAATTAAATTATGTCTGTTAATAGTTTTTGAAAAATTCGCTTGCGAACTCAAAAAACATGAAAAAAAAATGTTTGGACCATTTTTTTTTTCAAATTGTGAAATGAAGTGCTAAACTGGTTATTGCGGGCAATGGTTATATCAATTCTAAATCGAGCACAAAAAACCGAATGGTTTTATGTCTTCTAGTTTTTGAGAAAATTTAAAATTACAATTTTTGGTTTGTTTTTTGGCATTTACGTGGTCTTCCTTTGAGGTAAGTGAACGAATAATAGAAAAACGTCTGCCTGGTGCCTATATCAAAAGTTTTCTAAATTAACAGTACCCGGGTGGCCCCCGAGTCACATTTTCTTTGCGTAATATGTATGTTTACCAACAAAAAAACCTCGGCTCCTAACCATCAACGACGAACTCAACGAACTCGACAGTAACACCAGTACGGACGATGACTTCATTTACGAGACTTACATACCTTTTTAATACATTGAAAATTGACTTAACTATTTTTAACTAACTCCTTACTTACTCACAAACTGACTGAATGGGACGCGGAATGCAATGCAAGTCTACCTCCTCGTGTAATGTTCTGGGTAACGCTAAATGATTTGCTATACGTTACTTATAAAGATGAACCTATCATCAACATTAATCTTCAAAGTGAGATCACCGTAAATACCAAAAAACAAAAATCTCATAAAAAAGTAGTTTTATTCTGTTAAAATCAAGGATCTATGAGAAAATTGTTGAGCAACGGATAAACATTTATAAATTGCTGCTAATTCTGAAATGTAATTGTCGGCAGAATCAGGCAGAAGTGCTTGGTGAACGATAGATGACTGTGCGATTGGTTGTAATTGAATAACTGCATATGAGCACCAGTGATTTTCTGTGTGTGAACAGTCAGTGTAAAAGATTCTATTCGCTCCTATGATTGAGATCATTTCTTAATGAAGCATTCTATACATATCATTGGAAGTATTAGTTTTTTTCAAATTTGCGAGATTGGTGTTTATTGGGAGTGAATTCCTTTTCCAAGAGGGTGGAATATCTGCTGTTATAGACATGTCTAATGACAATGAGCTTTGAAGTGGTATCAAGGAGATTATCTTACTAAGCGCTGATACAGAGTTTTCTCGTATTTTTTGTTTTAAACAGATTGTTTTTTCAATCGTTCTTTAAAAAAAAATAAAAAAAACCTGATGTGTCGAATTCACTAATGCTTTACTGATATGGGGATTGATGAATCTCGTAAAACAAGAGGGTTACAGGTGCATTTTCTTTTTCTGCAGAGATGTAGCGCTTCCACTTTAGATGAAGGAATCACAGCACCCACTTTTTGAGCCCAGTTAAACATAGTCAAATCTGCTTTTTCTAAAGTATCTTTCACTTCTATAGGATTTCCAGATGAAACAATATAAACGTTATCCGCGTATACTCCAATGAAATCGAGTTTGTGAATCGGTTGGGAGAGTTTAACAATAAGCAAGTCAATATATGCGTTATATAAGATAACAGAAAGAGGAGATCCTTGTGGCGTACCATTGTCCAATCTCACAATGGAGGAGTTGTACCCGTCGACATTAACTCTAAAAGTTCTGCTATTCATAAATGACATTATTACCTTGAGTAATGTTTTTGGGACACCCCATTGATATAGTTGCTTAATAACAGCTACCATCATAACTCTGTCAAAGGCTTTTTCTAAGTCAGATGACATTACTACACTGTGTTTTTTTCTCGACAAATTTTCCGCCAGTGTATGCTCTAAAATATGCAGGAGTGTGGATACTCCTCTATTGGGTCTGAAACCGTGCTGTACTGTGCTAGCCTTTCCTTCCATCAGCCAACTTATTCGTCTCGCAATAATTTTTTCGACAATTTTGGAGAGAACGGGAAGAAGAGAAATTGGGCAATATTTATTAAAATCATGTTGATTTCTTGAGGTTTTCGGAATCGGCTTAAGTTTTGCTCTTTTCCAGTTTATTTTCAATTATACTCTCTTGATACGTACTATCTGCGCTGTATTGTTTCCATTTCTCTGCGAATATGTTTGCTATACTTACTGGATCTATTTGTAGTTTTTCATCTATTAGCATGCAGGGAAATTTTCTCTCTGTGTTTGGGTAGCAAATAGCTCTAATCCGTCCCCATAATGTTTTCATATCAAGTGATGGGTTCATAGTGTTGATAAAGGTTTCCCATGAGGATCTCTTTAAGATAATGGATTCACGCCTAAATTTGGTAAATATATTTCTATATGCAACGCAGTTTTCGGTGGTCGGGTACCTGCGGGCTTTCTTCCAAGCCTTGTTATTTTCCTTAACTAAAATTGCTGTAGCTCTTGTAAACCAGATAGGGTTGGTCTTTAAAGATTTCGGCTGCATCACAGGCATAGCTGTTGCTGCAGCGACTATAATGATTTTTTTTTATTTTTGATGCTTCTTGGTTAATGTTGCAAGTTGAAGCTATTTGTGAATTAAGATTTTTTGTTACCTCCTCGAACAATTTCCCGTTTGCAAGTTCTTCTTTGAATCGGGGAGAAAACTTAGGTCTCAATCTCTGGTCAGGGGTGCGTAAAATGATCGGAAAATGATACCTACTTATAGCATCAGACAGTACTTTCCAACGCAGGATAGGAGCAAGATCTTGGGATGCGAAGGTGACATCGATTGCAGAAAAAGTGTTTCTAGTGCTGAAAAAAGTTGGAGATCCATCGTTCAAAGTTATGAGACCACGATCATTCGCAAAGATTTCAAACATAGTTCCTGCATTATTTGTAGTGTTTGAACCCCATAAAGTATTGTGGGCATTAATGTCGCCCATAATTATGTGATGGAAATTGTCATTAACAGTAGGAATGCTATTGAAAAAATCTAGAGAAATTTGTACGTCATGTTCTCTATATATATTTGTAATTTTTATTGGATTTCGCCCAGGAATTTCAATGGTTGGATGTAGTAAATTCGTTTCAGAGGTTATATGGTAGTTAATTGGTATGTTACTCGTATTTTTAACAAACATGCCTATATCAGTCTTTGCGTATTTATAAGCTTTGTTAAAAGGCAATGTTTTGTAATTCTTTACTTGAAAACATTTTTTGTTTTTTTTGATGTGAGTTTCTTGTAACGCAATAATATCTGGTTTGTATTTAGCTATTAAGCGCTCGAGAGCATGTTTATTAGTGGAAAATCCTTGAATATTCCATTGGAGGATTAGTAAATCTAAAGTCAATCGAGGTATTATTTTGGTTCTCCACCGGCAGTCCACGATTGTAGAAATGTTTGGTGTTGAAAAGAGCTTTTCCTACTCTGATTCGCAATATTTTTATGCTGTCTTCTCTGCTAAAAGATTGATTGTACGGGCTACGGTCGTAAGTAGATTGATGTTTTCGTAGAAATGTCTTAGAGTTCTGCCAGGTTTCTATGAGGTCTTTCTTTTCGTGATGGAGGAATGTTTTGCGCAGGAAGAATTTGGGGTACTCCACAATTAGCGAATAGTTAATAACAGCTTTTGCATCTACGTTTGCAACATCATTTCCTTTGATCCCGCAGTGTCCAGGTATACATGTTAGCGTGATATTTTTTTTTTGTGTACAAGCAACTTCGAGTTATCTCCAGCGCAGGGAATTTATTTGTTTCACTCTTAAGGCCCAGGAGAATACCAAGATTATTTGTTAAAATCAAGGATCGATCAGAAAATTGTTGAGCAACAGATATATATTTATAAATTGCTGCTAATTCTGAAATGTAATTGTCGGCAGAATCAGGTAGAAGTGCTTGGTGAACGATAGATGACTGTGCGATTGGTTGTAATTGAATAACTGCATATGAGCACCAGTGATTTTCTTTGTGTGAACAGTCAGTGTAAAAGATTCTATTCGCTCCTATGGTTGAGATCATTTCTTCATGAAGCATTCTATACATATCGTAGATAATATTGTAGTTCTTGGTGTTCGTTTAAGAGAAGTGCGTGCATTTGGGAGTGTATTAGGTGGTTTTCCATGTAGTTGCTGGAGGTTATTTAATTTATTTGAAAGATTGGTTAGTTGATTTATATAGGATGCAGAAGATTGACGGATCATATCCATTTCGATACCTTTCTGTTCCTTTTTCTTAATGACAGTAATATTCTTTTCATTAATGTTGGAGCTTGATGCTGAGGTGGTGTTAATGGGTATTTTATTTGTTTGGTAGGATTCGATATTATTTTGCTTTAGTCGTTTCGGAGTTAAGAGTTCCTTTGTAATAGTGATACCGTTTCCCTCTTTGATGCTATTTGGTTGAATTGATTTTTTAAGATTTAAGAGATTATTTTGCAGAGAGTTGGGTTTGGCTGTGGGGAGTTCTGATACAGGGGTGTTCTCTGAGCGGTTTTGTTGTTCTTGGTTGGTTGCCTCCACGGCGCTTCTGCGGAGCCGGTAGTTGGTAGTTGAAGAGAAGGATTATTGTTGTATATAGCTCAGGCATCGCGAACAGTACAACCACGATCGGCTTTGATTTTGTTGATCGATTTGTATCGAAGGAAAACAGGACAGTCAGGGTCGTTTGAAGTGTGGCTCTCTTCGTTGCAATTAATGCAGTATTTACGTTTGCATTCACCATGAGGTGGAGGGAGACAGCAGTTTTTGCAGAGGGAGGTATTGTGACAATGGTTTTTAGTGTGACCAAGTTTTTGACATGTTACACAGCGCATAGGATTTTGTATGTATTCTTCCACCTTGCAGTTCACCCATCCAATTTTGATCTCATTTGGCCTACGAATCAAGTCGAATATTAATATAGCCGCACCTGTGGGAATTGAAAAATCGTTCTCTTTTTTCATCAGCGTTTTTTGACCCCAATAACTTTGAATTTGTTTAGCTCTGTCAATAAATCTTCTTCAGTTAATTCGACGATATGCTTTGAGAAGATTCTGCCTTGAGTGGAATTAAGACTTGTGTGGTTAGATACCTTCACTGGAATTGAGTCAATTCGTTTTGCTTTTAGGAATGTCGGCTGTACTGACATTCATGACTTTAAGAAGTAAATCTCCTGACCTCATTGCTTTCACTTCTAAGATAACTTTCGATATATGTTCCAAACCACGATTAATTTGGATGGGATTATATGATGAAAGAGGCCGAATTTGTTCTTCAGTTTTTTCCATTCCTGTTACTACTATGTAGCGCGGGATATTATTGTTTGTATTAATTGCAGCTAATTCAGGATATTTTTCGTCATGTCTAGTGCGCTTAATTTTGCGTTTATATGGGGTACCATTTCTCTATTTCTATTTCTATATTTCTATTAAGTCCACATCTGGCTGTAGATCCTTAAACTAGTTCTGACGATGGGGGGCTATCCCCCGTCCATGATTAAGTGCTGCAGTTGTGTTTTATTTGTTTTTTTTTTTTATATTTAGGAAAATTAATAGATGACCTACCCAGCAGAGTAAGAAAGGAAAAAAAGGACAATCAACTAGTATGAAGTCAAACGAAAAGGTATATACTTTTTAAACTTTCACCAATTGAAAAAAAAAATTCTTAAGAGAAACACGTGTGAACACATCGTTTGCCAAGAAAAAACTGATGTCACAATTTAAAAAAAAAATGGTCTAAACTTTTTTTTTCCATTTTTTTATCAAAATATTGACATAAATAATTTAGTTGCAATTTATGATTGAAGAACAGGTTTCTGGCTTTCAAAATCGGTATAGTACTTCCTTGTAAGTGTTGCCGTTCTTTTTTTTTAATTTTTTTTTTCATGTTTAAGTCATTTGTTTCTAAAATTGCCATTATCTTCTAAACGGAGCGAGATAGACCCCATAGATCACATGGCGAAAAATGCTTGTTTTTGACCCCTCTACAAAAAACTGTTATCAATTTTTGGCGGCAAAGTCGTCGTACTCTCCCCAATTTCGCTTGGACGACTGTTAAAAAAGTTCCATCCCCTGTACATAATGGAACGCTGAGCGCTGTTGCTGTTACATCTATTGGGCCCCATGATGCTGTCATTCCTTAAATCGTACGGTTGAATATCACATACATTGACAATATTAGTTTCGAAATACTCGGGCAACATTTTATTTTTAATTTTAAATCTAAAAGTCATTGCACTGATAATTAATCGCTCTTCTATTGTTATCTACTGTAGAGGATCTTGCATTATTTTAACCGGAATATAAATACTGCATTTTTGAATTACGCGCATAGTTTATTCTGCAGAATTTCAAGCCGATCATTTATTCCCTGCTTATGGGCATATAGAAGTGTCGAGCAGTAGTTAGAATGTAGTAAAATAATAGTATTATAAATTAAAATTGCATTTTCATAAATCAATACCCTTCTTATTATTTTTAGAAAAAACGCTTCTTTGCAATCTTACCACATATATAATCAACATGCTCCTTAAAGTTAAAATTACAGTCCAACACCATACCCAAGTATTTAATACTTTTCACACACTCAGTAATCTCCCCACATTCATATATTCATAACCGAAGGATAAGAAATTTTAAATTGCATACATTTTGTCTTTTTTGCATTCAATTTCAACTTATTCGTGTTAAGCCACTCACTTACATTTTTAAGTCCGCATTCAGCTTCTCATACATACTCTCAACATACTTACCACTTGAGTGCCGAGCTGACCATCCACGAGTCAGCACAAGTGTACTCGTGAAATTCGCTCCTCCAGTGGAAAAAAGCAACCGTGCAAAAAAAACAATATAAATAACAGCGCGCGAGTTAATACCCATGCATGATTCAATCCCATTATCGTCCAAGACACTTTCATGTGCACATAACATGATAACAGTAAACAGATGAATCACAAACAAAGGAAACCCAAGGAAAGCATCATTCACACCTTCACCCACAGAGAACAAAGACCAATATCATCAGTAACCAACAAACAAAGAACAACTTTCCCCCAAAGGGAATAAAGGTCAACATTATCACCAAAATAGTTTAGCAAAGAAATATCCACTATAAACAGTTCTTAATTTACAAATTGTAATCAGTTTTAAGAATTTAAATGAACTGTACGCACTTCGGCGTAGCATAAAATAAAATATTTTTTTGATTCATTCCTTGTAGGAGGAATTAACTGGGAGCTCAACCGGGATTCAAGTGAAAGAATCTTGTATTCCCAGCCAAAAAATTCCACGATCTTGAAGAAGGATAAACGCTATTTCCTGAAATACTAGCAAAAATAAGATTCCTGAAAAATCGGAATAAATATACAAATTCATAAGTGAATAATAAGTTAAAAGTTAATTCTCGAAACTCAACACTGGAATTAATAAGTTAAAAGTGAATTCTCGAACCCAACACTGGATTCCTATACAAAACGTCAACAGCTATTCAATTTACTCTGATCGATAGAAGAAAACATCACCATGACTGAAACTGCAGCACTCAAGGCTCATATTGATGCATTAATAAATCAACTGATGTCATTAAAAACAGAGCTAGAAGGTATCAAACGCTAAGCATCATTTGCGGTAACTACTGTGCCAATTACCGCCCGCATTCAAACCCCAAATATCACAGCCATATAAAATAAATAACGAAATTTTTAAGTATATACGAGTACCAATATTTGATTGTATGAAAGGTGAATACAATCCTTGGAGAAACCAAGTGTGGACACAAATGTACAATACTAAACAATTTATAAATAGCCCGGAATATTATAACTGTGTTCGTACGAACGAAAGACAGACCACATACTATCACCAATGAAACGATCAAAAAAGACCTGGTGCATCAGCAAAGACAAAATAATCATTCTCCACTCCGAAGAGATTATATTAAACCAATGGAAGTAGACATTTCTAAGCAATATGTGAGACCAACCAATTTTCAACAACAAAACAAATAGAATAATAATTTCCCACCAAATGGGCCTGCTCATCACAATCCATTCCGATTCAACAACCAACAACCAGTAAAGAGAGAAAGGAACATATCATCAAAGAACTTCAACCTCAACAAAATCCAGAGAGTACATCAATCACAAGAAAAAGATCTTCAAACCATCCAAACCTGCAATGAAGACAAATACGAAACTGGAAGTGCTTTTTTAGGCGAGTTTTTTTTAGGATTGCCTTGTTTACAGCGCACTTGCCGAGATTCAGGTAAATCCGTTAATATATTAATAGACAGTGAAGCTACAAATAATTATATACATAAGTGCTAGATGTAAGTTAAGTAAATCATTTTCTATTGTAATGTTCCCAAATAAAACGCTTTAGTAACATATAGTGGAATCCAATTATTTATTGTTTCTTTGACAATCGCTTAAAGACTGACTCACCATAATGAGAACTAAAACTATTTATGCTAACTTACACACTCATTACATGTTGTGTACATGTATATGTGGCGCCTATTACATGCAATATAATATATGTATATATGCGCGGAAGATGTATGTATACTATGTGCATAATCATGCCATACTCCACATCTATAAAACCTGTAAAGTCAAAACAATTCACGGGTATTATTTAGTAAACACAAAAAAATTTATTAAACTCTTAAATCATAATTTTGTTTTTTGCGAAACAGAAGCACTTCAATAATTCGATATGCTTCTTGGTGAACATGGTTTACGTAAAATCAAAGCTGAAATTAATTTGTTTGATTATACCCTAAAGTATAAATATAAAAAATAAAAGAGAAATGAAGAACAACAAATACATTACACCATTAGTAATTAAAAATATGAAAAAGAAATTGAATACATAATGAAAAAGAAAGATGGAATTAGTGAAATTTTTCCATTTACGACTACTATACAAGCTACATTTGGAACAAAAACAGAAGATCCTGTTTGGGTTAAACAGTATCCGTATCCTATGACAGATAGTGAATTTATAAATAAAGAAATAGAGAATTTATTAGAAAATGAAATAACACAGCCAAGTAAGAGTCCGTACAATTTCCCTCATCTGGACCGTCGCTAATTGTTCACTGATGAACAAGGTAGACCTAAAAGACGGATGGTAGTTGATTTCCAAAAGCTTAACGCTCAAACAATCACCGATCGCTATCCAATCTCTGATATTGGAATGACAATTCAAAGTTTAGGCAAAGCAAGTGTTTTCACTACGTTAGATTTAGAATCTGGTTTCCATCAAATTCTCATAAAGGAACCGGACAGGGGAAAAACGGCATTCAGTGTGAATGGCGCAAAGTATGAATTCTTAAGGATGCCCTTTGGGTTAGAAAACGCTCTTTTCATTTTTCAACGATGTGTATCATATCCTTCGTCTATACATAGTAAAATTTGCATATGTTTATATAGATGATGTACTCATATACTCTTCGTCACCTGAAGTTTTTCAAGTTTTTCATTTGTGTAATTGGAACTCGGTCAGAAAAATTCTGCTTGTAAAGGCATAACACTGATACGTAGATTTGGCTGTTGTAGAGTTTCAAGCACAAAAAAAACAAGTGTGAATTATAACCTTCGAATTACTCTGAGTGAAGAAAAAACTCTCCGTCCTATTCGGACTCCGACCCCCTGGAGAGCTAATATCGAAACCAAATACACCTGAGTTTCAAACCACTACAAAACAATTTTCCTTTCTCCTCCTTCTACTTTTCCGTCCGTGCCCTGGTAAAAGGGTATCTAACCCCTTAGCGCACGTAAATTATATAAAAAAAAGAACACATAGAACATATTCAAACTATAGTTGGCGCACTGCATAGCGCCCATATGAAAATATCTAACGATAAATCATACTTCAACCAGGATTCTCTTGAATACCTAGGGCACATAATGTGCCCTATTATTACATAATGTAATAAAATAACAGTAGATCCGAGTAAAGTCGAAGCAATAAAAAATTATCCCATTCCTACAAATTTAAATGAACCCAGATCATTTTTAGGTTTAGCAAATTATCATAGGAAATTTATTCAAAACTTTCCAGAAATTGTAAAACCACTCACAATACACCTCAGAGGAGAAAATGGTGGAATTAGTAAAAATCAATGTGCAAAGGTTAAAATAAACCTAGATGAACCAGCATTAGATGCACTAAATAAAGTAAAGGAAGCTCTTCAAGCACAGGTTGAATTACTTCAACCTGAATTTAATAAACCATTCGAATTAACCACGGATGCAAGTAATTTTGCTATCGGTGCAGTACTGTCTCAAAACAAAAAACCCATAAAAATTAAGTAGGTACCAAAAATAGAAATTTCATTATTCATATTCTTAGAATCAAAAGATTATGTACTCGTATTATAGATAAGTATAAAAGAAAAAAAGAGATTAAAGTTCCTTTCTTGTACAAGCAAAAAGTCACGGTATTACTAACCTTCTTCGATTCGACTACGTAAAGTGGTTATAAACTGAATAACGGCTACGTAAACACTCGCATTGAATGTGTCACCCTTGAGAGATCCACACTAAATGAACATATTATGAGGAATGGGCGAGATCAGAATACTGAGCGAAAAGAAAACAAAAGAAATTGGAACAGGCGTAGTCGATTCGACGAAGGTTAATCAAGGTTAAAAGAGTGAAGCAACCTCTAAATGCTTTTAGGAATCAAATCAATATCAAAACCGGTATTTGACTTAAACCAAATAATTGAAATAGACACGCGTACCATTTTTCCGTATCGAGTTAGGCATATTATTAACTATAAAACTAAAGATGAATTAATGGGTAGATTAAAACAAATAGCGAATTCAAAGGTAACAAATGCATTAAAATTAGATGGAGAAACTTTATCCCATTTGCATGATGATATCCTCGCAACTTGTAATTTTTGTAATCGCACAAACACATGTAACAAGCTTGGACCGGCAAAAACAAATAAAGATAGAAACACATAAGAGAAGTCATAGAAATTACAAAAATAATGCATAAGAAATCGCAATAACGTATTGCTGGTCGAATATACAAAAAATGTGTAGGGAAGAAAAACTAGACTGCAATATATGCCTACAAAATAAATACGAACGAAGACCAAATAAACAACCTATCGGCAAGACATCTATTCCGACACATATAGGAGAATACGTACACATGGACATATCTTACATGACAATCAAACATGTATCAGTAAACCGTATATATCATATCAGTACATCAATTTACATATACTCATTAGCCTTTAAGTGTGAAAAATTAGCAATGGATGTAAAAACTGCTGTCCGCAATAATAAGTTTATTTCTGTAAACAAATGTAAAAATAATCCAGGGTGTCCCAGTTTAGGTTTTCGTCCTGATATCTGAAGATTCCTGAAGTTATGGCAAATAAAAAATTATATTGGAGGGGGGAGGGGTCTGTTTTCAGAAAATGTTTTGAAGCTAACATTTTGAAAAATCGTTATACCAATTCAATAATAGAACGTGCATGCCAAGGCACGGGCAACATTTCGAAAATTTACTATAAAAGCATTTTGAAATCTAGTTTAGTTAGTTTTAAATGCATTTTTATTTTCTTAATCACTAACTATTATATACTAACAAAAAATGCTTAAATGCTAGCTTACAATTACTTAACAATCTTATACTAACTTACTGGCCCCACACAGGCGCTCTAAGCTACTCTAAATTCTTATAACTATGTCTTTCGACTTCATTTACATTTTATTTAAAATATACTTATTTTCTATACTTAAGGCTAAGAAAAAAATTTATTTACAAAAACTTAGCATATGGACATTTTTTAATTTTTTATAAAAACTTAATATCTAACTTAAAATAAACCTTAGCCTACCTAACCTAAATGTACAATACACACATAAACACACATAGACATTATACACAATCATATACATATAACAGTGTATACAAAGGTGTATATACACTGATATATGTATATATTTCTTAAATGCTAACCTAAACCTATGTAAGCTGGCCATCGCTATTTACTGAGCAAATAAATTGGTCAGCTCTGCCTCATTAGTGAGGCTGGTCTGTAATTGACGGAAACGACGACGAAACATCTTCTCCATCATTCAACCACCAGAAATGCTGGTGCTGCCGAACGACATCCCTCTTATCGCGATTCCCCACCGCCCTACTGAACCTGAGGCGATCCACACTGCCGTGTGCGACGTCTCTGTTGTAGTTGAGTCGCCTGTCCCCAGCTGTCCGAGCGACATGGAAGATTAACGGGACCGCTGATCTATCCTGGATTAACCCTATCTGATCAAGGTAGAGGAATGCTTCCGGTGGAACGAAGCCGTCAGAGCGCACACTCTCGTGGTAAAGGTAATTGGGGTAGTAAGCCCCAGATATCAGGTTATTCGTCGAGGTCATTGCTCTTGCAATGTGCCTTCGAGTCAGCTTAATTACGAAGTTGTCCACTCGTATAAGGTTCGCCCTGTTGTAAAGGACCTCATTAGGATAAAATTTCTTGTACTCCGACTCTGGTGTTCTGTACAAGCGAAGACAAGCCCTAAGGCAAGCCCTCTCAAACACCCGAATCTTTTCCATTAAGCTTGCTCGTACATTGAACCACACGGGACAACCAAATACCAGCATGGGCCTGATAAGGGCCATGTAGCAGATTACCTTTACCCTCGCATCGAGTTGGCTGCTATAAAACAGTCTCTTTGTAAGGGCAAACGCACCTTTGGCTCTAGCCAGAGCAGCATCTACACTTTTGCCAAAATACAGAAACTGATCTAGCCAGATTCCAAGGTATCTGACTACATTTCGACAGGCAAGAGGCTGTCCGCGTTGTCCAATGATTGAGAACTTTCGCCAATTTTTTCTGGTATCCCTAGAGGCTCTAGACAACGGCGTCCTAAAGAGAATGGTTTCCGACTTCTGAAAGTTGATTTTCAACTTCCAGTCATCGCAAAATCGTCTTATCTTATCGAAGTCACGCTGCAAGAGGGTGTTAATGACCTCGATTTTTGGACCTGTTCTGTACGCTATCAAATCGTCTGCGTACGCAATAGTATGGGGAAGTGAACCTATCAAGTCGCTTGTAAAAATGTTGAATAGGATCGGCGAATTGACCGCGCCTTGCTGAAGACCATTTTTAATTTGAAATATTCCAACAGAAGTCACATCGCCATTCTTCACGATGAACTGTCTGTTAGTTAGCATATTATAAAGAATGTACAAGAGTGGTTTACTGATCCCCAGCCGAGTCAGCTTATAGAAAAGACCCTCTAACCATACGGTATCGAAGGCCTTCTCCAAGTCAACAAGGCAGGCACCAGTACATTGCTTTTTGCCTTTGTTCCATTGGATATCGGACACCAGTTTAGACGCGGCATGTGAGATATCATGTCCCGCCTTAAAACCGAATTGATTATCCGGAACTATATGTTTGTCCTCAACCCACTTAGACAGAGCTCTATTGATTACTTTTTCAAAAACCTTACTGATATTCGGAAGGAGACTTATCGACCGGAGATTCGCCGGATTGGATATATCTTTTCCCTCTTTCGGGATAGGTTGAACCACCGCCGTTTTCCAATGCGCTGGATAATGTGCATTATTCATTGCATTATTAAACAGGGTGGTGTAAATGTCCACCGCTTCTAGAGAAAGATGTCGAAGCACGATGTTCGGAATACCATCGGTCCCCACTGATTTCTTAGCCCTGATTGTGTCGAAGATCTCATGGAGTTCTTCCTTCGAAATGAACGGGGGTAGGTCACCCTCTCTGGCAATGACATTATTTGCCATATTTTCGTCGCTGAACCGGGTGAAACCCGAGCCCTCGGATCGCCAGTTCCCTATTTCATTTCGAATGCGGAAGTCGTGCACCAAGACGCGATTGTCCAGGTCGTAATTAGGGCCAATGGTATCAGTGGCCTTGTATACTTCCTGGAAAGTCGCCCCTATGGCCTCAACCTTCTCCTGTGGATCCTCGATCACAAAAAAGTCGTCATCATCAGCGGCCTCATTTGGATCAATACCTGCTATTGTCAGTAACCGTTCATTGTCTGTTGTCCGGCCTATTTTAAGACACTGAAAGTCGTTTTGATTTTTTCTTCGAAATAGTTTATTTATTTGCAGGAACATATTCGGGTTGCTGGTGTTTACAGCCCGAACCTTGTTGTTCCAGTACAAACTTACAGAAATTCTGTAATTTTCTTTTATTAGCGTTTGGATATTTTTAATCGACGACTTCAGTGTCCTAATCTCCGGGTCTTGTCGGTCAGTTAACTGTCTGTACAAGTTTTTGAGTCTTGTCAGAAGTCTACTCTTCTGTCGGTGCAGTGCGTCAATAGTAGGATTGCGGAACAGGTCTTCGTTAGTCGTACGTCGATAGCGCGGTATTGTAGTGTCCATAGTTTGTTTAATTGTCTCGTCCATTTGTTTTAGGTAATTGTCGATCTCCTCGTTTGACAAATTCCTATTGGATGGTGGGTGGAGCGTGTTCGAGGAGAGCGCTCTAGTCAAGGTTGCGGAGAAGCGTGTCCATCGAGTCTTACTGTAGTTGTAAGTATATCTTTGGACAAACTCCTCCAATTCCGCAATTTCGTTGGGAACCGTAATTTCGGTGCTAAAACCGCAATGGTCGCTGTCATACACGAATGTGCGCAGACAGTTTAATGTTTGTAAATTCGTACCTGTCAGTCGTATACGTTCGTCGTACAGCAGTAGATCCAAATAAGACCCGCCTCTGGGAAACGACGGGTTATCCGTCGCTTTAAGACCGAGTCTGTACATGACATCGTGCTGACCCCACCAATCGAGTAGTAGGTTCCCTCTAGTATTTGGCAAATTATTTCCCCAATCTCTGTGTCTAGCGTTGAAGCATTTTGAAATCTTAAAGAGTAACGTTCATTTTTAGGACCACAAAAAACTATTAAAAGGGATATTAAATTTATTTTGTGACCCATTTGCCTGAATAAAATAGTGGTTTGCAATAACTTCCGTTGTTCGTAGGTGGAAAAGTCATACAAAAAATGAAGATAATGAAGAGAAGACCAAAGATTTGATAAAAAAAGTTGATCTAAAAGTTGAAAATTTCGAGATAAACGCATTTTTTTGATCAAATTGGTCCATCGATTTTTCAAAATGTTAGTTTTAAATACTATAATTTTGGCTGTCGCTCATCGAACTCGACGAAATTCTAGTACTTTATGCACACTGAAATTCTCTTTCAAAAATGTGTACAAAAATGTACGGTTTCTTAAGCTAAATCCATTAGAAACCTACTGCTTTTTTTAAGAAGTTTCACCTCGAAATCAGAGGTTCTTCATTTTAACGGCTTATAACTTGGACTGCTGTGAAAATATGTGGAAGAAAAAATAAACCACGCGCCGGTGCAGTGCAAATATGCCCCCAGTCATTGCCATTGCTGTAATACATTGTCATACAGCGCGTGTAGTGACTGAGTGTATGTAACAACCGATGGATAGTGGGTTACGAATATGAATTTTATTAGCGCGCTGCTTCTTATTATTGAAAGGGCATAACACCTACAAAATTTTGATTCGCTAAACCAATTCCGAATATTTAATTCACAGCTGCGATTAGTACCGTACAATACAGACCAGCTGTTTTGGTACTTAGTGAAACATAGGTTGATCCCCGCCCACACCTCTCCGATCACTCTGATCTGAAGCTTCCTGGCTACCAAACCAACTAGTGCCATTATTCTCTTCTCACCGCGGTCGCGCCATTTACGTACGTAGTGATGCATATAATCACTAAACTCCACCAAAATGTAGTCCCCGTTCCAATACGATATTCAATTTCATGTGGTTAAAATTCCATCTCCGTAAGCAAATTATCCCCTTTTGCTTTATTTACAGAAGCCCCAAACTGGACAGCAATTGAATCTTTAACGCGTTGGATGCATTGTCTGACTCCATACAAAGAATTTTATCCCTGTATCCTCATGCTGAAATCGTCATTACGCGCGATTTCAATATACACAATTCTGGGTGGCTTCGACATTCTGGGCAAACAACACGGGAAGGACGGTGTGTTGAGATCTTCGTTGCGGAAAATAACTTAACCCAGCGTGTAAATGAGCTCACATGAATACCAGACGTTGATAGTCCTAACGCCAATACCCTGGACTTGTCTTTAACTTCTCACCCTGACAAATGCAAGATCAATGTACTATCCCCTCTAGGCTCGTCGAACCACTGTGTCATATCAGCTAATTTCTTGTACAGCGATAACATATTCCTAAAAGAATCGTATGGAAATACGAGGAAGCCAACTGGAGCGATCTTAATAGCTTCTTTAGGAATTTTATTATTATTATTATTATTGTTATTATTAACTTTATTATCAAGTAAAATAAATTACATTAATAATACTTGGTTCGAGCACTAGCTACCAAGGCTTTCGGCTAGATAGATAAAATAATAAGTAAAGTTAGGTCGTGAAATATCTTTCATGGATTTGAGTGAGTCTGAATTAGATTTTAAATAGAGTTATGGATATTTAAGTTTTGTAATAGCATAAAAACATTTTTTATGGAGATAATCCCTCGAGGCATCAAATTCTGTCCCGCGAGTCACCATCTCCCTCCCGAAGTTCACGTAGTATTGGAATACCCCCAGCAACTCGTGTTGGGCCGTGCAAATCGCGCACTCTACCTTCGCCAACTGCGAATCCCAACCTCGGTGATTCTCTGAGAGCGTTGGGCGTTGTCTTAATTATTTGGTTAATTCTCTCCGCAGGGTTAGCCTGCGGATGGTAATGGGCCGTAAACCTAATTTGTGACTCGTAAGAGCCACAGAGAGCTTTCAGATCCCTTCCGCGGAATTGGGGACCGTTGTCACACACGACAACCTTGGGTATGCCGAACACCAAGAAGACATTTTCCTCTAGTTCCTTACACACTGCCTTGGCAGTTGCGGAACGTAGGGGAAACAGCAAGGGGAATTTTGAAAAATAATCGACTACAGTGAGAATATAATTGTAACCCTGAGTGGACTTGGGAAGTGGGCCTACCAGATCTACACAAACCACTTCCCAACACCTTGACACACCTACCCTCTCAACCATCAGAGCAGCGGGTCGCTCGTTCACAGGTTTCACCTGTTGGCAAATCGTGCAATTCTTTACATATTTTGTTACTTCTGACCGCATTTTCGGCCAGTAGTACCTAGCTCCTACTCTCGAAAATATTTTGCGGACACCCATGTGACCCGTTAATGGGTTATCATGGCACGCCTGTAAAATCCCTAATCTACCTAGCTTTCCTACTACTAATTTCCACTCGTTACTGTTATCTTCATAGACTACTACCTACCTATTCTTCACAAACTTGAAGAGTTCGCCCCCCCTCTACTCTCCACAAGGGGTAGGCTAACGGGTTAGCTTCATCTTCCTAATCCAAGGGTCTTGATCCGCTTCTGAGATCCCAGATCCGGAATTCCTCGCGAAAGCATGTCGAAAGCTACATGCTCTTTCCCCTTTCTATGGACAATCTGAAAATCGAATTGCTGCAGCCTCACTGCCCATCGACCTAGTCTCCCTTGAGGTTCCTTAAGGTTACTCAACCACACTAGCGAATAATGATCAGTTACGTCCGTAAACCGAACCCCTTCGATGTATGGTCGCAACTTCTCAATCGCCCAGAGTACAGCCAAGCATTCCTTTTCTGTGGTAGAGTAGTTCCTCTCACTTCTCTGCAGGGACCTATTGAGATAACAGATAACCTTCTCTCCATCTTCTGTGAGTGGGCGCGATCTCTCCTCCATGGGGATCTACCAGTATGCCGACTTAATATCTAATTACGTCAAATATTTGGCGTCCCTAAGCTTATCCAATGTCGATGAGATAAATGGCAATGGATAAGCATCCCTATTGTAACCCTATTCACTTTTCTGTAGTCGACGCAGAAACTAAAAGACCCATATTTTTTCTTTATAAGGACTATCGGAGATGCCCATAGACTGTTCGATTTCTCTATAGCTCCCGCCTCTAGCATCTCGTTTAGCTTCTTGTCAATGTGTTCTTGCATCGCAGGCAACACAGGGTAATACCTTTGTTTAATAGGTTCTGCCGACGTCCTAATCTTGTGTTCTACCAAATGAGTACACCCCAACCCCTCGAGCATTGACTTAAAAATACCGTCGACCAAAGCTTCCAACTGCCCTGCTTCGGCGACGTCCAGCTCGGAGATCTCGCGAATTGCGGTAATCGAGGCAACAGACTGTTGGCTCGAAAAGTTCCACACTCGCGATCTTAAATCCGGGAATTTTCCCGCCTATCCCCAAAAATCTGCACCAAGGATCACGGTGTGGGGTATCGCTGGGATAACGAGACATTCTATGTACACGGACCGACTTTGTACTTCAATTGGTAGAGACACCACCCCCTCGAATCTACCCTTTTTCCGTCCGCTAACTCTACGGACCTAACCTCATGTTTTCCTAATCTAAGCCCTAAATCCTTAACTACTCTCCATCCCTCACCCCCTATTATAGTGCGTGAAGCGCCACTATCTAAAAGACCTAACATCCCTATACCATAAATACTAACTCCTACATATGGACGCCTATCATTGCCATTTTCCTCCAAGCTAAACCCTACATGAACTATTGAGTTCCCCGACTGGTTTCCAGCAAGCGACCTATCCCCTACTTGCGCCGGTGCTCCCGTCCTGCTGGCCCGGAAGTCCGTTGCGCGTTTCCCGACGTGCCGCTGCAACGTCGACATTGGCGCCGTGTCACTCCTGTCGCTCCACACCCGTAGCAGCGTCTAGGAGCTGAACACGCACTCGAAAAATGGCCCTCGCCATTACAATTGAAGCACCGGATGGGTGCACGCGGTGGTATGTCCTCTCGGACAACCGAAACTCTGGGCTCCTCCCAGTTTACGAATGCCAAGTCTGGCTCCAACAACCGACACGTCCTCGGATTGGGTGGCGGAGCAAACGTTTCCACGTTGGCCCGCATCGTCTCCAACCTGCGACCCAATTTAACCAGGTCTGCAACAGTCTTGGGGTCTGCTAGCCCAAGCTGTTGCTGGTAAAAGGGGGCCAGGTTTATTTGAACTATGGCAAGCTTCCGCCGCTCCGATAGCGGTTCCGAAAGCCTGCCAAACATATTTTGCACGACCGCGACGTATACTCCTATGGATTCATTGCTTCCCTGGGTACGATGCCTGATTTCCTCCAGTAGGAGGTCATCGTAGTTGGGGGGAAGAAACTCCAGTTTCAGTTCCGCCACCAACTCTTGCCAAGAAGAGACCGACAACCTAATCGCCCTATACCATATGAGCGCCTTCCCTGAAAAAAGTTCGACAGCTGCCCTAAACAAGTGAGCTTCAGTCACCCCGCGCGCTTGACTGAGCTCTTCCACCCGCTCCAAAAAAGAATTCACCGACGCACCACAACGTTCCCCCGTGAACTTTATGTCCCACTTGGCCAGGTTTTCCCCCCTCGCATACGGCAAGCGCTCGCTGTGGTCACCCGTAGCTGCGTAGAGACCGGTCTCTTCCGCAACAGCAGGCGTCACCGGTGATCTCACAGCGCGGACTGGTGTTCTGTCCACTGCTTGATGCTGCTGGAGGGAAAACCTTTTTTGCCGGATTTGCTGCTGCTGATTCTCGTTGAGTTCACCCCTCGTTGGCTGTGATGGTCGGTTCTTGACGAGCCTCGAGCACGATGGCTCTCTCTCGTCCTCGTAGCCTACCTCGCCCTCATCATCCAGATCGTCTTCTGTACCTCCGGCTAACTCTCCGGCCAGTACGATCAACCTATGCTTGAGATTACACTTCTCCTCGGTTTGCTCAGGAGATGTGTCTCTCGTCCTATTCACCCTACTAAGAGCCCATTCGATTTTTGTAAGAATCTTCAAGTATTCCTTCGACTTAGGATAACTTTGAGGCTGGGCGTCCTGGCCGTCCGCCTGCACACCACTGTCACTCCTTTGATGCTCCCTCGTTGGGGTGTTTCTATAAAAGAGATCCTCGTCTCTTCACCCATCGAACAAATGGCTCGGTGCTAGCTCCAGCTAGCTGTATCCACATCAGTTGTGTGATGTGATGCCGGTATCCGCACCCACATTGGTAGCAGGATGAGGTGTTCTTTGAGCCTCCTGTTGTTGGCTTTCGTTGGGGTGTTTGTTCCAGGGATCGTCTTCCCCAACCGTTATCATCGTGTTGGGGTGTCTGGATTAAAAGGACCGTCCATCCCCACCCGTCGGCGACTTTCAGACGTCCTGTCTGATGCTGCCCGTTGCGAGTCTCCCGTCTATTTATGGGCTCCGACAACGGTGTTCCTGGTGGACCTCCTGTCGCACCCTGGGGTTCCTCCCGTGAACCTATGTGGGTTGTCTTCCGAGGTCTGGGGTTGGTGGGCCACGCGCTCGGTGTTCCCACTCAAAAAAAAAGAGGGACCGAAGGGACTTGCAAGGAAAAAGAGAGCCAAACTTGTTGCGGAAAAATTTACCGCAACAGTTGGATTTCTTTTTCTACGACAACGCAGAAGATCGTATCTACGCACACAATCTGCAAACTCATGGTGCTTTAAACACGCATATTCGTCAAGTTATGGCCGAGTTATTGCCCGATATGTGTCGAAAAGTCATCAAAAATTACCTTATCAGAATCAAGTCCTGCAAAAACTTCTGTGGAGGACATTTGAATATTGTTATATTCCATTCATAATGGCTAGACCATATATTGAAATACAAATTTGATCTCAATCTAAATCATAAATGTGTTTTATTTAGATTTATTTTCGAAAACACAAAATGGATGACCCTCTACATCTCCGTCACTATCACTGTTTTGCCGTAATAACTTACGTCGTCTGCAATGTTTTGATCTACATGATTTTATTATTTTAATTTATTAATTCATCTAGGTTCAGTGCAGTTCTTCGTGAGAAATCACAAGCGAAATTTACCGCATCGGTCTTTATACGCCTTTACAAACATATATATATATATATATATATATATATTTCCTTAGTTTTTCACATTTCTCTTCACAATCCATAAGCACGTGCGATTGCAAATACCGAAAACGCGCTCAAACAAAATGGATCCGAATTATTGAACCCCTTTGCAATGTTTACTGTACACTGAAGATGAAAGTGACTATATGGACGACCATGTGTTGCCTAAATTTAGTAAGGTAGTTGTTCTCCCCATTAAACTTATAAAAAAATCCTGTGTCTATGTGTATGGTTTAGTGCAATCCGTTGGTGTTTCTGACTATTCGATTAAAAAAATATCAATCAATATCACATTTTATGTGATATCATTGAAACCTCTAAACTTGTTCGGCTTTGATGTGTATGACACCAATGAAATAAAATTGTGAGCTCATTAGACTCGGGCTTAAGTGCACGGAAGTTAAAATAGTGACAAAAAAAACGAGCGCTATTCGGATACTTTTTACATAGTTTCCCTAGAAAATGGTACAATCAAAATTATCGAACTTAAAAAAAACATTTGCTCGATATTTCACATCCAAGTGAGTTGGAACTTTCAACGAAAACATACGAACAGATTGACGCAACGCCGAAATTGTCAAATGTTTGGCCACTGCGAAAAGAATTGTAACATAAAAACTTATTGTTCCACTTGTGCTGGTTCTCACAAAGCTAGTGAATTCAATAATACGACTGCACACAAGTGCGCAAACTATAGTTTAAATCACAAGTCCACAGATAGTGTATGTGTTAGTAGAAACAAGTATATACTTAGAAATAAGACAAATAATTGCAAATATACTCGTAAATAATCACTCTTTATCTAAGTACAATAATACTAATAACACCGTAAATAATAATTTTCCAACTCTACCAATACGAAATGCGGCGCAAAAATTGGAGAGTGCATCAAGCATACCCGTTCTAACGACTCCACTTAACAACAACATCGATTTGTCAGCCGCAAAGGGCAGCGATAAGTTATTTTCCTTAGTCGCATTGAATTCACTCGTAATAGAAATGAAAACGAAGCTATGTTTATGGAGAACTACGATAGACCAATTCAACGTTATTGCACAATTAGCTACTAAGTTCCCGTACAATAATGTTAAGTAATTTAAAAAATAAAAATTGTAATGTCATAACATGGAATGCTAGAGGCATTCGTAATAAAAATCTAGAATTTACCAATTTTTGAAAATGTGAAATTATTGATATTGAATTAGTCACAGAAACTTAGTTAAAACCCGATATTCATATCTCTACTCGTACATCTGCTCATATTGCTATTGTGCAAGTAGAAACGAAAGAAGGGGTGAAGGTTTCTCGATTTTTGTTCTGATATCAATTGATTATGAGCTTTTGAATAGGATAAGAACTCGATATGAGCAAAATGTAGGAATTGAAGTGAAACTTGGAAACCAACGAGCATTTAAAATTTACTGTGTTTACTTTCCGGGAAAAATTCGAGGAAGAAGTACAACAGAAGCAAAAAGGTGTAGATGAAAAAGAGATTTGAAAAGACTATTAAGTATAAACAGTGCATTCTTAGTGTGAGGTGATCTCAACTGTAAACACAGAGATTGGGGATGCATACGAGCGAATTTTTGGGGAAATGTTATATCTGATCTTTTTTGTTTTGTTACCGCTTTCGGTATTGTACCCACACAGTTCCACATATGTACTTCCCTGTCAGTTAATTTACTTGTTTATATGGTCATTTGTTTAATATTTGTAATTTGTTTAAAATTTGTTTAATTTAATAATCAGTGATTTTTGTAATGTAAATCGATTTAAATATACCAAATCATAATTTAGTAGCAAGATATACGTAAGGAATCTCAAATCTCTATGTAATATCTTTCTTGTAAATTGTGCAAAAACACATTGTAAATTGTGTAAATAATAAATAACACATTGTTATTGGAGTACCGAGTCGACCACCGTCGAGTGCACAACTCAACCAGTGCACAAGCAAATTATTGTGAACTGTGCAAAAAAAAAAGAGAAGAAAAACAACCACCGCGCGCGTGTGCAAAAAAAATTACAAAAAAAAAAATAATTCTGTGCAGTGACAAAAAAAAAACAAGAATATCACACAGTGCGGGTATCCCACCTCTCCCGCTCCTGGTCGAAGTACTGTTGCTTGCACTCAATCACTGCCATTACTGTATTTACCATACGGTACGGGCAGTAGCTGAGTGTATGTAGCAACTGATGGATAGCGGGTTGTGAGTGAAAATTTTGTTGGTGCACTATTTCATATTGTACTAAAGGCATAACACCTACAACAATTTGATCCGGTAAATTAATGTCTGAATTTTTACTTCGCAGCCTTGCTTAGTATCGTCGGTGTTTGTGTTTTCTTTGTTTGTCTGTGATTATGACTAGGGAATTCAGGGTAGACGTAGCCAATATACGCGGGCTAAAAAGCAATCACTTTTCTGCGTACGTTCACGTCTGTAAGTACAGACCAGATGTTTTGGCACTTAGTGAAACACAGGTAGATCCCCGATCACACATCTCAGATCATTCTGATCTGAAGCTACCTGACTACGAACTAGTGCCATTATTCTTCTCTCACCGCGGTCTTTCCATTTATGTGCGTAGTGTTGTAGCTTACCAAACTCCACCACATTGTGATCCATGTTCCAATCCGGTATTCAACTTCATGTGGTTAAAATTCCATCTTCGTAAGCAAATTATCCACTACTGCTTTATTTATAGAAGCCCCAAACTGGCCAGCAATTCAACTTTTAACGAGTTTGATGCGCTGTCTGTCTCCATTCAAAGAATTGTATCCCTGTATCCTCATAGTGAAATCGTTATTATGGGCGATTTCAGTATACACAATTCTGGGTGGCTTTGACATTCTGGACAGACAACACCCGAACGACGGTGTGTTGAGAAAACAACCTAACGCAGCTTGTAAATGAACCCGCGCGAATACCAGACGTTGATAGTCATACCGCCAATACCCTGGACTTGTTTTTAACTTCTCACCCTGAGAAGTACACCACTGATGTGCTCTCCCCTTTAGGCTCGTCGGACCATTGTGTCATATCACCTAATTTCTCGTACACCGACCACACAGAAAGCCAACTGAAGCGGTCTGAACAGCTTCTTTAGGAATTTTAACTGGTCGTTATGCTTCCTCGATAACGACGTGGATGCCGCTGCTGATATGATTACAGACACCATTCTCTTTGGGATGAGATCCTTTATTCCTCATCGGATGAAGAGTATCAAACCAAAAGAAAAACATGGTACAACTCGAGCTGTAAAGAGGCCGTCAGGGTTAGAGAAATGTTTTTTCGGTCCTGCAAGATCAACCCGACAGAGGAAAACCGAAAAAAGTTCAAACGAGCCAGAAATGACTGCAACGCCTTTCTTAAGCGTGTGAAATTCCAATACGACCAAAAACTGAGGCAAAAAATACTGCAATGTCCCAAAGGAAGTGAACATTTTTGTTCGTTCGTCAAAAACATTAGAAATTCCGCGTCACCCTCCATCACAACGATCATTTACAATGACATTCCAGCTGTCAGCTCTTTGGATAGGGCCAATCTGCTTGCTGCACACTTTGCGGCCAGCTCAACACTCCCAGATTGTGCTTTGTCTCCGCCTACACTTGAGTGCGTCGAATCTTCAATGGGACGAATCTACTTTCGCACTCGTGTAGAAGCAAGAGTACTTAAAGATCTCAACATACATAAATCCGCTGGTCCAGATGGTATATCTCCCCTTCTTCTGAAGAGGTGTTCTTCCTCGCCTGCAAAACCACTACGTAAGCTTTTTCATCAATCCTACTCTTTAGGACTCTTCCCGAGCAGATGGAAAACAGCATTTGTCCAGCCCGTCCCTAAAAAAGGCGAATCATCTTCTCCCTCCTCCTACAGACCCATTGCACTTACGTTCCTTCTTTCCAAGGTCATGGAAACGCTGATAAATCGTCAGCTCATGAAATATCTCGAAACACGAGAACTTTTCAATGACCGGCATTATAGTTTTCGTAGCAACAGATCCACTGGTGATTTGATGGCATGTCTTACCGAAAAGTGGGACCAAAGCGTACATCAATCTGGCGAAAGCAAGATAGTTGCACTTGATATTTCTAAGGCATTTGACAGAGTTTGGCATCAAGCTCTGTTCTGTCTCTGACACTCTTTTTAATTTTCATTAATGATCTCTTGTCTGCTACTTCTAATCCAATATATTCCTTTGCTGATGACAGTACTTTCTGCTTTTCATATTCATTCCCTGACTCACGTCCCTGCTCTTCGGCTGTAGAACGAGAACGGCAGCGTATGCTAAGCTCATTAAATTCCGATATCAACAGCATAACCAATTGGGGAACTATCAACAGAGTGGAATTTAATGCTTCCAAAACACAATGCTGTCTGCTGTCGTTAAAGCGAAATTTAAACACCCAGCCATTATCCATGAATGGCACTTGCATCGTCGAAACCGAAAAACTTTCCATTCTCGGTATCTGTGTCAATGACAACTTACGTTGGAATGACCACATATTTGATATCGCCAAAAATGCTGCGAAATGCCTAGGTTTCCTCAAGCGATGTAAAAAATATTTTACGCCCTCTGATCTGGCCTCAATATATAAGGCCCAAAATTGGAGTACAATGCTCACGTCTGGTCAGGTGCTCCTAAAACATCTTGCGCCTGCTAGATAGGATGCAAAACCGTGCGATAAAACTTATTGACGATACTAATACCAGTCAATCAACACCGACGTAATGTCTCTTGTCTCACTTTTATCGCTATTTCCACCACCAGTGCTCCACTGAAATCGCCAGTAGCATTCCACCCATTCAAACTTTCAACCGTAACACCCTCCTCGCTATGAATGCTCATCAGTATACCCTCAAGCCCATTTTCGGACGTACTCTAAAATATCGTGATTCGTTCCCAAGCCGTACAACTCGCTTATGGAATGCCCTGCCGATCTCTGTATTTCCTGGTCGTTAAATGAGTCTTCTGTTCTTCTTGTATTGATAACGTTGTTTACGATATGAGGTTATAACGCTTGTTCCTCTCTAAAGTTGTTCGAACAACTTCGTTATTCATCATTCTGTTGAAGTGACACAATCTATCGACATGGACTACCTAAACTTTCCCTCGATTTCCACGCTGGATTCAGTAGACAACGTCATTGATGCTTGTTCTCATTTTGCTCGGTCCTTCCCAATCCTGTTACAATTTTTGTGATTTGCTTTTCTTACGCAGATGAGTATATAGCGACACCAGATCTCCGTCGTTCAAGCCGGAACATTTTGCTTCAATGTCGTATCTATTGTAGTTTTCAAGCGATTTTTTTCTAGTTTAATCGTATCTCTAGTGTTTTCGTACATATTACGAATTCTGCTGCTATGATCTACATGGTCGCTAACCTCCTTAGAAAATGGAACCGTTTCCTTACTTCTCCGACGTCTTGTTAATTCCGAAGTGACCTCCTGAGGTTTCGTCATTTATTTCATGGAACACTTCGCAGATTTTGTGGAAATGTGGCCAGAATTTAAGCCCGAAGCTCACGCTTGCAGAGTAATCCAGTTCAGGCCTGGAGAGTACCACTCTGTAATATGCAACCACTTCTTTTGGACCATCATGAACTTGAGAGATCACAGCTCCGACCCCAACATTTTTCCGAGTATGGGGAAACCCAGGATGGAGGCATAGTTGGAATACTATTTCAAACTCTCCGGACAACCTAAATTGTCGGCCTTTTTCCGTAAGTTAACTCATACTCTTTGCAATACCAGGAAAATCCTTTACGAACATTCTGTAATAAGTTCTAAGTTAGTTTTATCTTAGGGGATGAAGATAATAGGACGCAGATATTTTACTTCCACACGGAAGGATGCATGTTTTTCTGGGTTGCCTATGACCATAACGTCGTCCAGATACACTGTTTTGATAGAAGTATACGAGCCACAAAGGAAAAGACAAAAAGATTATCACTTTATTAACCCTTTAATTTTGATTTTGATTTGAGGCCCGGGTCAACCCCGGACAGTTTATTGGAAATGTTTAATACAAACATATAACTTAACAAACTAAACTTAAAACTATAACTTATAACTACTATTTCTACTTAAGCTAAGGTCTATAGACGGGAAAAATGGTTATTTAGGGAATTACGAAGGGCTGGGCTGCTGCAGTGGAAATCGAACACTTGACGTACCCGATTTGTTTCACATAACATACGACATAGTGGCTCGTTGAGACCATAAGTTGTCCTGTGATTATTCGGACGAAAAAGGTAGACAGATCTTAAATGACACGGGTTGGTATTGATTGGGATTTGGGTGAATATTGTGGGACAGTTAATGATACCAGTTAAGAGTTTGTGTATGAAGAGAATATCGGCGGACTCCCGACGTTTTTCCAAAGACAGGAGACCGAGTAGTTTTAATCGATTTACATAGGGGGGTAAAATATTGTGGTCTGCCCATGGTAGCGCACGTAATGCGAAACGCAGGAATCTACGTTGGACAGCTTCGATGCGCAGAATATGTACATCATAGTAAGGAGACCATATTTCGCTGGCGTACTCGAGAAGTGGACGAACAAAGGTTATGTACAGGGATTTGGCGACATAGGGGTCGGAGAATTCTTTTGACCATCGTTTAACAAATCCGAGATCGGAGTTAGCTTTCCTAATTACGGAGTCAATATGGTTGCGAAAATTAAGCTGTGTATGACAAATGACACCCAAGTCCCGCATTGAAGTAACTATAGCTACTCTTTGGTTTGATAAATAGTAGGTGCGGGTTGGAAGTGTCAAACGCCTCCGGGAGTAAGAAATGGCTTGGCATTTTTCTATGTTGAGCTCGAGAACGTTTTTATGGCACCATATCGAGAATCTATTAAGATCATCTTGTAAAGGTTGAGAGTCAGAGAGACTTGAAATCTGTCTATAGATTTTCATATCATCGGAATAGATTGATATGTGGGAGCACTTTATGACGTTACCAACATCATTAATAGTTAAAATAAAAATTAATGGACCGAGATGACTGCCTTGTGGAACACCCGAATTGGCGAGAATTGGGTCAGAAAAATGGGAACGAATATAAACAATATAGGGGCGTTTTTTAATGTAGGAATTAATCCAAGAGGTCAGTCTAGGTTCGAAACCAAGAGTTTTGAGCTTGAATAAAATTAACTTGTGCGAGATTTTATCAAGGCCTTAATGAAGTCCGTGGCGATTACATCAATTTGTTTGCCTTGCTCTAGTTCGCATAGTGAACTAGAAACAAACTCAATGAGGTTGGTGATCGTTGAACTGCTTTAACAAAACCATGTTGGTTGGTTGCAAATATAGATTTACATTGAAAATATAGTGCATCATAAACAATACTTTCAAAAACCTTGGGGATGCAGGATAGTTTAGCAATGGGGCGATAATTGGAGATATCGTGCCTTGATCATCCTTTTTTGTGAATAGGTGTAATAAAAGTGCTTTTCCACAGATGAGGAAAGAGCCCTTCAGATAGTTTGAAAATACTAGTGAGGGGATTAATTAGATTATCCGCACATTTTTTTAAGACAACTGCGGGCAATCCATCAGGACCGGGGGAAAAATCGTCTTTCAGTTTATGAATTTTGTCTAGTAACAGCGCTGAAGTAATTTCAACTGACGAGGGAGATATTTGACAACAGTTGTTCAGGTAAGAAAAGTATTCAGCATCGATGTCATCAGATTGGGCCGAAAACGATTGACTGAAGAAGTTCGCAAATAGATTAGCGATGGTTGTTGAGTCATCGGAAGACATATTAGAGAATTTGAGAGTTGATGGATAGCAATCGGATTTTCTTTTTGTGTTAATAAATTGGTAGAATTTTTTAGAGTTTGAGATGATGGAAGATTGCATTTGGCTGAGATATCTTTGGTAACGATATTCAGCAAGTTAGGAGAAGTGATTGTAAGCTAGGAGGTAGTTTTGTTGGTCAAAGTCAGAACCAGATTTAACGTATTGTTGCCATAACCTGTATCTCTTATTACGAAGTGTACGAAGTTCTTTGTTATACCAGGGAGGAGATGACGAAAGATTTCTGCGTCGAATAAAAGGAGTAGTTTGCCTTATACAGTGGAAAATCTTATCGTAGAAGATAGCAGCAGAATCTGCGGTTAAGTTACTGTTTTGAAGAAAACTAAAGTCAACATATTTGAGAAGATTGTTGAGCTTAGTGTAATTGGTTTTACGGAAATCGAAATGGAAGGGAGTTTCTGAAAGGCTCAAGGAATTATTGTAATCATATGAATAAATAACAAGGAGAGGTGCGTGGAGATGGTCTAATTTTGAAAGAAGAAGTTCACACTCGAGAGCAAGACAGTTCGTGGTGTCGGATGTAAAGATCAGATCTAGTTTCCGACCCATGAAGTTAGAAATTGGGTTTATTTGAAAAAGGCCAGAGTTTGTGAGAAAATCTGTGTGGAGGATTTCTTTGTCAGAAGTTGCATTTTTGGCAACAAGATAGGATTCTTCGTCCGAGTGAGTCCATTGGAGGTGAGGGAGATTAAAGTCACCGAGAACAATGATTTCATCACAGGGATCTGTGATTTCGAAGAAGGAATCAACCGCATTAGTCGCAAGCTGATAACTGTATATTGGTTGGGAGGGGCGAACATAGCAACAGAGGATATAGAGTTTGTGTTTGGAGGGAGTAACTTTAACACAGATAAATTCGAAATCGGCTGTAGATGACTTTTTGACGAGCTCAGGGTTCGACCGAATTTTGATTGCTAGAAGGACACCTCGTCCTATAGAATCGTCATTATTATCACGTCCTTCGTCGCGAAATAAACGGAATTCAGGTGTGAATAGTTCCGAATCCTTGATATTAGATATTAGATTAGTTTCGGTTAAAGCAAAAATATCATAAGGCAGCTTTTGAAAGTTGAGATATATAAGATGTTTTTGAACGCAACCCCCTCACATTTTGGTAGTAGATTGTTTGCTGGATTGTGGGGCATGTTAGGGACGATAGTAGTTTTTAAAACTAGAGCGCGTTTTTTTGGAGATGCAAGAGACGTTTGGAAGAGACATGAGAGGCGTATGAGGAGAGATCGATATCGACGTTTGCAGAAGAGATATTGAAATTGTTGTGAAAATCGATAAAAATTCGTCGGAGATCTTTGGGATCAGTGGGGAGTCCTTCCTGTTGGATTGAAACCATGAGATTTGTACGAGTGGTATCATCGATGCAGATAGAATCGGGTTTATCGTGCAAGTAAGCAAGGTAGAGTCGCACGTGTTTATATAGCCGACGGTCCCTCAGGCGGGAAAGGACATAGCGGCCGTCATTTCCCACGTCGGCCAGCTTCTTGGTTAGTTTAACTACGGGAGGAAGAAAGGGGTCAAGAATTGTGGAGGTTGGGATTTCGAGAGTAATGGAGGAGCTATGGTCAACAGCCAACGTGGATGACCGAGGATTAAGTGTGTGGGAGCAGATGAAATTCGGATAGGGGGCGGTGAGTGAGGGGGGTTTAGGGTGTGAGGCTTGGAGTTTTGTAGGAGATTGATTGGGTGTAATATTAAAAGTGACACGTTTGGGTGGGACAGATTTTGTGGGGAGGGAGACATCTTTATGTTCTTTTGGTTGGATGACATGAGGAGGGGAAAGCAAGTGATTCTGTGGAGAAAACGAGGGAAATAAGCCAACCTTAAAACTCCAGTTGGGGTCTCGATGGGAGGGCTTGGATTGTATATTGCGCTTAGGCCTATCCGTAGGGTTGCGGTTCTCAGGTAGCTTGGGTTGGTTGGGTGACGTAGAGTTATGAGCGGAGTTAATTCTAAACTTAAGAGTTCTTTTGTGCTTGATCTTGCTATCCTTAAAAATCTGCATCTTCATCCCGTCGAGTTGAAAAATCTCTGAAGTTGGATTTCGAAAAAGCCATTCGTATTTATGGGGAATGTTGAATTTGAAACGACAAGACTTTGATTTATTGGGCGATGTGATTTTCTGGCAGTTGTCTATGGTGATGTTAAATATGCGCCTAAAAAAGTTCACAAGCCAGACTGAGTCTGTGGTTTCAGCTAAACAGTCAAGAGTGAATGTTACG